>ML796244.1:384831-407822 GCA_009831015.1 Picea engelmannii | reverse complement strand
GTTAATCAACTTAAGTATATTATGGAGAAATTAAACTCATTGTGTTATAATAAAATTACTCATAATTATCATATGGGTAATTTATTAAATTAGTTCTAAATTACTTCTAAGAGGGAAAAGAGAAAATAAAACCTTAGTAATTACTGGGCCATGAGTATTAGGTTAAGCAAAAATAAATTATTGGATAATTAGTTTGTGGAGAATAATTATTCTTAATGAGGTTTAAGTAATGAATTACCAAAGAATGGTATTCTATGAAATATTAATTAAGTATTTTATTTGGACTATAGGAGAGGGACAATTGTCATCCTCTACTCGAGGAAGCCTAAGCGCCCTATAGTGGCATGGCGAATCAATGATCACTAAGAACATCATTGTGTTGATGCATGATAATCTTCCATGGGTTGACGAGTTTAGTGGAGTCCAGTAGGATTGGTGAACTTTAGGTGCCGAATGGATCCTAATTGTAGTTTGGGAGGTCTAGAATTCATCGAGACTGTCTATCAAGAGAAAGGGATTAGTCTTCGATAGCATATTCGTTACAGGTAAGAAAAAAAATTATACCCCATCCCTTAAAAAGGTACTTTCAAGTCGAGTGTTTGACAGAGTGGTATCGGAGCGGGAAATGACACTTGGCCTACTTGGGCTCATGAACGAGTCGCATAAAATTTTATTAGAAAACTTTTAAGGGGTAACACCCTATCTTACCCCATTAATAAGAAGCTTATTTAAACCACTATTGAAGAGAGGAACAATTTTTTTTTGTTATATGTTTGAAAAAATCTGAACTCTGTGTTGCTAGTGTTCCAAATAATGAATCTAACTTCACCTTACAAACTATATTTATTGTTCATAATATATTATGTAATTAACTAACATAAAATGTTTTATCAACACTCAAATAGTCTTTGGATAGTAGGAAAACTACACCATAAATAATGGTGGCACACCTTGAATTGGGGGAAAGATCCCACAATAGAGAAGAAGAATATGATGAGAGGAGGGTGATGGAAACCCATCCAGATTTGGATGAAACTATAAGAATCCTCATGGAATAATTACGAAGTTGGAAGGATGACAATGAAAGGATGATAAAATAATAGGAAAACAAACTGAAATTAATGCATTCCTATTACAAATCCTATCAGATATACAAAGACAGTTGCAACATGAACCAACACCTAGTAATGTGGATAAACATCATATTAAGAAAAACCAAAGTCCACCTAAGATACAAAAACATGGTCCTGGAAGTGGCCACACAAGGAGGCACACCTTAAATAAATCCCAACATGGAGCCAAGAGACATTCAACGAAAGAATCCTCTAGTGAGGAAACTGACAACTCCAAGGAATTTTCTAGTAGTGAGTTTAGGTCACATTCCCATAGTATAAGAAAGAAGAGTAAAATTTCCAAGAGCCATGACCGTGAAGAGTTTAAGAAATCTAAACGACCCACTTTTGATGGAGAAATTAAAAAGGGGGAAGAAGAAAAAGTTTGGCTACTTGGCTTGAAGAAGTACTTCATAGTCCATGACTACTCTAAAAACTTAAAGGCCCGAATAACTATTTTCAACTTGAATGGAAAGGCCTCCATTTGGTAGGAGGACCTTAGGAATGTTCAAAGAATCCATGAAAAGGACTTGTCATGGAAACAATTTGAGAAATACTTCAAGAAGAAGTATATGTTTGAAAAATACTATGATGGGAAGACCAAGGAGTTCTGTGAACTCAAGCTAGGACAACTCACAATAGATGATTATATCAACAAATTTCTTGAGATGATGAGGTATGTTCCCTACATAAAGGATGAAAAGGTAAGTATGCAACGATTTATTAGTGGACTGCCTCAGTCCTTCCGAGATAGAATTGAGTTTGATAAACCAAATACTTTATAAGACACTATTTGGAAGGCAAGGTACTGCTATGGGTAATTCAAAAATAAGTTAGAAACTTATAAGGATTGGAAGAAAAAAAGTAAATTGGGATTCAAGAAGAAGGGATTTAAATACTCAATATTTAAGAATCATGGGAAAAGTTCTAAAATGAGCCTTCCTACTAAAAGTGTGTATCAACATAATTTTCCATATCATAGTGGTAATAAACCCTTTGGATCAGCCCCAGATAAGACTGATAATACAAAGAGAGAACCCTTCAAATGTTAGGGTTGTGGAAAAGAGCATTTGCTGAGGGACTTCCCACATAGGCAACAAGACAATAGGAGGGTCTACAACATCCAGGTGGCTACCACTATCAATGATGTGGCTAGGAGAATGCCACAAATTTATGCAGCCTTGTATAATAGACACGTTGACCACCATGCTTTAGTGGTAGAGATGGAAGGTGTGATTTCCAACCATCTAGTTTCCATTTTAATTGAATGTGGTTCTAATATGAGTTATGTTTCCCCTCAAACTATTGAGAAATGTAAATTGCAACACGTAAAACATGCTAAATCATGGTTGGTACAACTAGCCACTGGAACCAAAAGAAAGGTAACAGAGGTCATACCACCATGCCAACTCATTATGAATTAATTACCCACCCAATAAACCCTAAACATGCTCCCTTTAGGATCTTATGACTTGTTGATTGTATGCCCATAAAACCAAGTTGGACTGTTACAATAAAAATTTGAAGTGTGAAGATGAAGAAGGTAGAAGAATAACCCTACAAGGAATTCAAAAGCTTGCCTCAGTGATACTAATATCATCCTTTCAAGTGAATATGTATTGCAGAAAAGGATACCCTTTGCATGAAATACAAGTGTTTAACTATGTTGATAACAATAAACCAAGCGTAGAACACCATCCCATATTAGGAGAGTATAAATATGTGTTTCCAGAAGGTGTACTAGGTCTACCTCCAAGAAGAGATATTGAATTTTCAATAGAACTTGTACTATAAGTGGTGCCAATTTATAGAGCACCCTATATAATGATACACCAGAGTTAGTTGAGCTCAAATATAGTCAAAGGAGATGTTGGAAAAATGTTACATTAATCCTAGTGTGTCTCCTTGGGGAGCACCAACTTTGTTTTTGAAGAAGAAAGATGGCACACTCAAGTTGTGCATAGAATATAGACAACTCAATAAGATGACCATTAAGAATAAGTATCCCTTGCCAAGAATTGATGACTTGTTTGACCAATTAAGGGGTGCTACATTTTTTCTCCTAGATTGACTTGAGGTCTAGATACCATCAAGTCCAAATTAAGGATGAAGACAACCAGAAAACATCCTTTAGGAAAAGATATGGGCACTATGAATTTTTGGTGGTACCATTTGGGCTTACCAATTCACCAACCACTTTTATGTGCTTAATGAATAATGTACTCAGTAAGTCCTTCGACAGATTTGTGTTGGTTTTCATTGATGATATCCTAATCTATTCTAAGAGTAGGGAAGAGCATGAAGAACATCTCAAGTTAGTGCTTCAAGTGCTAAGAGAACATCATCTC
Organism: Picea engelmannii; assembly: GCA_009831015.1. Classification (NCBI taxonomy): domain Eukaryota; kingdom Viridiplantae; phylum Streptophyta; class Pinopsida; order Pinales; family Pinaceae; genus Picea; species Picea engelmannii. Next base: position 404,362 of record ML796244.1, on the reverse strand, counting down.
TATGCAAAGTTTACTAAGTGTGATGTTTTCAAAAAACAAGTCCATTACTTAGGCCATGTTATCTCTGAAGAAGGAGTGGCAGTTGATCATGAAAATATCAAATCCATTATGGATTGGCCTACCTCAAAGGATGTATGTGATATCAGATCTTTTATGGGCCTAGCAGGATACTATATAAGGTTCATAAAGGGATTTTACAAGATTGGTTTCCCAATAACCTCCCTTCATAAAAATGGAGTTAAATTCATTTGGACATCAGAATGTGAAGAGAGATTACAACAAATAAAATACCTTCTAACCATTGCACCTATGTTGAAGATTGAAGACCCAAACACGAACTTGTGTGTACATATGTCTGCAAGAAAGGGTTCAGAGGAGTCCTTATTCAAGAAGGACATGCGATTTTCTACGAATCCAGAAAATTGAATGAGCATGAAATCAATTATGTGACCCATGATTTGGAATTGGTTGCAATAGTACATGACTTAAAAATGTTGAGGCATTACCTCCTAGTTATAAGATTTTTACTTACGACAGACCATAGTGGGTTGAGATATTTGTTTGATCAACCAAAACTCAATGCTATACAAGCTAGGTGGATGGCTCTCCTCGGTGAGTTTGATTTTGAAATCAAACATATTAAAGGAAAATAAATTAGGGTGGTTGATGCCCTTAGTAGAAGTATGAAAGTGATTCACTTGGTAGTTGTAATCACCTATGAATCAGACGTCAAGGAGAGAGTCAAAACTACACAAGAAACATATGCATTTTTCAAGACTGTGAAATCATACCTAGAGAAAGAATCCATAGGGATGAAGTATGAGGGATATCAAATGTTGAATGATAGCGTGCTAACTTACAAAGGTAGGTTGTATATTCCAAATTGTGATGACTTGAAGAGGTTCATAATGGATGAACTACATAAAAGACCATATAATGATAATCCCGATTATAAAAAATGATCACAACCACTAAGAAACTATTTTATTGGCCCAGACTAAAAAATGACATAGATGATTACTTCGCTAAATGTATAGAATGTTAGCAGGTTAAGGTAGAGAACCAACATCCAATAGGGTTGTTTCAACCCCTACCAATCCCCGAATGGAAATGGGAAACCATCTCTCTAGATTTCATCACAGGATTACCTAAATCAAACAAGCAGAATGATGCCATTATGGTAGTTGTGGAAAAAGTGAGAAAGGCTGCTCAATTTATTCTCATCAAGTCAGCTTGCAAGGAAATATATATTGCCAATATTTTCATGAAAGAGGTATTCAGGCTACATGGTATTCCTAAGGAAATCATGCCAGACAAAGATATAAAATTTATTTCAAAATTTTGGAAATCTTTGTTTGTTGGTTTTGAAACTAAATTGTTATTTCGTAGAACCTATCAGCCTCAAACTGATGGGAAAAAAGGAGGGTAAACCAAGTGTTAGAGGAGATGTTAAGGATGCATGTGATGCATCATCCCAAGAAGTGGGTGTTACATTTATAGTTGCTATTAAATTCTTTTCAATTTACTAGACAATAATAGAATAAGCAGGATCACTGAGAGAAACATAATCACAAGGTACACAACATTTTATCTTGGGAAACCCTCATGGGGGAAAAGACCTAGAAAAAACTTCCTTAATATAGATTATCAATACAGTGCCAAGATAAAGACCAAAACACTAAAGATAATCCAACATTGATCATGCACCTCTCTTTCCTCCTCTTTGCAACTGTAGCTACCTCCAAAATATGTGCACTTGTTGAGTGATTGAGTGAGTGAGTAAGTGAGGCGCCATCCTCACTTATTTATACTAGCTGGGAGGCTCTAGGGTTATGTCTTTTCACCAAGCTGGGCCGACTTCCTCAACTAGTGGTTAAAACCACTTTAATTATCCCTAGGGGATGACTTTACAAACAACATCATATAACTATGGTTTGACTAATCCACAAAAGGGGATTTGGTCTTATACAAATCTTGACATAATTAATCCACAAAAGGGGTTTTTATCTATATAAAAATAACTCAATTATAATTAGAATATTCTTCGAAGTTACAATATTTCAACACTCCCCCTTAACAAGAAGGGTATTCTACTGACATAAACCAACACAACATCATGAGGAGGAGGAGAGGGAAGCATCATCATCAACATATGGAATCATCATAATTTTTTCTCATCATCAATAACATCATATTTCTCAGCATGGAAATGGAGTAGCATCATCATCATTTGCATCAACATCAATTACCATAATGTTAAGGAAGGAGAAATGTCAGAGTCTAGGTCATGAGTCATGATAACAGGGTTAGTTGTTCTCTGTATGAAGTTTAAATGTTCCAGATTTATTGTGCAAATATTTTTTAATGTAAGCATTATTTGTTTGTAAAATTCAGATGATGAAGATTCTGAAGAACCAATTATACAACATAGTATCATAATTTAAAATTAGTGGTTCTTGACGTTCTTCGGTGCTGAAAGAAGAGATAGATCATTAATTTGATTGTGTCTACATTATGTCAGATGCTGGTGGGACTTGTTGTACTTCGGTGCTTCAAGATCGTCCCAATAATTAGATCGCTATCCTATATAACTATCCAAATTTTCTCTTCAGGGGAATTTCTCATATGGTAGTGTATCCATAGTATAATTCAGTATCGAGATTGTCCTTTAAGAGGTCGAGAAACATCAATTCTACAAATTCATCAATGATGGTCAGAAGCATTGTTATCTTAAATGAGTTGAAAGAGAATCTTGAATTTGTGGAGAAGAAAGAGTCTTTCAAAGTGGATAGGATGCTCATGAAAACCATATCAACCATATCAAGACAAATATCTATGTTGAAATTTGAGTATTGTAATTATGATATAATATTTGTAATGTAAACATTATGGGAGGGTGTTGGAATAATGCTTACAATAGAATTGGTTTAAATTTGATTTGAATCAGTTGGAGGTTGTTGAGAGATTCTCTCAACCCCTAACTATGTTCAGATTAAGTTGGATCTAAATCCAACTATATAATTGCATTGTAATTATGCAGAAATAATGTAATACATATATTATTTTTGTTGTGTAATCTTTGGCAATCTTTCAGCCATTACAAATACTTTATTCAACATTAAGACCCAATCCTCCTTTGTGTGCGTGAAAATTTTTATTCTCATGTCCGCCTAGTCGCACAAGAGTTGCTCTGGTTTACTCACTTGAAACCGACATTAATGCCATTAACTTAAATCCATTAAACTAAATGTCTTTGTTTATTTTATCAATGATTTCTCAAGGATGTGAGAAATATCCCATAGCTTGGTGAGCAATGTTCTTTCTCATAGATTTCTTGGTATCCTGCTGACAATATAGCCAGCATCTAGAGGCTGATGTTGGTTTGTGGTTTCTAGGATCTTTGGGGACAAATTCTGAGTTATCAACAACATTGCTTGTTGCGAAAACACTCCTAGCTTCCATCACACACAATTGTACTATGGTCGAATACTTTCTTTCACGGGTGTTCAAAATTAGACATGTATTTGAATTTGGGGCTTTGTGTGAGGCATATTATGAAATTATTATTGTCTTTTGGTTGCTATTCCTACTACTATGGTAGTGTAGCTCCATACGATAGCCTTCTTTTGATGCACACTTTGCATGATAAGATTTGTGACATTTGCAACAGTGGATACAAGACCCATGCATTTTCTTAGAAATTATGCAGAACTTTCGATAAGATCTTGCATCAGTTTTCAATATGCTATTTACAGGTTTTATAGTTTTATCATTGATAAAGTAGTCTAAAAGTTCTACCTTTTGGCTATTTTGGGCATCTTTTTCCATTTCATTTTGCCCTAAATCCCAAAGGTAGAAGTTTAGCCAAGGCCATTGATAAATGACACTACATATGTGAAACGAAGCATAGGTAGCTCGCACCCAACATTGACTTGCAGTGGTAGGTTTCAAGGCACCACCCATCATAGGACAAAAGCAACATTAGTGTCTCACATTCTCTGCAAACCTACGAAGCAAGGTACTGAACCTCTCTCACACACTATAATTTTTTATGAACAACAATTTGGCTTACATTGGGAATAATAATTTTTTTGTACTCCCAATCTTACACCCAATTGTTAAATGCATAATGAAGAAAATAGCAAAAACATAATGTAAATAACTGAAGCAATTAGGAAACTGTGAAGAACAGAGATAAATAAACAAAGGCAGAAAAGTCATACTCTATTCATCAATACTTCTGTAAATCATCATGTGCATAGATGTACATATATAATACAAAAGACCATAATTGTCATGTAACTGAATAATAGTTAGGTGAACTTAGCTATCTATCTAACTTATGATTAGTGTTTTAACATCTCCCCTTAATCATAAGTTCGTTCTTGCCTGAAAAACTGCCACTACTTGACAATCACATGTGTCAAGAGAATATTCAGAGAGCTTATTGAAGATGCTCTCTGAACTCTAAAAAAAATAGCAGAAGGTGATGTCTTCTACTAAATTGGTGGTTTCAGGTTGACCACAAACTCATCTGGTGGTTTCAGGATGACCACAAACCAAATGTCTAACAGAAGTTGATTTCTTCTACTAAATGACATGGTTTTAAGTTGACCATAAACTAACAAGCGCTCAAGGCTCAAAAATGTGAAAATGTAACAAGCAAAACATGATGTCTTCTTCTCAATTGGTGGTTTTAAGCTGACCATAAACCATATCAACAACAATATGTTCAAGAACAAGATTGCATACCAAGAACTAGGTTGCATACTTGATCATTTGTTCACAGGCTCTAAATCAAACTTGGAACCTGACTCAAAATCAAACTTGGAACCTGACTCAACTAGATTTCCCCCCTGTCAGGGACAAGTGGTTCCAATTCTCTTGACTGTCATTCACAAGTATGGCCAAGAAGAGATCAAACTGTCTTTCGACGGAGTCTGAAGACTCGATCTTCAACTTAGAAGACTACATCAACTGGGCCCCGATCATACCCTAAATCATCTAATCTTGAAAAACATTCATGTCCATCAACTATAGAAATATCTCCAATTAAGTACGATTGTACTTGTGTATAAACTCAGCGATAAGACTGCTCCAATAATTTGGCTTCCAAACGCCAACGCCAACTCCCTAACCATTCAAAATGAAGTTGTTTCCGCTTGCGCTTTTGACACCTTACTGAGGGATGATTTGTCTTCCCACAAAATTTGCATGGGTGAAGATCAAAACAGTTTGAATTATCATGGCCAAACCGTTGAGAGTGTTTGCACTGTATGGGTTCTTTATCTGACCGATTAGAAACATCATCATCAACTATATCCTCTACCTGTTCCTTACCAATATCCGTAAGCTCTGTCGTCTTATCATCATTCAAAAAACCTCCACTCACAAAGGAAACAAGTTCGCTATAATTAGGAATATGAAAAAGGTTGTTAGCATCGTTTTCATATCCTAGTCCATATCGGTTTCGTTTAAATCGTAATTCTTCCCATGGTCGAACAATACATTTATCCACAACTTTTTCTGACATAGGGACTTCATCTAATTGATCTTCATGTTTATGACTTTCATTACTAGTCAACTGAGCATCTTCATTCTCATCCTTGATGTCATTAAAATCACATTGTTGGTGTCGAAGCAAACTTAACTCATCAGACAACAACTTGTTTTGATGTTTGAACATATCAATCTTCTTGTGCGTTACTTGTAAACAAGTAATCACTGTACTGAGGGTGCACTTGTTTATTGCAATTGTAGATTCCATAGTTGAGTTAATTAATGTGCGCAATATTGTAAATAGTTCTTCAATTCTTTCCATTTGTTTGTATGTTGATGCCACTAATCTCAATTCTGTATCCTATTGTGCATGTGAAGATAAATCTTCTGTTGCATGAATGCCAAAAAAACTACAGGATAACCAATAACGCACACAAAAATCCTAAGACCCCCTTATTCAATTTCGGGTGGGTCAAAGATGCCTTATAACTTCCAAAAACTCCTTATAACACATTTACAAACACTCTTTAACACCCTTATAACTTCAATTACATTTAACTATAATAATGGAGAAAACTCCTCCATACAAAACCTTATAACTCCTTAAAAAAACAGGCTTCCTTTCACAAGTTTCAAACAACAATGAATTTTAGGGTAGATTTCTTGAAAAAAATTCTAGCAAGGAGGGTGTTAGTTTCTCGCTGGGGCTAGCCGCATCTGTAGTCTCTTGCAATGAATTTATTTCTTAAAAGCCCATAAATATCCTCATACGTTCACACAACAAGTTTGCAAATAACTCATTCAATAATCGATTAACATATTAAAATTACTGAAACTAGTCTCAAGGCATACGATAACCTGTAAACCAGATTGTCTCCAATACTCCAATTCAGGTTTTAAACACCTTGATACACAAAGGTATTGCTGAGAGAAAGATGGAAATGTATTTTTCCTTTTTCTCTGGCGGGACTAGGCTATTGTTTGGATGTATAGAAAACTTCTTGCAGAAATCTGTATCCATAGACCTGCTCTGAAAACTCCTCCTTTCTCTCTTTCTTTTCAATATTTAATCCGTACTAAAAACAATTCACAATTCACTCGGGAAAGAATTGAATAGGCATAATAAAAATCAAGATTATCTACCAAAATCAATACAAAACGGATTAGGATGACTCAGGCTCACCTATAATGTTTCTTGGCAGAGCTTCTCAAAGATCAACCGATGTTGACTCCGACAGATTGAACCCACGACCTTCCGTGACGTTTTGGATGCCCACCATCTTCGTTACAGGTTTGAAACCCACGGGCCACTTCTTAAAGATCCCCTAAACGATGTGAACTCCAAGAATATTACATTCTTTGCTTTATTTTTATCAGAGCGGTTATAACCTTAACGCACTACTTCTCTGTGTAGCGAATATGCTTCCAATATCGCATGGTTTATTCTTCGTCCATGTATGTTCTTCTTCAATAAAATCGCTTACCATGGCCTTCTTCCAACACAGCAATGGTTCTTTCATTTCTTCTGCGATTGGATTCTTCCGCAATCTGCTACTGCAATCATGGATCAGTTCTTAGGAAACTTGGTGACCTTTCTTCGAGATAGATCTGATCTCTTCACCAAGGCACACAATATTTTCTGGTGGATGTTGGACGAATCTAAAACTCTCAATTATGTCTATTTATTGAAGTCTTACTGATCTGTGTCCTTATGACTTTGGTCACAATCCACATATTGAGGGTTTCTCCACCGGAATCAAAGCTGCTCTTCTGCGGGAGTTTACACAGTCAACCATTAGTCTCCTTTGTGGCTCTCTTCCATAAAAAAAAACTTTGTCGATGGGGCGGCTCCTCTTTCCCAGTGAAACAGATCTGTTCCCATTTTCGTGCATGTGACCAGGCAACCCTAGACTATTCTCGGCTTTCTCTGCTTGGCTCAAGAAAAACTAGAAAACACCTCCGTGACTTCACAATTTAAAGTCTCAGCTCTTCACTTTGCACAAAATTATCAGCAAATGCAAACCAACAACTAGACTTCTCTTCGGATCTTCCTCTTCATGACTTCCCTCTCCTCGGGCTCAATTCAAACACAAATGGCGGCTAGGGTTTCCTCTTCCTTTCACAGACCGAAAAACACCTTTTCTCTAATACCACTGTTAGATGCATAATGGAGAAAATAGAAGAAACATAATGTAAATAACTGAAGCAATCAGGAAACTGTGAAGAACAAAGATAAATAAACAAAGGCAGAAAAGGCATACTCTATTCATCAATACTTCTGTAAATCATCATGTACATATATGTACATATATAATACAAAAGACCATAACTGTCATGTAACTGAATAACAATTAAATTAACTTAACTATCCAACTAACTTATGATTAGTGTTTACATACATCTTTCAGTTGTCTAGTTCACTTTTGTCTAGTTCACTTTAACTTCGTCGATCATTTAATGTTAGATCTTGCGCGCCAAGCTACAAGAAATACATATAGATCGATTTCATTTTCTTCGAGGGTGGAGGTTGTTGAACCAGAATTGCTCAAAATATCCATTGAAAAGGCTACTTCATGCTCTATTGATTCCATGTGCGCTTGGACATTACTCAAAACCTTTCTTTTAATGTTTTTATAAATTAAAATCATTTGAAATATAACCCAAGTATTATACCAAATGTCATCCTCTTTAATGATTATGAGAATAATTTAAATCTAAGATATTAAACTTCAATATCCTTTTTGAAAATATTTTATCTAAAATATTTTAGCGTGGAGGTAAGAACCGTTAAACCTAATGCTAATGTCACTTGAGAAGATTTTAAATGTTGGTGATTTTCTTGTATGATCTTCATTCAGGGCACCATTTTTTAGGGTGTGGAGAGAGCGGAGAGGCACTTCAGGTGAGCCCAGTGACCATGCCATTCAAACATGTCATTGGTATAGTGGCCGATGAGCTAACTTGGGCTGGAACTTCCTATGGTCTTTTTGGAATTTTTGGGCATCAAATTTTGATTCAGTGAGTTTTGTTGAAATCATAATGGAGAAAATCATACAATTAACTTGTTTTGGGGAAACATAAATATGTGACATCCTTTTGATAGTGCATTGAAGATCGAAGAGGGAAAGACATCAACAAGTAGTGCATTCAGAAGAGAGAGACAACACTTGTCATTATGAAGATAATCATGTGAACATTTGCGATGTACCGATGTTGATCACATGAATTTTCGTTGGTAATAAATATGTGCTTCAACGAGTTTTAGTGGAATCTAGTTGATGTATCGATGAAGATATTGGTTTTTTCGATGGAATAAAGAATTCATTCGTCGGTACACTATGTATCGATGAAGGAAAAGGAAACTAATCGAGTGTAGATTGGGTTGGAAGATTGGTTGTTGTCATTGATGTCAACCCTAGTCATGGGTTTTGGACCGCAAGATTGATGAAGGTATTTGGACATGAAGGACAATGCACATGCAGATACAACACCCATGGATGGATAATATACATCATGTTGTTTCTGGTAGTATGTGGCACGTCACGTGGATCCTCATGGTTGAGGAGAAATGAAATTTTGAAGATGACAAAGTGATTTGAAGAAGGAAGTACATGTAAGCTCTCAAGATAATTAAAGAAAATAATTACAAAATAAGAAAGTGTTAGGTCAGACCTAATGTTAAAAGGAAGTGACATAAATGGTATAAATACATATCATTATACATTCATTTGACACACAAGTTGAATTTCAGAGGAAATCAGAAGAAAAGAATGACGGATTTCAAGGGAGGATGAAGTCTTTTGGTGATGTGTTCTGAGGTATGTTATTTTCAGGTCATCTTACCATTTTCGTTATAACTTTTTTTCTATAACTATTCAGATGGTGAAATTGCTATGGTATTGAGAAGACATATCAAGGTACCTGTGGTAAAATTTTCATCTCTTGATTCGCTATAATTATGGAGATACACTATGGAAGATAGGGTTTTTGACCAGTCCTGAAGCTAGTCAATAAACAAGTGTTTCGGGTAAAACAATCATAACTTCTTCATAGAGAATCCAAATGAAGTGGGACAAATTGCATTAGAAATAGTACATATTGTAGTTTCTTTTGTGTGAGTTTTAGAATCTGATGTTAAATAATGAGCACGGGGCATTCTGTACAAGTTCAGTCTCCGAATAAACCAAAATTGAACAAGGTCTACCATTCTCTCTATAACTTCTTTTTGGGGAGGATTCAATGAGTGAAACTTGGAGAAGTTTCAGAGAATACATTGAGTAATATTATCTATAGGATCAGAGTATTCCAATAATTGAATAATTTCATAAATTGAAGAAGTCTCAGGAAGCATTATCAGGTTCTATGTGATGGTTGGTTGATAATGATGATTTAATGTAAAGTTTTATTATATTTCGTATATTATTGGGTGGAAGGAAAGGGAAAGGATGAAGAGTTCAAATCTCTCTTGATATTGGAGGATTATATCTTTCTCTTGGAGGTTTATCCCACCCCTTACATTTGGAAGCTGCAACTACCTTTGGAATTCATTACTTCCCTTGAACAATAACTATTGATTATTTTTCATATATTGTGCATGGTGTATTGTGGTGTATTGGTGTAACTCTTATACTATTGTTCATTGTTCATTGGATATAATTGAATGGTTTAATAATAAGTTGAAAAATGTTTTAAATTGTACTTGATATTGATTCACCCCCCTCTCAGTATCAACAATTGGTATCAGAGCAGGTTAGTTTAACCATTGGAAGGAAGATCCTATGCAGAAATGGAAGACAACATTCCAAATGGAATTCCATCATTTGATCGAAACAATTTTGAATACTGGAGTAATAGAATGAAAACTTACTTGAAATCTCTTGGGGAAGATGTTTGGTTCTCAGTTGCTTCAGGATACAATGCTTTGAAGAAACCAAAGACTGCAGGTGAGAAGGAAGCAAAAAGGAACAACAAATTGACAATAGATACCATCCTGGATGGATTGACAGATTCAGTGAAATCCAAGGTGGGATCATGTGTATCAACAAAAGATCTTTGGGACAAACTACAAGACCTTTATGCAAGGGAAGAAGCAGAAGAAGAAGAAGAAGAAGAAGTTGAAGAAAATTACAACATCTCAGATTTCAAAGAAGAAAACAGAGGTTAGTTCTTTTGCTTTAATTGTGAGGGAGTAGGACATGTTGAATTTGAATGTCCTCATCCAAGGATTGAAAGAGATGACACTAAAGAAGAAAATTCCAATGAAGAAGAAGAAAATCATGAAGTAGAAATGATTCAACAAGAAGATGAGAATCTTAAAAAATTGAAGCATGTTGAGATTGAAAATAGCAAGTTCAAATATACACGTAGAAAACTAAGAAATGAATTGGGTAGTTATGAAAAGACAGTTGTAAGCTTGAAGAAACAATTAGAAAACTTTGAGAAACTAAGAGAAGAAACCATTTCCTTGAAAACTCTACTCGAAGAAGCAAGAAGAATAGGAGAAGTAAAGAAGGTCCAAATGATGAAGAAATAAGAAGATTGTGAGAAACTTGAACAAGAAGTTGTCTCATTGAGGAAGAGATTAAGAAACTATCAAGTGCCAAAAGACTTAACACATCTTGGATGCATGGGTGAAACTTCATACAAAGAATATGCAAATACCAACAAGAAGGTTGAAGAAAGAGCTACACAAACAATTGATGAGAAGTGGACCAGGATACCAGAAAGAAGGAATGATTACAAAAGAGATGAATATCCAAGAAGACCTCCTACCTTCATAAATCAAAGAAGATCAATCAGTATGAAGGAAACTACAGAAGAGTAGATCATGAACCCAGATGGACTACATCACAAAGAAGACCACTTACTCAAAGGTATCAAAAAAAAATTCTTGGTCATTGTTATACTTGCAAAATTTTTGGATATAAGTCAATTAATTGTAGAATCAGTGAAAGGAACAAATACACAAAAAACATGAATGGTGTAAATAGAAGATATGGAAATAATCGTGGATTTGTCAACATAAGTTATAATTCATTTTCCCCATTGATGGACACAAATATTGTATGCTACAAATGTAATTATCTTGGTCACAAAGAATGAGATTGTAGATATATGAATGAAGATGTCACTATGTGAACCACAGTATGGAGAAGGAATGAGATTCCAAACAATGAAGATTGTCGAATAGCATTAACCGCTGAAGAATGTAAAGAAAAAGATGACTGGAACATAGACAGTGGATGTTCTTCACACATGAACGGGGATCAAGACAAATTTATCAGCTTGAAGATAAAGGGTGGCAATGTTGCATTTGGAGATGACTCATCTGCCAAAATACTTGGTGAAGGTGTAGTAGAGCTTGGAATAAAAAATGTAAAAGAAAAGAATGTCCTATTGGTTGAAGACTTGAAGCATAATCTACTTAGTGTTAGTAAAATGTGTGATCGAGGATACACTCTTACGTTTGACTTCCGAAAATATAAAATCGGAGAAAATAACTCAGGAAGATTGGTTGCAACTGCAACAAGAAGATAGAGCAACATATACATCCTAGACATGAAGAAAAGAGAGAATACATAAACCACACAAAAGGATTCCAAGGAAGAAAAAGTCCCAAAGACGCAAAATAAGGATGACGTATTATTGAGTGCTACATGTTCAGGGGGAGTAGTCCCAAAGAAGATAGTAACATTTTCCCATTAAACTCAGGGGGAGAAAGCCCTACCTTTTTCCATTGATGTCAAAGGGGGAGAGAAATTGGAATCGTGATGATAGGAGGAGCATGAGTGTTGCCATCAATGACAAAGGGGGAGATTGTTGGAATATTGGTTGTTGTCATTGATGTCAACCCTAGTCATGGGTTTTGGACCGCAAGATTGATTAAGGTATTTGGACATGAAGGACAATGCAGATGCATATACAACACCCATGGATGGATAGTATACATCATGTTGTTTCCGGTGGTATGTGGCACGTCATGTGCATCCTCATGGTTGAGGAGAAATGAATTTTTGAGATGACAAAGTGAATTGAAGAAGGAAGTGCATTTAGGCCGTGAAGATAATTAAAGAAAATAATTACAAAATAAGAAAGTGTCAGGTCAGCCCTAATGTTAAAAGGAAGTGACATAAATGGTATAAATACATATCATTATACATTCATTTGACACACAAGTCAAATTTCAGAGGAAATCAGAAGAAAAGAAGGTCGGATTTCAAGGGAGGATGAAGTCTTTTGGTGATGTGTTCTAAGGTATGTTATTTTCAAGTCATATTACCATTTTCGATATAACTCTTTTTCTAGAACGATTAAGATGGTGAAATTGTTATGGTATTGAGAATACATATCAAGGTACCTGTGGTAAAAGTTTCAACTCTTGATTCTCTATTATTATGGAGATACACTCTGTGGAAGATAGGGTTTTTGACTAGTCTTGACGCTAGTCAATAAATAGGTGTTCTGGGTAAAATAGTCATAACTTCTTCATAGAGAATCCAAATGAAGTGGGATATATTGAATTGGAAAGAGTACGGACTTTAGTTTCTTCTGTACGAGTTTCAGAATCTAATGTTAAATATTGAGTGCGGTGCATTATGTAAAATTTCGGTCTACTGAATAAACTAGAATTGAACAAGGTCTACCATTCTCTCTATAACTTCTTTTTGGGGAGGATTCAAGGAGTGAAACTTGGAGAAGTTTTAGAGAATACATTGAGTAATATTATCTATAGGATCATAGTATTCCAAGAATTGAATAATTGCATAAATTGAAGAAGTCTCAAGAAGAATTATCAGGTTCTATGTGATGGTTGGTTGATGGTGATGATTTAATGTAAAGTTTTATTATCTCTCATATATTATTGGGTGGAAGGAAGGGGCAAGGATGGAGAGTTCAAATCTCTCTTGATATTGTAGGATTGTATCTTCCTCTTGGATTTTTATCCCTCCTCTTACATTTGGAAGTTGTAGCTACCTTTGGAAGTCATTACTTCCCTTGAACAATAACTATTGATTATTTCTCATATATTGTGCATGGTGTATTGTGGTGTATTGGTGTAAATCTTATACTATTGTTCATTTCCCATTGGATATAATTGAATAGTTTAAGTATAAGTTGAAAAAGGTTTTAAATTTTACTTGATACTGATTCACCCCCCTCTCAGTATTAACATATCGATGTGTTGAAGTGATCTTAAGAGAAACTAGAAATGTGATCTAAAGAGAAACTGGAAATGGTAAAGTGGGAAGAGCGAGAGGAATACTTGAGATTTTCCATTTACATGAGAGAGAGTGTGTGAGGTTTCTAGTAGGAAGTTTTGAAGTGGGGGGGGGGGGNNNCTTTTCTTAGAGATATAGTTATAGAAAAAAATTGGGAGGTTGTTGTGTGTGAGAAAAAAATGGCGACATGTTGGACGAAGCTAAAATCTATGCTAGTATTGCCTAACTGATAAGTATAAAAGTAGAGGGTCTTAAAATTAATTTTAAGATCACACATTATGGAAATAATGTGCAACAGTTACCTGGAATATTCCATTGTGGTGGGATCATTGGTGATGATTTCATTTCAACTAGTGGAGCTCATCTATTGTAAAGAGAGGGTGAATCATGGTGAGATTTATTTCCTTAAATGATGTCAACGATTCAAGTTGGTATCTAATTCATGGGGATGATATGGATTATCTTGAAGGTGTTTTTCCACTTTCGATCATCCACAACCCCAATGGAGTCACCATGACATCACATACCTTGCTCTACTGCCAACAAACGTCCATAGCTGTGACAAAGATATCTGGGTCTGTTCAATCTTTCTTTCCCATTCTTTCTCAGTTTATTTAGTACATTCTTAACATTCAGTGGATGGAGAAAGTAATGGCCTCTTATCTTGATAGGATATGACTTCCAACTATTGATATTTATTTGAATATTTTTTACACCTTACTACATAAAGTTATCACTTTGGTTTTCAGCCCTTAGAATTTGATACTTCACCCTTCACATGAGAATCTCCTTAGTGTGTGGATGGTTCATCCATTACATAGGATTTGCTCACTAGCTAATATTAAAGGATGATCGTTAATTAACCGCTATGTTAAGTCATGGTTTGACTATTGTCACAATATTGTAAAACAGTTCTGATTTATATTCAAGTAGAGACCCCTAGTTCATCTCATGAGCTAGGAAAGAGATGCAAGATGATTCAAGCATGTCACCAGTGCAAAAGGTGCTTCTTGTAAAATATAGAAAAAGGTGAGAGGTCTGCATGTCATCAAGTGTAGTCAGGAATCATAATATAAATAAAAAATTAGAGAATGAACTATCTCAAGGGGAAAGACGATGAGGAAATAAAGATAAGAAACATATTTAGACTTAGAGATGAACTTGATCCAAAACCTATGACAACTAAGAAATGGAAACTTTGGATAAATGATGATGAGTCAAAAGAGATCAAGAACATATGTGTTTCCAACAATTTTAAGAATTTTCGTGCATCCCAACCAACAAGAAGTTTTCAACTCCTTGATAAGAGTAATCCGTGTTAAAGTTTATATGCATATTATTTCATTCATATGAGCTTTGGTACTAGCGTTCGCTGAGAATTGCATCTCTCGTCATGATCTTCTTAAAACTATTAGTTCCTCTTTATAGTCTTGTGTTTTAGAGAGTAAGGGTTGACAAGGGTTCCTATTCGTTGTCCAACAAATTTCATTTTCTTTTTCCTTGTGGAGTATTCAATCACTCTCTACATCTCCCAAGTCTAAAACTTATTCTGTAGCGTGACATGCTCATTTAACCACACTCCCAATCGTGCACTTGTACATGTCTCATGGTCAATTCAAATTCTCTGAAAACATGTGTCTTCCTCAAACCATGTCCTTCTTTTCAAGTGGATATATCTTTCTATGATCAAAATCTATTTGAATGCTTGAAATCAAATCATGAGTATTACCAGTTCTTGTTTCCAAGATCTTGATAGAGAGGTGGAATCAACTTAGCTTGATTGTTGGTCTACCGAATGATTATGGTTGTAATGACCATTGTATTTGTGTTTGAGAGATTATTTGGTTGATAGTACCTTTGATATTAGATATCATTGTGATTGAATCACCATAGGGAAACTAAAACTTGATCTTTTGTTCATTGAGGTGTATGCTATATGTGAAGTAGACTATTTCTTTCCCCCATAATTAAAAACAAATTTTAAGAATGGGAAAATTATAAATGCACCGAAAGTATGAGACACACCCTCTATCATAGAGCAACAAACACTTCAATTATTCTACTTAATATGCATCATCTTGAGTAAGGCTGTGAACAACCGATGTGATTCCTTCAACTTGGTTTCCATCTTGGCCAATCTGTAAATTATTCCTCAACATATATTCTTTCAGCATATTTGGATAACTAACTATCCAACTATTAACATTGAATTGAATACTGTTGAAACAAGTGAATGTTGCAGTTGAACTTCTCAAATAATTCATGAACATAGTTTCCTCATGAAGATGGATGAAACCAAGTTTAAGCAAATATTTTAGTCAAACAAAATGAAAAGCATCAAATGAAAAGAAGAAAAATTTGATGAAAAAAAACTTAACTAAAGAAATCCATCATGGGATCGAAACTAAATTAACAACAACCGGTGGTGTTTATTGAAGAAACTGAAACAAGTTCAAATCTATGCCATACAAATTAAAAAAAAAATGCAAACATCTAAACTATCTAGGGAGAAAAGAAGAAATGAACTATGTTACTCCTATTCCTACTCTATCCTACATTGGATGAAAGAAGGCTAAGTAAAAGAGTTATGTGAGTGCAACCAATCAAGTAACTTCAAACTAGCAAACACATGTTTGTCAAAAATCAATTGTAGAAAATGGAGTGGTGAGGGACCAAAGATAGGAAGAATTGATTCAAATAAATCTTCACCCAATATGTTAAATTTTCTAGCATTATGGTTCATGGGAAATGTAGACAGGTAGGATTCCTATAACTAAGATTCCATTCCATCTTAAACTTTACAATGACTAGCATAGGATTGTTGGAAGGAAATCGAAATAGAGTGACATACCTGATGAAAATCATAAATGAAGTTTTTGTGCAATGTACCTTGTGAGAGAATCTAGGAGTGGGTTTCGTCATTCCTTCCAGGAGTCAAAGTAGGATGATGAGCACCTGGAATAACTATCGGTTAAAATTGGAGTGCCTCATTATCCGATAATCTCCCTAGGATCACATTTTACATAACCCATATGATAAGAGGATGGATGATAGTTGATAGTTCGAGGGAAACATTGAGTGAAATATGACTCTAGGACTTATCCTATAATATCACTAAAAACATATGGGGAATGCCATAGTGATGAGATTAAATTTGAGGATGAGTAATGCATATACTACTGAGCATTAGCATGTGAGTTTGGAGTAGATTTAGATGACAATATTTCTTGGACCATCTTAATGTTTCCTATGCCTTGTATGATGATGGGATGTTCATTTGATGTGGCTTCTTTGAATTGCACAAGATCAATGAACGATAGGTCAATATTCACATTCAATTCTGAAATAGGAAAGTAGTCATCAAAAACAGGTTTGTCATGATCAAATTGTAATTCAACATGTTTTGGAAATGGATAGGACTTAGAACTTCATGCCTCCTGGATGGATTGTCATGAAGGATGATTTATTGATCGGTGAAAGCTTGGAAATATTGTTGTTAAGATTTATGATTTAGTGTTCTCTTGTAAGAAAAGTGTACACGATACACTACATGCTAAATAGGTTGGTGATGTGAGTGATTAGAATCAAATAGATTTATATAAAGAGAATGAAGATCTTTGGATTCTAAAAATGATGAGATTTCTTTAATAACAGATTCGTCATAGACTAGGGCACATTCATGATTTTCTGAAGGGGAGATAGTAGATGATTCACACTCTGGGGCTAAGGGGATTAATATTTATGATAAGGATTCCCCCATATCTACGTTAGAGTGTTTGTTAGAGATGGTTCACCCCCTATCCTTCATGGTTAGAACTAGATTTTGTGAATGAAAATTTATTTGAGTGCCCAGATCACACCCTTCAAGAATAGAAATGAGGTATGAAAGCCAATCCAAGATTTCTTTATCTGAGGGTCTTTCACTTTCAGTAAATATACAATAAATCTACATGATTATTTGAAATAAATTATCCTTAGATTAATTTATGATCCTATAAATTTATGTGAATTCATTACAGATTTCATCATAAACATAATCTACATGAGGAATATTGAATATTTCCATGAATTGTCTCCATCTATGAATCAATTTCGTTGGAAATGTCCTAAACCAAGATTTAATTCACCCTTCAAATGTGATGATGAACAGTCGACATTTTTCATTGTCTCAAAAAATATTAAGATTATGTCGAGTGATGTTAAACTGATTAAGATGTATGAGTGCAAAAACATGTCCTTCACCATCGAATTTGGTGTTTGACAAGAGATCAATTGTCTTGGTTGGGATTTCCCTGATGGATCTTGGAAGAATCAAAGGGTCATCCATGATCCAGGTGTATATCAGTGGCCACCCACCATTTCAAACTGTCTCAAAACAATTTTCTCACAATTTTTGGTAATTTACTATTTTTAGCAGTTTTTATCTTCCGGGGCCATTTTGAGGGCCTAAATGAAGGTTTTTTGGGATTGAGATTATCAATGATGACCAAAGTCTCTGAATGAGCCCCAAAAATGAATCTCCTCAATGATACCTTTCCAACAAGCTATCGTGCGCCCCAAATGGAGATCGTATGCCAAAGTTACTCACCTGAGAAGTTGATACACCAAACTACTCAAAACGGGGTCCACAAAACTGTTGCATTTTCATCTTCTGGGGTTAGGGTTTTGGATTTTATTTATGATAAAAATGTCTTTGTAGCCTCATTGTAAAATCATTTTCTTGTGAATACGAGTAGCGGACACATCTCTTCTCAGAGATAAGCTACCACCATTCTAGTGAGTCTTTCACTCTGTACTTTTACAGTCTTTGTACATTTTCGCTCATTAATAGAAAATTGTATATTACTGTATCTCTGTGTTTATGGTGTCATATATGATACATGTATTTTATATTATTGGATATCTGAGATATCTCTGTTAATTGCTTTATTATATCTCCACTCCCATTTCGTGCCGAAAATAATTTGGATCAATGGTATCAGAGCAGGCTGCTCTTGACCGTTTTTCAGTGCATGTCCCCGATGAGGTCCTAGTATAGAAAGTTGGGTCTCAAGCATGTATCTTGTTGCAGACCCCAAACCCTCAGGTCGAGTTCCGCGCAGGATCATTCTAAATATGCCCTCCTGAGTCTGATTGACTCTTTGATTTCCCCACAGGGAATCCCTCGCACACTCGACGGTGTATCCACAGGTCCTTAGTAATTGAGCTTGCGTGAACAAAAACCAAGCGCCAATCCAAATCTCCTTGACCACAATAACATTGTTCCCTTTGCTAATTCGAGACTTTGGGTCTCGCAATTTCGCGATCCCTTTTGTCAAGTTTCTCGGCCCTCTACCGCCAAAACCCGAAATGTCGATTCATCGAAATGTTTGGCCACATCCTCCCCCACAGCCGTATCGCGTTTCATGATTTCGGGAATCCCGAAACAAGGAATCCCTGTCTCTTGTCTTCAAAAATGCCTGTTATCCCCGATATCTAGGGATAACTAGGGGATCATGTCTCGAGGCCCACATGGTCCTAGAGATGGAGTACCGAGAGCGGGATTGACTTGAGCATGGCCCTAGAGGGCCCATCTTTCTTCTTCTCGGCCAGATTTTGTCCTGTCAGCAGTAGCAGCTTCCATCACCTTCGGCCTGGGCCTGCATCGGAGAGGACTCTTGCTCCATGAGATAATTGGTCCGAGGTATCATGGTATGTGTCATATTTGATTGTTATGACCTTCTTATATATGCATTAGGTTCCTTTCATTTCTGATGACTACTTGGATCTTACACTAATCCACTTGACCATTGTTGGGGTGATTGATTGGGTAG
>ML796244.1:352125-365956 GCA_009831015.1 Picea engelmannii | reverse complement strand
GCTACCACCTATTGACTCTGTTTGCATTGGTCCACATAGGTTAGTGTGAACAAGTTCAAGATGTTGTTTGGCTTGATTGGAAGACTGTGGAAAACTAGTTCTCTTATGTTTTCCAAGTATGCAAGACTCACATGGGGGAATTTTCTCTTTAAAGATGGGAAGACCTTTGACCATGGAGTTCTTCTGAAGAACACTTAGACTCTGAAATGGTAGATGTCCAAATCTTGTATGCCAAACCATAGTTTCATTTAGGGTTGATGTACTCTGTGCATATGGTTGACTCAGATTTGCAGTTCTGAGGGTAAGGGGAAACATCCTATTCAGAGTCATGTGGATTTCAGAAATCAATTTTCTACTTGGGATTTTGTCATATATCTTACAAGATGTTCCCTCAAAAAGTACCTTATAGCCATGTTCAATGAGCTATCCTACACTTAGAAAATTATGTTTCAGATCTGGAACATGATAGACATTGTATATGTCCTTCTTGACATTCTGTTTAGTAAGAATAGGAACAGTTCCTTTTCCTTGAACTTTGACTAAATAATCATTTCCAAGTGTAATATCAGATGAGATTGAAGAATCAATGCATGAAAGTAATTCTTTGTTACCTGTCATGTGATTGTTGTATCCACTTTCCAGCAACCAGATATCTTTAGGTTGTTGTTCAGTCTTGTGGCACGAAAGAAACATACCTCCTAAGTTTTCTCCCGTGTGATTTGACACATGTTCTCTGCCTGAGAGATAATCTGCTTGCTTATTCCTGCATTCAGATTCGTAGTTCCCATACTTTTTGTAGTAATAGCATTGTATGCTTGTTTTCTCATTTGATCTTCTCCCTTTGCCTCTTTGAGGCTGGAAATTCTGATGTTGATTTTGTTGCTGATGTCTTTGACCTTGGAAATTTTGATTCAGATATTGTTGTCTGTTACCTCCACTGGAGTGAGGGTTACTTTGATTGCTCCCTCTTCCTTGGTGACCTCTGCTTCTTCCTCTGCCTCTCCCTTTCCTGAAGGATAATTGAGTTTTGAAAGCATTGGAGATTGACTCATCTGTGAGATGTAGTCTGGTCTCGTGTGTCACCAGAGAACCAATTAATTCATTTGTTGAAAATCTTGACAGATCCTTGGATTCAAGGATTGCTGTTACACCCATTTCGAATTTATTTGATAAACTTTTGAGTATTTTCTCAACAATGCGTTGATCAATGATGGTTTCACCAGTCAATATGATCTGGTTCACGATTCCCATGACTCTGGTCATGAACTGATCCACATTTTCGGACTCTGTCATCCTTAGAGTCTCGAATTGCATCCTCAAGGTCTGCAGTTTAACTATTTTGACCCTGTCATTTCCTTGGTTGGAAGATTTAAGGATGTCCCAGGCCTGTTTTGAAGTACCAGTGCCTATGATTTTTGAGAAAATCGAATCATCCATAGAATTTTGAATCCAGAATTTCTCTTTATTTTCTTTGTTCCTCAGTGTTGCCTGAGCAATTCTCTGTGGATTGGTCATAGCAGAAAGGGATGCTGGATCTGGTTCCACATATCCAAGATCCACTGGTTCCCAGCACTCTTGTTCTTGCAAGAACAATCTCATCCGAAGAGACCAGAACTCATAGTTCTTTCCAAGAAGAATCAGACCCTGAGTTGGTCCTAAATTGCTAGACGACATATTTTTTTTGGAAAAAAAAAATCTCAGAAAAAAAAGTAGAGGGAAATTTCGTATTTACCTCCGATCGCCGAAATGTCGATTGCCGATGAGAGCTTATCGGCCTTGAATTGGCCTTTTTCATGGTGCAATGTGACCACATGCCTTGTGTTAAAGCGCTACGGAATTTTCCGGTTCTTTGTCTTTCAAATTGCCGAAATGCGAAATTTGCCTTTGGACAATTCAACGGTCCATATCTTCCTATGATCTGACGGTCCAGATCTTATGACCAGAACTCATAAGACCACAGTCAAACCTCTTATCGGGATTTGGGGTTTCGAAGGTCGAAATGCATTGGACCTCTTGTCCACGGAATCCCTGATTTCCCGATTCTCGATTTCACGATGGATGACCTTTCCTTTCAGAAAATTTCCGATTGCTTTGATCTCCGCCACGCGTCCTCCTATATTGGACGATCCTGATT
Organism: Picea engelmannii; assembly: GCA_009831015.1. Taxonomy (NCBI): domain Eukaryota; kingdom Viridiplantae; phylum Streptophyta; class Pinopsida; order Pinales; family Pinaceae; genus Picea; species Picea engelmannii. Next base: position 363,822 of record ML796244.1, on the reverse strand, counting down.
TCTCCTCGCAATTTCGTGATTTGATCTATTCTGGATGTCTCATCTCCAGGATCCACGATTTTCTGAATCCCGTAATGCCGATGGACTCTCCTATCGGGATTTTTTCCGAAGGCCTTGATCTCTGCCACACGTCCCAACAGATGGATGGCTCAAGTCTGCTTCCGGGGTTTCACCATAGAGATTCCTGATCCCTCATTTTGACGAGATGACATCAGCTGGGCCCTATAACGGAGCTTTCCTCCTTTTGGGATTTCGGACTTCGCAGTTCTGAAATGCTCGTGCTTCTTGTCCTCAGGATTCGTGAAACGCCGAATCCCGATGCGCCGATGGACTCTCCCCTTTCGGGACTTTTCCTGAGCCCTCGTATTTAAGCCACGCGTCCCCTCAAGATGGATGATCCTCGTTGTTTCACGATTTCGCAACTTGTGACTCCAAATTCCCTGTCAACTGAGAACCCCGATTGCCGAGATGCTGACGGTTTCCTCGATGTCCGCCACGTGTCCAAACAAATGGACGGCTGTGATCTTATCGCTATTTCGTGAATCGTGATTTCGCGACTTTCGTCGTGGAGTGTCTTTTGTCAACAAGACCTCTGATATCCCGAACTTTGAAATGCCGATGGAGTGATGGATTGGATCTATTGCCACCTGTCCTCTGAGATGGACGGCTCACAATCCTCTCGATATTTCGTGTATCGGAGTTTTGGAGAGCAGTATCCTTTTCTCGTCCAACTCTCGATCCCCGATTTTGCGATGGGATAAGATCAATGGCTCACGATATTTTGAGATCCAACGGTCCAGATTGACTCGTGATTTCGTGATTCGCGAATTCTCACGGAAGTCTTTTGACCTTTACACCTTGCGAGTCAGCGAAATGCCGAGATCTCGTCACGTGTCTCTTGATGGACGGTTCAAATGATGTCATCTCGTCAAAACGAGGGATCGGGAATCTCTATGGTGAAACCCCTGAAGAAGACTTGAGCCGTCCATCTGTTGGGACGCATGGCAGAGATCGAGGCCTTCGGAAAAAATCCCGATAGGAGAGCCCATCGACATTACGGGATTCGAAAAATCGCGGATCCTGGAGACGAGACGTCCGGAATAGATCAAATCACAAAATCACGAGGAGAAATGGGACCGTGACCTGTGCGTGCAGCATAGATCTACGTGAAGGAGTGAATTTGAATGTTTTGAGGGATGGACAGATCAAAGAGGTTCTCTTCAATGGCTTGTCAATGCATATTTTCGCACTGCAAATTTGGACCACTCTCAGTTATCTGTTATGTTATTGGTCTTACACAACAATTTATTCTCGCGAGAAGAAGGGCGACATGGCCATTGATTTCATCGTGATCACTAACATCCAGCATAAGACATCAATTGATTTTATCCTTGAGCGATAGATCTTTAGCATCGAAGAAATAAAGGAATCGTTGCCTCTAGTAAGTTAAGTTGTTGTAACAAGAGTCAGGAATCATGTTAAGATCCGTTGACTCAATCATTAGATTAAAGAGAATACCTCCAAATTTTTCCAGTCTCACTCCTTGTGCATCGGGCAGAGGACTCGAACACTTTCAAGACTGATTATCACTTGTTCACAAATTCATTTGCTAATAGCTATCATATTTTGTAGATTGAATTGCCAATTTGTTGAGTGGTGTGCAAAGATGTAAGTGTGTATTAAAGTATGTATTAGCTTTATAATTTGATGTGAAAAAATTAGATGATGAAGAACCGTCCGAAGAACATCTTAACATATCTTAAGTTAGTAGTTCTTGACGTATTTCGGTGCCATGTAAGAACATGTTCACTAGTTTGAAGTATGTTTACAACTTTGTTATATGCTGGTGGATCTTGTTTTTCTTCAGGCTTCAAGATCATTAGTTATAGGTTATCCTTGTGTATATTGTTGTAGATGTGTTTAAAGAAGGTCAGTTGTATGATTGATTGTTGAAAATATCCAGTAATCAAATCATTTTCCTATATAACTGTTGAAATTTTCTCTTCGAGGGAATTTCATAGATGGCAGTGTATCCATAGGATAATTCTACAAATTCGTCAATGATGGTCAGAAGCTTTTTTATCTTAAATGATTTGAAAGGGAAGCTCGAAGATATGGAGAAGAAAGAGCATATACCGGAAGACATCAATTGATTTTATCCTTGAGTGATCGATCTTTAGCATCAGAGAAAGAAAGGAATCGTTGCCACCAGTGAGTTAAGCTGTTGTAACAAGAGTCATAGGATTCATGTTAAGATCCACTGAATCAATCATTAGATTAAAGAGAATACCTCCAGATTTTTCCACTCTGACTCCTTGTGCATTAGGCAGAAGACTACAACACTTTCAAGACTGATTATTGCTTGTTCACGAATTTATTTGATATTAGCTATCAGATTTTGTAGATTGAATTGCCAATTTATTGAGTGGTGTGAAAAGATTTAAGTGTGTATTAAAGTATGTATTAGCTTTATAATTTGATGTGAAAAAATTAGATGATGAAGAACCGTCCAAAGAATAGCTTAGCATATCTTAAGTTAGTAGTTCTTGACGTATTTCGGTGCCATGTAAGAACATGTTCACTAGTTTGAAGTATGTTTACAACTCTGTTATATGTTGGTGGATCTTGTTGTGCTTCGGGATTCAAGATCATTAGTTATAGGTTATCCTTGTGTATATTTTTGTAGATGTGTTTAAAGAAGGTCAGTTGTATGATTGATTGCTGAAAATATCCAGTATCCAGATCATTGTCCTATATAACTATCGAAATTTTCTCTTCGAGGTAATTTCACATATGGCAGTGTATCCATAGGATAATTCAGTGTTGAGTCTATACTTTGGGGTAGTGAAGAAGCGCCAATTATACAAATTTGTCAATGATGGTCAAAAGCTTTGCTATCTTAAATGAGTTGAAAGGGAAGCTCGAAGATATGGAGAAGAAAGAGCATATACCAGACTATTTCAGAGTGGATAGGAGTGTTAATGAAGACCATATCAATACAAAATATCTACGTTGAAATTTGAGTATTGTAATTATGATGTAATATTTGTAATGTAATTATTATGGGAGGGTGTTGGAATAATGCTTACAATAGAATTGGTTTGTGTTTGGTTTGAATTTGTTGGAGATTGTTGAGATATTCTCTCAACCTCCATATCCATGTTTGGGATCAGTTGGATCTGAATCCAACTATATATACTTATTTTATCAAATATAGAAATGTGTATTTAGATTTCAATATTGCTAGTACCCATACCTTTGTGAGAGGTGTTTCTTTCAAGGTTTCGGGCATTGCTACCCTGCCCATACTGTGATCCAAACTTACGAATTCTCGCTTGTGCATCGGTTATATAGTGGTTGATTAGTTGCTTGACTTAGGTATCTCATAGGTTACTTGCAGGGGTCATTCTTCTTGTATCCCGAGTCAGATAGGGGTCGGACAACACACAACCTTTATGGAGGATTACCTCTTCGGGGGGATCTGACCGACTGGTTGTTAAGCCTATGAGGGCCCTTATAACTAATTCTGTTACCTCCAAAATTTAGTGGGGAGTCTCAAGTCCCTCTTGGACGAGGCATACCTTCTTTAGCGAGGGAGGCCACTCAACCACTTTATCCCGTTTTCATGCATATTGGTTGTTTGAATTTTTGGTATGCTCTTTGACTACTAGTTGGCCTTAGGATATATTTTTATTCATTGGAGATTCATAAGTCGTTGTGGAGTCGGACCAACTTCCTCGCAGGTCCCTTCGATTGTTACATTTACCACCGGTTTTCGAGTTCTTGCCTTCTAAAAGGCGTAGAGTTATCAGGAGTGGTACACACACATCCACTTTTCAGACTTGTGGTTCGACAAGGATGAGTAATGAGTCTAGTCTTTTGAACACTGGGAGTTCTTCGAATCCCATACCTACTATAATTAATTGCACCCCTTCGACACCTGCAACCACTACAATTGTAGTGACGGAGGCTTATACCGGTACTATGGCTCGACCTGTAGTTAATGCTTCATCTCTTGCATCAAACCCTTATGCGGGTTTTGGTCATTCTCCAAGTTACAATGTTCAGACCATCCCTATGGCTTCTAGTCCATTTTCTTATGGTATGCCTAACTTCTCTTTGTAGTTTTCGACTACCATCCCAGATGTTGGCCTTAACACTAGCTTTGGACTTGGGGGCACTACACCTCCTTACACTCCTTTCCTGTTTGGTGGTTCTCATATTCCCCAAGCGAATCCTAATGTGGGAAGTGTCCCTATTCTTAACCCCGGTTCTAATCCTTCTACATCTGGATGGAACAACCCAACCGACGGACAAGCTCCGCCCTATATCCTTATCCCCTCGGTGACGATTCCGACCAATACTTTTGGCATGATGAATCCACTTCAATCCTCTAGATTCCCACCTGGAGGAGGTTAGTCCTACACATTGGGCACTCCCCAAATTGGATCCAATCCAGTCGGGGGCAATCTTCACAAACCTCATCTTGGATCTAATCCAGCTAGGGGAAATTTTCATAACCCTTATCAGAACATTCCTGCTGGAATGATGCCCAATCCATATTTTACGAATCAGCCTAGAGGAGGTTCTTTTAATTCCAAACAAGGTTTTGGTCCTTACCAGAATCCTGGATGGAATGCAGTTCCTAACACACAATCTTTCGTGAGAGGATGGGGCCACATGTCGCAATCCCGTATTCCCTTTCTGGCCACGCTTAATTTTCCAGATTTTTCTAAACTAATGAATGACCCGGTGAGTCATGATCCCACATGGCCCCCCGTCCCTACCAAACTTCTGTCATACATTCCAAAGTTTGAAGGTAATAATGGTGAGGACCATGGTGACCACGTCACTACTTTTCACCTTTGGTGCTCATCGAATTCTCTGAATCATGATTCTATTAGATTACGATTGTTTCAGCGCACTCTCATTGGAGTCATGTCGCAATGGTACATTGAGCTACCTAGGGGGACATATGGGTATTTTTATCAGTTGGTGCTAGCCTTTCTCAACCACTTTCAATTGTCCATTCATTATGATGTTGGCCTTGAACTTTTGTTGACTTTACGCTAGGGTACCAACACTCACATCTTGAACCATATCCAGGAATGGCGTAGGAGAAGGTGGTTGGTTAAGACTCCTATACCCCCAACCTTTCTTCTAGAATGGTTCCTAAAGTCTTTGCATGCTCCTATTTCAAAGGACATTGCTACTTCCAAGGTCTTCAGTGAGGAAGAAGCTATCTTTAGAGCCCAACCACTCGATTTGATATATGCTCAGTCTGGGATGTTATACCACCTTATTCTAGACGCACTGCAGCCAAATCACGATCCTAGAAAGAATCTTGGACCTCATGCTGATGGCATTGTAGGGTCCTCCAATGTAAAATCCACAGACTCGACAACAAAGTCTGTTGGAGGGAAAACTTCGTCTGGATCCTCCAAACCCACCCAATCAATGGATGTACATTTCGTGCAATCGTCGAAGAACCCAAATGGTGACCAACAACCAAATAGGAATAAAAGGAAAGGTTGAAATAATCGTAAGGGTGGAAAGAATAATAATAAACCCAAGGACAAATATAATAATGGGAAACATAATTATAATGCTGGAGAGGGCAAGAAAGAGAAACGTAAGGTGAAGTTTCCTTGTAAACTTTGTACTGATGACCACCTTACACACTTATGCCCCAAACTTGTGGAGGCTGCGAGGCTTTCAAATATACTTCCCATTGTGTTGAGGAACCCATTCCCACACTTCGCCTCGAGCTCTTCGAACGTCATAAATGCGTTTGATGGAAGTCAAAACCCACCGTCGCAAGATGGCGATCGTTTTTACATCAATATGGTCGACGTGAAAATTGATATAGCTACCCGCTCTCGAGATTATAGCTCTTCAAAATCTAGTACCAGACTAGAAGCTCCTCCTCCCCCCCCTGGAGACAAACTTACAGATCGAGAAACTAGAGCCACCGCCTTGTATTCTGAAAGGAGTACTCAAGCACTCTACCCACAACCCTAATGCTAGAGTCACCCAGAACTACTCTATTGTTGAGGATCTGGGCCAAGCCCCTTGTGTGATGTCGGCTTTGGAGGTACTCCAGACATGTCCATCATTCAGGAATGCCTTACTCTCTTCCTTAAGAGCTATAGAACCTAGTGGCATGAAAGTTATCAAGTTTGATGTCACAGATGTGAAGCCTCGCTTACCCTACCATGTGGCTTTACAAATCCACGTGGAGTATTCTAGGTACACTATCAAACGAGCGGTCATTGATGAAGGTGTTGCCACTTGTGTGATGTCCCTGGTCTGTTGGAAAGTTATTGGTTCTCCAACCCTTTCCAAGTCGTCGAACATGTTGACTGCATTTGACGATCATTCCTTCCGCCATCATGGTATTCTTCCCGCCTTTGTGGTCCAATTAGTTGAGAAGACCGTAGAGGTGGAAGTAGAGGTATTTGATGCACCTCTCGATTATAAGTTGTTACTAGGTCGCAATTGGAACTATGATATGGTCGTTGTCGTATCGTCTATTTTCCACACACTTTGTTTTCCTCATCCGGGGGAGATCATGATGGTCGACCAATTATACTTTGTGTACTCTAGTCCGAACGCATATGTTGGACCATCGATCCTAGTGATCGACAATTCTTAGCTGGCAACTGAGAATATCGCAGAATGTATTCTTCCCTCATGGGTACTTTCGACTTCTCGACACCGATTCACCATGTTTACACCATGTCTAGTAGGCCTGCTTCAGTAGGGAGGTCCATTCCTTTCCCCACTTCCTATATTAGTGATCCATGGACCCTACCTTCTCCAACTTCGTCGAGTGAAGGTTAGTCGCATGCTGGCATGGCTATGCCACTATCGATAGTGGAGATTGCGTATCAAGCCATTCTTGACTCCTTCGTCGATCCTGATCCTGTTACCTTGCAGATAGACGAGGAGGATCTTGTTGTTAGGCCTGTATGGGCCACCTCGTTATTTTGTTCACATGATTTCTTAGATTGGACTTTTCCTTCGGACAAAGCCATCCTCGAAGCCATGAATGTTTCCAAGAGAACTTGGGATGATATGCATCATCGATCTTATTTTCTCCCAAGTCTTGAAAGAATCGAGCAAGATGATTTTCGGTCTACCTTGAGTGATATAGTCGGTCACGTCGTAGTTACAATTGATACGCACGACATTTATGCCGAAGGAAATATGGTGAGTATTTCTCCTACCATCTCAATCGATATCTCTCGTACCCCTGCCAAGATTGAGAACGTAAATATAGGTGCAGATTGTTCGCCAGAAGAGATTCTGATCTACACCAACCTCTTCAAAGAATTTCGAGATATATTCGCTTGGTCATATGAAGAGATGCCAGGGATCAACCCTCATATTTGCGAACATGATATTAGGACTTATCTGGATGTTAAACCTGTTTGACAACGTCTGAGAGATGTTAATCCTAGGAAGGCCCCCGCGATTAAGGCAGAGGTGGAGAAGCTACTTAATATTGGCTTCATCTACCTAGTTCCCTTAACTGAATGGGTATCCAACCCCGTTCCTGTGAATAAAAATCAAGGAACCATCAGTGTGTGTATGGACTTTCACGACCTGAACAAGGTTTGTCCTAAAGATAACTTCCCCATGACTTTCATTGATCAGATTCTCGATGAGTGTGCGGGAAGAGAAATATTTTCCTTTATGGATGGATTTTCAGGATATAACCAAATCTAGATCAAACCTGAGGACCAACACAAAAATACATTTATATGTCCTTGGGGTACTTTTTCATACCGGAAAATGCCTTTCGGCCTGAAAAACGTTGGAGCAACCTTCCAACACGCCATGACTTTCACTTTTCACGATCTCAAGCACATAGTTGAAGCTTACCTAGATGATCTTGTTGCTCACTCTCGCCAGAGAGTGGATCATGTTACACACCTTCGGTTGGCTTTTGAAAGATGTTGTTACTATAGAATCTAGTTAAACCCTCACAAATGCATATTTTGCGTTAAGTGTGGTCGTCTCTAAGGATTCTTAGTTTCCGATACCGGGATCATGGTAGATCCTCTTAAGGTTGAGGCAATACTTCAATTTCCTCCCCCACGCACGATTAGACAACTTCAAGGTTTACAGGGGAAAGCTAACTTTCTACGTCGATTTATAGTGAATTATTCCAATATCACTAAGGGTTTCATGCACCTATTGAAGAAAGACACTCCTTTTATCTGGAATGAGCAAGCCCAGGAGTCTTTCAATGCTTTAAAGAAAGCCTTATTATCAACCCCTTTGCTGAAATCTCTTGATTACAGTAGAGATTACTTGTTGTATATTGTTGCATTTGAAGAAACGATTGGTATGGTTCTAGTTTAGGAGGATGATGAACTCCATGAGCACGTCATATACTATCTCAATCAAAATTTAGTCGGTCCTAAGCTTAATTACTCTCACGTTGAAAAGCTAGCTTTGGTTGTCGTTCATGCAGTCCAACGTTTACGAAACTATATATTTCTTTGCAATACTATTGTGGTTGCTGATGTCAATCCGTTTCAATACGTCCTCACTAAGCGTATCATAGGCGGGAAATATAATAAATGGATTGTCATCTTACAAGAATTTGATCTCGACTCTTCTTCAACCAAGTCCAAGAAATCACTATTTTTTGCAGAGTTAATATCCAATTTCCCACGATTAGATGAGGATGTTATCCATGTCGATTCATTTGTAGACAAACATATTTTCCTTGTCTCGTCATCTGACCCCTGGTATTGAGACATTGTTTTATATCTTCAAACCTTGAAATTTTCTCAGCATCTCTCGCGAGATGATCGAGGGCGTGTTAGATACCAAGCCAAATACTATACCATCGTCAGTGACACTTTATATCGCAGAGGAATAGATAGTATCTTACGTTGTTTCTTAACTCACGAGGAAGCCGAGTCAGTCCTAAACAATTTCCACAAAGGGGCTTGTGGTGGTCATCTTTCCGGGCTTGCGACAACCCAAACAATTCTACGAGCTGGTTACTTCTGGCCCACCATCTTTAAAGATTGCATTGAAGTGGTTAAGAAGTTTCACCCCTGCCAGGTGTTCACTCAGAAAATGCGCTCACACCCAGCCCCTCTTCACCCAATCATTACCATCATTCCCCTCACCAAGTGGGGGGTATATTTCATCGATTGCAACCCAACTTCGGCTGGGGGGCATCAACACATTTGTTGAAAAGTCAACAAGAAACATGTGTCTAATTTACTTTTCCATTAAATAAATTGGAAAATAAATATTAATCTAATATCTCATTTATAACTGAGTGATTTGGAGTTGTAACAGAATTATAAGTGTAGTTAAGTGAGTTAAGCTCTGTTGTACTAGTTGTAACTAAACTTGCACTAATGAGAGTTTAGTGAATTAATTATTAATTAATTCAAAATAAGTGAACTCACATGCAACCTAAGATTCGCCACGGTTAACTACATGCATGTTAGATCTAGTGGAGACCTAGTTGAGATAACAGGTGAAAGGGACAGTTTGGCTATCAGTTGTGATTTGAGTGAAGTGCACTCATGCAATCACACATATAGTGGATATGCTCATGAGCATGTGCAAACTAGGCAATTCGAATTCATTGTGAGAATTCTAATTGCAGGGATTGTGCAGAGGAGGCAGGCTGTCTGGAGACGAAATTGGCACATGTATTTGCTAAGTTTTGTATGACAGTGTGAGACGATTGTATTGTGATGAGAGCTCTTGGATTAGAGTTTTGTATGAGATTGTTTCATGATCCATGATATACATAATATATGATAGTAGGGATTTTAGCTTTATGCTTTCCTTGTAAAACTTATGTGTTATGTGTTCTTGATATTTCACTTTGTGATCGTGGTTTAATTTCTGCAAGAATATTAGTAGAAGCGATTCTGTATTTAATAGTGGCATATAATTGTTAGATCATGAGAATCGTAGGATATACTTAATTTGTATTGAAATTTCTACATGGTATCAGAGCCACGAAGCCATGGAAGTGAGGTGCGAAAATAATAGTATTTTCTCAGGTCCCGTCTCTAGCATGGTGCGACGAAATAGTACTGAAAACTTTGCACATTTTTGAGAGAAGAAATTCTCACACCCTACTTAAAGGAGAGGTGCGAACCTCCCTTAGGAGTTTCGTAGGCTGCTCAAAGGAGAGGTGCGAACCTCCCTCACTCCATTGTGCATTACGGTGCGAAATCCCTCAACATTTTTGCAGGTTGTACAGTGGTGACGTGAGAACTTCCCTCAGGCTAGTAACTAGTCAGGTGTGAACCTCCCAGGGCAAGAAGGATTGTAGTAGTTGAGTTTGTGGTTGGATAAAATTTGAATTTGTAGAAGGAATTTCTTGGTGTTATAGTTGATTCAAGATCGAAATGGATTTCAATGGCTTGAGGTTGGAGTATGCACTCGAGGGCAGCTCGAACTACATTGCTTGGAAGGACAGGATGGAGGCATTACTCGAAGACAATGGCTTGAAGGAATACATTGACAAAGATGTTCCTAAGTCGGATGCGACAGACACTGCAAATATTGATGCATGGAAAAATAAAGTGGCAAAGGCGAGGATGATTCTGTTGGAGGGAGTATGAGACCACATTGTCTCAAGTCTCCATGGGAAAGCCACACCACATGCAATGTGGAAGGTTTTGACGAATCTGTTCCAAAACAACAGTGGCCATAGGAGATTGGTGCTCAAAGATAAACTCAAGAAGATCAAGATGGAGAAGGGCGAATCCATTCAAAAATATCTCACGAAGTTTGTCCAATGTTGGGATGAGCTTGGAAGTGTGGGAATAACAGTCGCTACTGATGATTTGGTGACCTTGGCTCTCCTAGGACTTCCCAAGAGTTGGCACAGTTATCAAGACTCTGTCAATGGAAGGGAAAAATTTCCATATTGGGAACGACTATGGTCGGATCTAGTGTAGGAGGAGTTTAGGCGAAACACCAGAGATGGATCTTCATCAAAGCATGATAACGAAGAGGATTTTTCTTTAAAGCCAAGACAAGGAAAGGGAAAGGGGAGAAATTCCATTCAAAATCTGAGTCTAAAGTCAAGAAGCTGGATTTGTCCAAAGTGAAGTGTTTTCACTGTCACGAACATGGGCATCTCGCTACTAACTATCCGCAGAAGAGGAAGAACAAGATGGTTGCTAGATATACAACTGGTGAGGCTCTTGTCTCGCAATTTGAACTTGACTTGTCTTTGATCACTTGCATGGCTTCAAGTGCATCGACATCGGTGTGGTATTTGGATATTAGCGCTTCCTACCACATGAAGGGAGATAAAGAGTATTTCAGTGACTTGGAGGAGAAAGATCTCAGAATGCATATAGAGATGGGTGACGATGGAAGATACAGTGCAACTGGTATTGGTACCATTACCTTTCAGATGGAGACAGGTAAACCATTTCAATTGAAAAATGTTATGCACATTCCAGTTCTGAAGAAAAACCTGGTCTCAGTCGCAATGTTGGAGGAAAAAGGCTATGATGTTACTTTTAGCGGTGGAAAAGCCTACCTACGACATAAAGCAATGGGTCAAGTCAAGAAGATAGGGATTCAAGTTAAGAATATCTACATGATGGAGGTAAATGGCTATGGTGCCATGGTGGGCAAGGCAGAAAAAGTGGTGAGCCAGGATGAGGGTGAATTATGGCACAGGCGATT
>ML796244.1:333854-350046 GCA_009831015.1 Picea engelmannii | reverse complement strand
GCACTTGATTGATGTATTCATAGGAACTTTAAAGGATAACATTCAACATGAGGTTCGTCTTTGGGAACCCAAATCATTGGAGAATGCATTTAAGGTGGCAAGACATGTTGAAAGTAAAAATATGGCTATGGCTACTAGAAGGACCAATCTTAACATCTATAGAGAGAACAATGATCCTTCTTCTAAAACACCTCAACCTACAGCGATGACACCTCAACAATTGGAGGAAAGAAAAGAAAAAGGTTTATGCTTTAATTGTGACAACAAGTACAGTAAGGGACATAAGTGTGGTGAGAAGAAATTATTCTACATAGATTGTGAAGAGGAAGAAGAACAAGAACAAGAACCATCTCAAGATGAAAACGTAGAAGCAATTTCATTTGAAGAGTTGACTCCCACGATATCGTGTAATTCATTGGTTGGAATTAGCACTCCTCAAACCCTCAAGATCGAAGGATACATCAAAAAGAAAAAGGTAATAGTCCTAATTGATTCCGGTAGTACTCATAATTTCATTCACTATAAATTAGCCAAAGAACTCAATTGCTTTATATATCTAGCGCCAGAGTTTCAAGTAATGATTGCAGATGGAGGAACTATCAATTGCTCAAGAAAATGCAATAAGATCAATCTTACTATGGGGGAATATGTAATGAATAGCCCAATGATTGCTATACCCATGTGTGGTGCAGATGTTGTACTAGGAATCCAATGGTTATAATAATTAGGAACAGTGGCTTTTAATTTTCAAGAACTTTTCATGAAATTTTCATTGGAAGGAAAATAAATTGAGTTAAGAGGTATCATAGGGAAACTCGGTAAGGTGATAAGCTTTAACAGCATGACAAAATTATTGAAAAAGGGGCATCAAGGAGTTATTGCACAACTATGCTCACTAGATGTTCAAGCATCAAAGCCACCTATTCCTCAAGATATCCGAAGGATCATTGATAATCATTCCAAATTATTTGAAGATGTTCCCAAAAGTCTTCCACCCACTCGAAATCATGATCATGAAATTCACCTAATTCCTGGGAGTGTTCCTCCTAACATCAGGCCATATAGATACCCTATGCCAAAAAGAGTGAAATTGAGCGCATGGTTGAAGAAATATTAGAGGCTAGCATTATTAGACCTATCCAAAGTTCTTACTCTGCACCAGTGGTAATGGTATTCAATAAAGATAGCTCATGGCGTATGTGTCCAGATTATAGAGAGCTCAATAAGATCACTATTAAAGATAAGTTTCCCATTCCCATCATTGATGAATTGTTATATGAACTACATGGAGCAATCTATTTCACAAAATTGGATCTCCATTCAAGGTATCATCAGATATGAATGAAGGAAGAAGATATCCCAAAAACAACATTCCGAACTCATGAAGGCCATTATGAATTTTTGGTCATTCCTTTTGGCCTTACAAATGCACCTTCCACATTCCAAGGGTTGATGAATTCCATTTTACAGCCCTTCCTTCAAAAATTTGTGTTAGTATTTTTTGATGATATACTAATCTATAACAAGTCTTGGGAGGATCATGTGCGACATGTGGACAAGGTGCTACAACTACTAAAGGAGCAACAACTATATGCCAAACCATCCATATGTTTCTTTGGAGTAAAGGAGGTTTCCATGGATTTCATCACAGGGTTACCAAAGTCTGAAGGAAAGAGTGTCATCATGGTGATTGTTGATAGACTGACCAAGTATGCACACTTTTGTGCACTCTCTCATCCCTTCAAAGCTAGTACAGTTGCCACAACATTCATGGAGACAATTCAAAAGCTACACGGCAGCGCAAAGATTATTGTAAGTGACAGAGATCCCATCTTCATTGGACATTTTTGGACAGAATTATTTTCTTGTTTGGGTACTCAATTGGCTCATAGCTCATCCTATCATCCTCAATCTGATGGAAAAATCGAGATAGTGAACAAATGTCTAGAAGGCTACCTTCGTTGCTTTGTCTCTGATAAACAAACACAATGTTTCAAATGGTTACCCTTGGCAGAATGGTGGTATAACACTTCCTTTCATACTGCAACAAAAAGGACACCATTTATGACACTTTATGGATACCACCCTCCTTCCATCACTTCTTCTCTAAAATAAAAATATAAGGTTCAAGCAGTGGAAGATCACATCGAGAATCAACAACAAGTTCTCCAAATATTAAAGGACAACATGACCATGGCACACAATCGCATGAAACAACAAGAAGATCAACATCGTAGTGAAAGAAGTTTTGAAGTAGGTGATCAGGTATTTTTAATACTACAACCATATAAACAGATGTCCCTCAAGCAAGCCAAGAAGGATAATAAATTATCACAAAAGTACTATGGCCCTTATAAGGTGTTGCAAAATATTGGTACTATGGCATACAAATTGGAGCTGCGTGCATCTTCACGAGTACACCTAGTTTTCCATGTTTCATGCTTAAAGAAGGTTATAGGCAACAAGATCCCAGTTCAAACTATATTTCCAGAACTTGACGAGGAAGGAAAAATCATATTGAATCCTGAAGCCATCACTGACACAAGAATTTGACAGCTAAGGAATAGATCCATTTCAGAGTATCTCATTAAATGGAGGAAACTACCGGCTGAAGATTCCACTTGGGAAGATGAGTCTTTTATACAGAAGCATCCAGATTTACTCAAGCATTGTGGACAACACTTGTCTTAAGGGGAGGGGCATGTTAAGCCCTAATATTGGCTCATTACCCCTTAATTGGGGCATATTATAATAGTAATGTTATTTTATTTATGTCGGCTTTAGGCCATTAGTTGTAATTATACCTCCTAGTCTCCTATATATACCAAGGATAAATTTTCATTTTGAATCATCTTGTACTTGAACATTTAAGTGGGGTAAAAGGAGGTTGCCCCCTCGAAGAGGCTTATTATATGAATTTATCTCTGTTTCAAGGCGTTGAGTACTTTTTCTGAGGTTTTTCTATGATATATTGATATTTGGTTCTTAACAGAGCCTTGAAGATCATGCAACAAATATCTACTGGACTTCCAAGGGGAACACTTTCTCAGTTAGATCAGTGCAAGGGGTGTACCATGGGGAAATATGTAAAGTCCACCTTTCATGAAAAGGAGAACTGTGCTTCGGTGATCCTGGAGAGAATTCACATAGACGTGTGTGGACAATTCTCGGTTGCTTCAACAACAAAACATAGGTATTATGTTATTTGTTGATGAATTTTCTCGTAAATGCTGGATCTTCTTCATGTAGAAGAAGGATCAAACATTCTCAAAGTTTTGTGAGTTTAAAGCATTGGTGGAGAAAGAGTCGGGGAAGCAAGTGAAGGCTCTAAGGAGCGATAATGGTGGAGAATATATCTCTAACAAATTCAAATACTTCTGCAGCAGAGAAGGAATTCGAAGAGAACTCATAGCGCCTCATAACCCACATCAAAATGGGGTTGTGGAGAGAACGAACAGAACGATCGTGGGTGTTTCATGAGCGATGTTGCATGATCAGGGCCTACCAATGCATTTGTGGGAAGAAGCATGTAATACTTCAGTTTATGTGCAAAACCGTTGTCCTCATAGAATACTTGGCATGAGTACACCTGAAGAATCTTTCACTAGTAAGAAACTTGATGTTTCTCATTTTAAAATTTTTGGCTCATCTGTTTATGTGCATGTGACCAAGGATGCCAGGAAGAAGCTGGAACCGACTGCTAAAGTTGGGATATTTGTGGGCTACACAGAAACACCCCATAATTATTATGTGTATTTTCCAAACAATAAGATGAATGTTATGCGATAGGATATAAAATTCGATGAGGGGAAATCCATGCGGTTGTCACTTGAGAGGGAGCTAGACTTGCATGCAGAAGAGGAACTGTCAGTTCCCAAAGATGAGTCTCAAGATGTGGATCAACCACATGAGGAGGTTCATGGAGTGGAGGAAGCCACTCAAGAAGAGCCATCCATCAGAAATGGTAGAAAGCGCACCACAGAAGCTGACAGATTGAGACTAGATGTTGCACAGAATGTAGGAGCCCCTACTTCACAGCGCAGATAGAGACAGTCTCCTAATCGATTTGCTAGATACATGGATATCATGAGAAAATATATTGTGATTGAACCATATTCCTTTGAAGAAGTAGTGAAGGATCCCACTTGGGTTGATGCTATGGTAAAGGAGTATGACTCCATTGTCAAAAAAAATGCATGGGAAATTGTCCCAAGACCAGTCGACAAATCAGTGGTAGGTTCGAGATGGATCTACAAGGTAAAGAAAGCTGCTGATGGGAGTGTGGAGAAATACAAGGCCAGGTTTGTGGCCCGAGGCTTCTCATAGATTGAGGGGATAGATTATGATGAGACCTTTTCACCTGTCACAAGGTACTCTTCCATAAGATCCATCCTTGCACTCTCAACATAGATGGGCTGGCGCATTCATCAGATGGATGTAAAACCTGTGTTCTTCAATGGGATCATTGAGGAAGAAGTGTACATTGAATAACCAGAATGTTTTGAGACCTTTGACAGGGATTCACATGTGTGCAGACTCAAGAGAGCACTGTATGGGTTGAAGCAAGCACCCCGTTCTTGGTACACTCAGATAGACAACTATTTCACCGGATTGGGCTTCACTAAAAGTGAAGCGGATGCAAACCTATACCAAATTTTGGTGGAGGGTAAGATTTTAATCATTGTTCTTTATGTTGATGATTTAATAATGACTGGTGATGAGCAGTTGATACACTCATGCAAGGATGACCTTGCAAAAGATGAAGGATTTGGGCCTTCTTCATTATTTCCTTGGATTGGAAATATGGCAGTGAGATGGTGAACTTTTTGTGTCTCAAGGCAAGTATGCAAGGGAGATACTTGGTAAGTTTCACATGGAAGGCTGGAAACCCATGGATACTCCTCTTCTAGGAAACTGGAGGAAAGAGGATGCTACTTTTGGAGAGGTAGTGGATGCTACTGTCTATCGACAGTTAGTGGGCTCGCTAATGTATTTAGTGAACACGAGACCAGACATTTTCTATGCAGTTAACCAACTAATTCAAGCGATGATTAATCCTACCAAACTCTTTTGGAACGCGGGTAAGAATGTCCCAACATATATGAAGGGAACATCTGAGTATGGATTATGGTACAAACAAACAGATGAGGTGAATTTGCATGGCTTCACGGATGCAGATTGGGCAGGAAGCCCAACGGACAGAAAGAGAACATTGGGGGGGATCTTTAGTATTGGATCTACAACTGTTTCTTGGTATAGCAGGAAACAAATATCTTTGGCACTTAGTTCAGCGGAAGCGGAATACATGGCAGCAAGTCAAGATGCATGTGAGGCTATCTGGATGAGAAAGATGTTGGTTGGTTTGTTTGGTTCTCATTTAGATCTGACAGTGATTCATTGTGATAATTAGAGGTGCATTAAACTCTCGATTAATCCTGTGTTTCATGATATATCTAAGCATATAGATATCCAGTATTATCATATCAAATATTGTGTGCAACGAAAGATCATGTTGCTTCAATACATTCCTACGGAAGATCAGGATGCAGACATTCTGACGAAGGTGCTCACCAGGAGAAAATTCAAATATCATAGAGATAGAATTGGGGTGAAGGATAATCCCTTTCTTATTGAGAGGGAGTGTTGAAAAGTCAACAAGAAACATGTGTCTAATTTACTTTTCCCTTAAATAAATTGGACAATAAATATTAATCTATTATCTCATTTATAATTGAGTGATTTGGAGTTGTAACAGAATTATAAGTGTAGTTAAGTGAGTTAAGATCAGCTGTACTAGTTGTAACTAGACTTGCACTAGTGAGAATTCAGTGAATTAATTATTAATTAATTCAAAATCAGTGAACTCACATGCAACTGAAGATTTGCCACTGTTAACTTCATGCATGTCAGATCCAATGGAGACCTAGTTGAGATAACAGGTGAAAGGGACAGTTTTTCTATCAGTTGTTATTTGAGTAAAGTGCACTCATGCAATCACACATGCAGTGGATATGCTCATGAGCATGTGGAAACTAGGCATTTCGAATTCATTGTGAGAATTATAATTGTAGGGATTGTGCAGAGGAGGCAGGCTGCCTGGAGACAAAATTGGCACATGTATTTGTTGAGTTTTGTATGATAGCGTGAGACGATTGTATTGTACTGAGAGATCTTGGATTAGAGTTTTGTATGATATTGTTTCATGATCCATGATATACATAATATATGATAGTGGGGTTTTTAGCTTTATGCTTTCCCTATAAAACTTTTGTGTTATGTGTTGTTGATATTTCACTTTGTGATCGTGGTTTAATTTCTGCAAGAATATTAGTAGAAGCGATTCTTATTTAACAGTGGCATATAATTGTTAGATCAGGAGAATCACAGGAGATACTTAATTTGTATTGAAATTTCTACAACATTATCGTGGTTGTCGATTACTTTACCAAGTGGGTCAAAGCCATGCCTACTATAAAATGTGATGGGAAGACTACAACCTTCTTCATGTTCAACCAAATTATCGCCCGGTTTGGTATCCCGAGTGAGATTGTCACTGATCATGGAAGTCACTTTCAGAATGAAATGATGGTAGAAATAGCATCCAAGCTGGGGTTTAGACATGGTCACTCATCTCCTTATTACCCCCAGGAAAATGGGCAAGTAGAGGTCGTCAACAAGTCTCTCAATACCATCTTGCAAAAAATTGTCAGCCGTAGTAATTTCGATTGGCATATCATGCTATATCCCATGCTTTGGGCATACCGAACCTCGGTCAAGACTGCCATCGGTTTTTCCCCTTTTTAGTTAGTACACGGTGTGGAGTCGATACTTCCTATTGAATGAAAAATCCCTTCTCTCAAGTTGGCAATTGATCTCCTACCTGACACTTCATATTTAGAGCGACACCTTGTACACCTAGAGAGTTTTGACGAGAAACATCGGGACGCATTTACGACTATTGAGGAAAATAAGAAACGTTTCAAGGTTCAGTACGACAAGTCCATCTGTCCCCGGTTGTATGCCGAGGGTGAATTAGTCCTCTTGTATGACCAAGCCAAAGAACAACTAGGGGTAGGCAAGTTTAAACCCATGTGGCATTGTCCTTATATCGTGCGACGTGTTCCAGAAAAAGGAGCCTACGAGTTGGAATATTATGAAGGGAATAAACTGGACGATCCCAGAAATGGGCTCTACTTGAAAAGGTATTATGCTTTAACCCTAGGCTTGGGTGAAACCCTTTGTATACTAATGTAAATTTGGTGTATATACATCTTTTTCCCCTTTTCTTTTTTTCTTTGGCTTGCTTATCGAGTTTTCCCTTTTGGCTGGAAGATGTCAATGGAGTCTTCGGTATACCTAGGATTTGTAGATGGAGCCAGTTGTCATACACAAAACTTGGCTTCTGCTGCTTGGGTGATTTACTTTCCCGAGGGTCTGCTGGTGTCTTCAGGTGGCGTATGCCTAGGGCCATCCACGAATAATGTGGTCGAATATAGAATCATCATAGAAATTTTGTGTGATGCCATCTCACATGGTATTCACTCTCTAGAGGTTCTCCTAGATTCTTAGTTAGTAATATGTTAGTTGAACGGGCGTTACTGTGTGCCTGATCCTACGTTACTCCATCGATTCCTACGGGTACGTATTTTAGAACAACAATTTGATTTTATTTATTTTCACATCCCTATAAGTTCTAATCATGTATCTGATGCCTACGGTAATTATGTTTTAGATTGGCATTTGTCACATTAATAAAGTAAATAAAACCATTAAATCAATGTACACATTGTAATATATGAGTAAAGACGAAGATCCCTCTTTATATATTTCAAAAAATATGGTGTTTATGTTACAAAATTGGGGCTAAAACCCTCAAAATACATGTACAACCGATATACATATCCCATGACATCTACGCCTGTGGCACCAGATGCATATCATGAGATAAAACCACAGTGTTTGCGAGATGCCATAAGAGTCGTACCCATGCTCTAGGTACACCAACAACCTTCTGTTGCATGGATTGAGGTAGATCCTCTACTTGAACCATAGGAATCCTCTGTGTCAAACGATATAGGTTTCCCTGCACGTTCTGTAGGAATCTCTCCACTTCTCCTCCCACTACCTCATCTCCCCAGTGCCTCTGTCTATGTCATAGGAATCCCTCTAGCCATTGTGGACCCACATCTGCAATCACACAAGTATCTAGTAAATATTCAAACACCATCCAAAAATAATTTTGTTTCCTTAAATACAAAAATACAAAAAAATGAAATATGTAAAAACTTTTATCTATGGAACTGTAGGTGACTCCTGGTGGAAGCGACATATCTGGGTCCCCTTTGAAATTGATCCCCGCATATGGATAGTCATCCAGAGAAATGATTTGTCTCCACCACCAGAAGAAAAAATCATCATTGTAGGGTGTCGCCACCCTACCTCCCCCCTGCCGTCTCATGACCTTGATCCACCACGCCATGGCTGGATCACATGGTCCTCCAGGAAGAATCTCCACTCCGGGTCCCAGACCTAGAACCCACTTGAAAAAAAAGCTTCAAAGGATTGAGGAAAACCCCAAGTTTCACTTACCCCCCCTTCTTGCACTTTGTCAACTGACCTTTCATATTGGTCAACAGTGAAGTACACCAATCGTAGACAGTGGGTCTCGCACACTTCAATGCGTAAAACATAAGTGGCCTCGATGCTTGATGCAACGAGGCCAAACCTATAATCCTGGTAAGCATGAGAAAAATGATCTTCATGATGAGGTTACTTATATCCCGGATGGGGACTTGACTTCCCACCATGGGAGTCTTTCAAACACAGTGGGCTTCGATATACTCCTCGATCTTCATCCCACTCCCCGCTCCACATGACTTGAGGTTCACAACCTCTCCTCGGTGTGAAAGACTAGTTAAGAAGTACATGTCCTCTACTTCGATCCTTAATGGTTGTCCATCAAGCATAAATCTCTCGCTATTGAGATCCCAATAGCCCACCATCATCTCCAACAAACTCACTTGGGCCCTCATTCCCTTGAGAGCTCAAAAATTGTATAAACCACATCTTTTTAGAGATGCTTGAGCCACCAGATCCCGATCCATTGTTGCATCTACCTCCTCATGATCATGCTCTCTCCATTCCAACACCATCCTGCAAAAAACAAATCATTTTTGAGTTATAAAACCCTCTTTTTTTCCTTTTGCGTACATATACGCGACTTTACTTGCTCACAGTCCCAGGTAGGGCTTGATATATGCCCCATCTGGTTCACATAGGGGCGTATATCTAGTCGTATACGTGACCTATTCAGAGAAACCTGCATATACCGAAAACCCCAAGTTGCGCCCCCAAAAACTAACAAAATAGAACCTAATTAAAAAATGTAAACCACTGAATTTGAAGAGGATGGGATGAAGAGTTACCTGATCCAGACAGTTTGTGATTCCATTGCCTATCACTCCTGCAATCGTCGTTTGAATCTTGGAGATATTTTAGTCCAAATTGCACTGTTTGGGGTAAAAATCAAAATGATACAGGAATTTGTGATTTTATTACTATGCAGAAGTTATTTTTACCCACTTGATATAGTTTTATGCTATTTGTTCACCTAATGGACTAATTCAAGAATGATTCTAAGCTAGTTTTTGTAGTTTTGACTCGGTTTTCTTACGGATTTCAATGTCATAGTTGGTTGTTCATCTCCTCAAGCAGATATATTCATAACCTAGAATATAAGATAGGTATCTACTCCATCGTGCATTTTTCATTATCCTTTGACTACCTCTTTTTATGCCTTAGGTACGAACCCATTTATTATGATGCATAACCCTCCATCTGTTATTAATAGTGTCGTTAATAAATGGTAGAGACTTACCAAACATGGGTACCCTAGTTAGAACCTCTTTTTCATTTGGTTCCCATGCCGAGTTTTTCCTTAGGACCCGGAGTCCATTATAATTCAATACATGACTGTATGATGAGCCTCATTTCGCATTCATGCACATGCGACCTTATTACCCACAGATTCCCAAAA
Organism: Picea engelmannii; assembly: GCA_009831015.1. Taxonomy (NCBI): domain Eukaryota; kingdom Viridiplantae; phylum Streptophyta; class Pinopsida; order Pinales; family Pinaceae; genus Picea; species Picea engelmannii. Next base: position 340,010 of record ML796244.1, on the reverse strand, counting down.
ATGAGTCTTAGTTAAGATTTTTTCTGACTCTTCTAAAAATTGAAAAGATTGTCAAGTGATTTGTCCCTTTCACGCTCGTTAAAGTTGGATTTGAAAGGTCATGAGTCTTAGTTAATCTCTTTTCTGACTCGCTACCAAAAATTGAAAAGTTTCTCGAGTGAACTTGTCTTTTTCACACTTGTAAATTGGATTTGAAAAGATGTCTATTTGGCACAAGTTTACCCCTTTTTCATACCAAGTAGACTAAAAGATATAAAAAAGGACATTTTTTGGCGTTAAGTTGTGATTTCATCTCATTCCCTCGCTTTCACTACTGAGCCTTTAGCCGGTTCTCTCTTTGCATTATAAACCGTTGCCTAAGCAAATTCGCATCCTCAACCAAGCAGAGCCTTGTTTATATCCTTCACGATTTGACACCCTATAGCTTGGATGGAACATCACCCTGAGTGTCCATCTCCCACATGCATTCCTTTGTATTATGCATAGGTACGTTCCACTGTTGGAACTAGTTTTTCTTACTTGTGACACTCGTTCCCTCCTCTGTATCATAGCATTCATTTGTTATGAAAAAACAAAAAAAGACGGGCGGGAAGGGAGTACTATATCGTAATTGGAAGCAACCGTGTCGCCTTTGAACAAAGCACAAAATTATTGAGTCCTTGTGTCATCATAATTTTGGGTTTAGCATGGCCTTAGGAAGATGATTTCGCTACAGAGTTTTCTCTATTGACTGGTTACTCTTCCAGTCCCTATAGAGAACATTATGGATGCATCCTGCATCTAATTGTCACATCATTGAGTCCATTCTACCAGAGTCCACCATATGTCTCATGCTCTCGTTCAAAGGAAGTCCATCAACTTGTGTCGATCAATCCTAAAAAATCTTGACTTCGCATGTCGGCCATACCCTCAGTTTTATCTCAGAATCACATGATACTTTGGTCTTATCATGCACTGTGAACCTACTTTCATCATTGGTAGGTCACCTTGAACCCAACAATCGACACTTCATCATTGGTCATTGACTGGGTGGTTTCCCTTGTGTTTGACGGCAAGACATATATTCACACTTTGGGATTCATGCAGTGTCTTGGATGCCATTAGCCTTATTGGTGGTTTCCTCGCCTTTGTCAGTAGTTTTTCATCATTGGTTGTTATTCAGAGCATATTTTTCATGTACCACTTGCATTTGGCACACGCAAAAGACGCATAGGGTTGTTGGTTCGTGAACATGTTCCTCATCCGATATCCACCAAATCATGAAGATCCTGCGTTTTTCCTCGTGCTGACTGATGAGAGATGCCTCAATTCTCTCCTTTGAGAAGGTCTCTTTCCATCGACTTCAGCTCATTTATTCTCGATATGGGACCTAGAGTTTTATGAGTACCTTGAGGCTTGTATTCATTAGTGGTAGGCTCTCTCGCCATTTTCAGATGGGAATACATCAATGTCTCCTGACCAATGGATTTCTCAAATGTTCGACATCAACTCCTTTTTCACACTTGTAGGAATGTACTTGGTAACTTGATACCTTCTTTCATTATTGGCAGGTCGTCTCATGTTTTTTAACGGTATACCTCAATGATTAGTAATCAAACGATGTCTCATCATGTTTGACCTCAACTCATTTATTCACACGATGTAGACTTGCACCCTTGGCGTATAGTGTAGAAGACTTTAAGACATCATTATGTGGCTGCAACTTTCCTGAGCTGTTGCTTTCGCTTCATTGGACCATTACCTATTTGACTTCAGTGATCATGGGAGATCATATTCTACTCCATGGTATACAAATATCTTGAGATTGATTTTGAGACTAGTTTCATTGGGCCTTGTTCATGACTATGACAACTTTTGGCATGTAATTGCATTTGTATTTTCCTATTCATGGCCATGAACACTTGTTTGGTATATTTTCCACATGGATCTGCATTGTATTCTTGGCAGCCATGTATGCAAAGTCAGTACATAATGTAATGAGTAATTGAGTTCGTTTAGCTGGTTCTCTACCACTCCACTTCTGGGTTATTTATAATGTATTTTGGCCATCACATATACTCCTCTGATCTCACACATTAGGGGGCATCTGTTATAGCAAGATTTGCTTCACCATTTCTATATTGCATAGAGGGCCTTTTTCCATTTCCCTTTGCAAACTTATCATCCCCTTTTGATGAATCCAGAGCTAAAAATATACATTTTTCCACATATATGCTCCCTATCTACTATGCAAGATGCATATACACTTGTTGATCCACTACATCCCATGTACATCGGGATTTGTGCCAAAATATACAAAATGAGGTCGGGTTTCCATGTCATGACAGGAGATATCTGATCCTTGTCCTTCCATATACTGGAAATGTTCCGACTCGAACCTTCAGTTGCATCTTGAAGGCTATAAGAGCACAATTTCAACCTATGGAAAAGAAGGAGAAAGAATTCAACTTTGAGAGCAAAGTTACTCTAGAGAAATTACTTCATATTGAGTCTGCATCCCTCTGTCCCTCAAGTCTGAACACAGTGTTCATCCCCCAAGCTCTTTCCCTATTGTTGAGAGGACCTCATTGCCTCTTTCCTATGAGCATTCCTTTGGTGGAGGATTGAAGTGGTGGAGACCCGGTTGGAAGGAACTTGGTTTTGAACCGTGTCGACACAGAAGTCTGTATCGTTGTCACTTCTGTTGATAAATTATTAGTAGAAATACTCCTTTCCCGTCCTATTGATATCTTGCAAATATATGATTATTATCCATGGGAATGTTTGTAATGTTTATTAATGGATTATGCTATCTGATGTGCTAACCCCTTTTATATTATCATTGTATACTTTCTCTGCTTGTTTGTTGAGAACTTCTTGTAGGTATAAATCTTTGGGTCAAAGTTCTCAACGGTGGAACATCATCACACGTTGGATCGAGGTAGGCCTCTTTCTTATTTTTCACATTAGTTTATATAGCATACATTGGAATTGAGTTGATTTCTGCAGTCATACTTGTCGATTGTGGTTTACCCTTGGCCATAGAGAGTTTTTCCCTTGTAACACATGTATATACAAAACATAGTACGACATGTACATTGCCTATAGGCAAGTGAACCCCCTCATCCCTATAGGTACAAAATAGGTTCCACACTACCCTATACAAAAATGGGCTCGCAAGCCTATATAAATACAAAAAATATACATCAAAGAACACTCATGGTGCCTCTAGAGCACCACCACTAGGTCCTATATCTGGAGGAGGTGACCCACCAGGTGGGGGTCCTCCAAGTTTTGGGGGCAACCGCTCAGTCATAACTACCCCCGCTACAGCTGCTCTACGGATCAGGGTCCGTAAATCTGCTCGAAGGCCCACACACTGCTCCAAGACTCCCTTGTCCACGTCTCTCTCCTACCCGCGACAATCTCATGGGCCCCTGACGAATTGGCATTCTAACCAGATCCACCTCCCACCCCCATGACCCCACATTTGCACAAACAACAAACAAACGATAGCATCAACATCCATCCATACATAAAACATATGCTATACTATAAAAATCACAAAACATAAAATACATCAACATACCTCTATGGTCCCAAGCCTCTCTAGGTGGTAAAACCATATCTGGGTCCTAACGGTAGTCCATCCATCCATATGGGTACCGCAATATTATCTGTGGCATATGACGCCACACACGTGCCAGCTCGGCGGTAAAATAATGGCCACCCTCCCCACCCCCATGTCGTACCAAAATCAATTCCCACCGCATCAATCGTGGCTCCTGTGCATCAGTCACCTCCTAAAAAACTCTAGGGTGCAACATGGGCACCCTCTCCAAGAACGATGCCACCAATATCGACCCAAAGGAAAAATCCCCTGAGTTGGCAGCCTAACACCAGTTGAGTTGCCCTATCATCTTGGTGTGCAACATGAAGCCCTAGGAAAAATGTTCTCCACCTAATGCTCGTTGCATGATCCTTAGCTGAACATCACTGATCCGCTGAGTAGATAAGGATCCATAGATCCTCACGATCATAATGGTGATGAAACAATGCACCAATGCATCCATCACCCCAATCCACACAATCGAGACTAACATAAAACCTTCCCCCAAACAGTACATCCGGGCCAAATCTACCAAGTGCGCCTCCCCTGGCAACTGAGGATCAACAGGTAGGGATATCCCCCTAAAAGGGAGTCTGGTCAAGAAATAGACATCCTTCATCAAAAAGAATGTCAGCTTCTCCCCTCGCACAGTGAAGCACTGCAACTCAGTGTACCACATAGAAATAAAAAACTGCAATAGGTACACCCGTTCCTGTAGCAATGAGAAATTGAAGAACTTTAGCAACCCACAGGTTGTTAAAGGTCCTTGAACACCCAACTCATCATCCCTCACCACCTCCCTAACTCATGCCCAGTCTCTCTCCCTCCAGTGGACTGGCATCCTGAACTAATCACCTGCATTCACACAAACAACACTTGATCAGCCATCACAATTCATAATACAAACAACTTCTAAAGAAGACAAGTTTTTTTCAAAAAACCCCAGCTTCGCCTCATATGCATGGCTATCACCCCCCTAGGTGTGCAGATATGCGCGCCTATTCTCCGCACAGTAGCACATCAATGCACCACTGTCAGAGAAACAAATGTGCATCTATCACACCCATAGGCGTGCATTCATGTGCGCTTGTTCGTTACACTGATGCGCAACTATCGGAGACACAGTTGCACACCGTGCATAGCTGTACTTTGCACATGCATGCATTCAATGTGCACTTGTCCCTCTCATTCACGTGCCCCCATGCACAACATTCCTCTCTACAACCGCGCACCCCAACGTGGGTATCCTTCGGTCGCCCACGCACTGGGGGGGCACCCTCACAAAATCCCACTGTACGACCATCTGTACGACCTTGCCCAGAAAAGAAACCCTAACTACTATGTAGGAGGATAATACCACTAACCTGGGTCTTGCAAATCCTGGATGAACTGGCTCGAACTCCCAGAATTTCCAATTCTCCTCTAAAAACCTCTCGTCAACTCACTCTGGCAGCAGGTATACATGAGGTGGCAATGTGGGCCCTACAACTATATATAGTCCATTTTTCCAAACTTCTATGCTCAATTACAGGAGCTCAGAGCATCTATTTTCTGATCTGTCTTCAGCCACAGGATCATGATCTCACCACCTACACAATGACATTCCCCGAGTCCCCATCCAACCTTGGCCCCAGGGGAACATTTTTCTCACATCACACCCAGGTATGCATGCTCATGTTCAAAATGATCAAATAACTATTATATGTTCTTTATCTTCAGATATTGTTCACATCAGGTATTCAGTTTTCATGTGTGTAGGTACTTGGTCATCACCCACCAATGCAGCCCCTTCATGTATATGATCGAAACTGGCATGCCGTCATTCCTTTTGAATATCAATTGCATCTCCCAGTCACACCCTCCGACATTTTCCTATAGAATGCCCCCATTCGACTCTTCAATACTCTCACCTCCGCTGCATTTTCAGTACTGTCACCCGGTAGCAATCTCCCCTACATGAGTTGTCCCATTCATAGCCCCCTTTTTGGCACTTTGACACTCATGCTTCTTTCACCCCCTATGGATGGGAGTTCCGATAGTCTTACGCATGTTCTAGAATTAATCACATTCATTATTTTTCTAGATTTCCCAAAGGACTCCCAGGATATTTCCTCACATTTCAAATTTGATTGCACCTCTGGAGTATCATTAACCCTCCATTTCATCCACAATTAGTTTTCCCATCTGCAGATTTCCCTCCATTCATTTACCTCATACATAAACCCACCTATGGGCCCCCCACCAATTCTCCACACAACTTATGCTCTCATAGGCCAAGCCATCTTCCACCGGGGCACCCGTTTCTGTATCTGCACACTTATCCCAAATTATTCTTTATTCATTTGGTAATTGTACATGTCATCGCTCAGTTTGTAGTCTAGGTCAAGTAGCTGGAAGGTAGGGACCAAACTGGCGTAATAAGAGCTTCCCCACCCACTGTCACCTAGATGGGGGGCTCTTTCTGTAGTGTCCCCAAGGCCGAGCCCCGTTGTAGATCATGTTATATGCAAAGAATTGTAAATATGTTCTATAGGCTGGTGAGCCAAGTTTTGAATAAGCTGTAGGCT
>ML796244.1:318271-330256 GCA_009831015.1 Picea engelmannii | reverse complement strand
GACCAGATAATGGCAATGTCATACCGCTGGATACCTATGAACATAATGGGCCGGCTCGTGATGAGACCTCCCATCCTCTTGGTTAGGTCTTGTTTTATTATTTTTCTTAGGGTCCCTTTAGTTTCTTATCGAGAGGCCTTTTACTGCCTTCTCGAGGATCCCCTGGGCGAAGCATCTCTAGGTTTCATTTCCTATGGATTTTATCTTTTATCAGCTGCTTTTACCCCCTGGGCCTTTAGCCCCTTCTTCCCATAAGACAAAGTGTAACCCAAAAGGTCATCCTAATGGTTGGACTAGGGGAGTGGGATGGATGAATGGGAAATAATATGTAAAATGATAAAATGGTGGGAGCGGACGATGGCTCTGCAAATCCCCTTTGGTGGCTAACCAAAACCCATGAATACAAGCTTTCTAAGTCACCCCGTCAATCACCCCCAACAATGGTCAAGTGGATTAGTGTAAGATCCAAGCAGTCATCAGAAATGAAAGGAACCTAATGCATATATAAGAAGGTTATAATGATCAAACATGACACATACCATGATACCTCAGACTAATTACCTCATGGAACAAGAGTCCTCTCCGATGCAAGTCCAAGCTGGTGGTGATGGAATCTGTTGCTGTTGACAGGACAAATCTGGCGAAGAAGAAGAAAGATGGGCCCTCCAGGGCCATGCTTAGGTCAATCCTGCTCTCGGTACTCCATGTCTAGGACCTGTGGGCCTCGAGACATGATCTCCTAGTTATCCCTAGATATTGGGGATAACATCTGGCTCCAACTCAGGGACATGTGCTAATTGTACAGTGCATGAGAACCTCAACAATATCTGGCATAAACCTGTAGACCTGCTCACACTTGACAAGAAAGCATCAGCAACAAAAGGTGGGGTGGTATTGCCACCCTGCAAAATAGCACATGTATACATAAAGCAATCATAAATGCAGATAGAAAGTGAAACTCTTACCTGTACTTACCTGTTGGCTGCATGTTGGTATAGTCAAACAACTAGTGAAGCCAATCCAATAACATTCCTCGATACCTGCCTTTGTGCTTCATCATAAACCAAAACAGTGATAAATCAAGCACAAAAATGTCATGAGTTAGAACATATATCACATCATCAGGAATCTCAAAGTCTAACTCATGGAGGCGGGTGGGAGGGGCAAAATCCTGCCAAGTCCATCTATGAGAAAAGTACCCAATCCTATCCAAGAAAAGGTCATGAAAGACACAAGGTTCAGAAAACTGACTCAAAGGGCCTGTAAACTGGTTACCTAGGACATCCTCACGCTCTAAAATCAAGGAAGGAAATGACAAAGGTTTAGCAGACGACTGGCAAACTATCAAGGGAAAGTTGAAAAAATGATTGGAGCTAGTATCACCCAACCAACCCTTGGAGTCTAGGGTTTTCCCAGGAGAAAACTCAAAATGAAAAAGGTATTTCCCAACTACACCTTTAATGGAAAAGCATGATAAGGTAATAACAGGTGGTTGGGGTGAAAAGTCATGAGAAACCTCCTTTAGGAAAACAATGTCCTTACATGTATTAAAATCTAAGCACAGCGGTGGTTGGCAATCATATTCATGAAAATAATCCAAATGCTCAGAAGAACAGTCATCAAAGTCCTCAAGGTATGACTGAAAATCACAAGGTACTGGGTCATCCTTGGTCCTTTGGATGGTAAAAACCTCATCTCCTTGTTGCCACTGGTCAAAAGTAATCTATTGTGGAAATTGCAAGGGCAACGTTTGAATATGACCCTTTATGTCATAGATGGGATATGTATCATAACTAAATGCATCCCACCTACATCTCCCAACATGTATGAACTCGTCGAAATCAGCTATGCCAGTATCAGTATCATAACATGGAGGAGTCAAAATGTGATGTACATGAGAACCATAAACTAATGCATGTTGTTGGCTAAGTGCCCTATTAATTATTGTAATAATAGATCTATTTCCCAACCTGGTTGTATACATCCGAGTCCTGCAACCCCCCCTGCCTCTACCTCGGGTGAGACTTCATCTTCTTCGCAGGTGTTGCTGAAAGGGCCGATATTTAGGGTTTTTTTGGTGCGTTGTTGAAGCATTGTACCCCGGGTCTTCCCCTGTGCCAACATTGGGCTTCACTTTTAAAAGAACATGCTCCCCTACTTTAAATTATCTAGTTGTCATGTTCTTGTCTGCATAAACTTTCTATCTATCCCGAGTTGTCTTTAAATTCTGCTTGATCTTAACCATTTGATCTTCCACATCCTTGAGAAAATCTAGCTCAAGTACCATTCTATCTGCTGGGTTGTCCCATCTCACTAGAGTATTTCATTTCCTGCCATACAAGGATTCAAATGGGCTCATTCTCAAAAAATATTGATACCCATTATTATATGCAAACTCAACCAAGTGTAAGTAATCTTCCCACTTAGATGGCTTATCCATCACATACATTCTCAACATATCTTCAATTATTTGATTGACCCTCTTTGTTTTCCCATCTGATTGGGGATGGTATGATGTGATAAAGTTCATATTTGTACCAAATCCTTTAAACAATCCCCTCCAGAAATTAGAGGTAAACTTTGTATCTCTGTTTGAGACAATTGTCCTAGGTATCCCATGCAACCTAGCAACCTGTCTCATGTAAATTTATGCAATATTAGCCGTTGTATGTGTTGTTTTTACAGGAACAAATGAGCAGCCTTTGATAATTTGTCAACCACCACCATGATTGAATCATGTTGCTTATTTTTTCTGGGTAATATTGTGAGGAAATCCATGGTGATCACTTCCCATTTCTTCTATGGAATGGGTAAAGGTTGTAGCAACCCTGCTAGATGCCTATGTTCATCTTTCATCTTCTGACATTCCATACATCGAGCGATGCAATCAACAACATCCTTTTTCATTCCCGGCCAAAAGAACTGGCTTCTTACTACTGTAATCATTTTCTAGTAACCGGGATGCCCATCATAAGGAACATCATGCATTTCCTTCAATACCAAATTCCTCAATTCTCCGGAACTAGGAACATATATTCTATTCTTATGCATGAGTAATCCATCTTCCTTTATCTCATACTCCTTTATTTTCTGTTGTACATATCCTTGTTGTAATATTTCCTTTGCCTATAGGTAATGTTGATATGTAGCAATACCATCTAAAATTATGCTCTTCAAGTCTAACTGATGCATACTGACAACATTAGCATGCATGAGATGCACTCTTCTACTAAGTGCATCGACAAATTTATTCTCTTTTCCTTTGATATTCTTGATATCGAGGTCATATTCACTTAAAAATTCCAGCCATCTTGTTTTCCTGGCATTCAAGGTTGGTTGTTCAAAAAGATACTTCAAGCCAATGTGGTCTATCCTTAATTCAAATCTCTTCCCCATGAGATAATGCCTCCACATCCTCAATGTGTGCACAATGGCAACAAGATCCAAGTCATGTGTGTCATAGTTCCTGTCATTCTCCTTAAGCTTTCTGGACTCATAACCAATGACATGTCCATTTTTCATGAGGACTCCCCCAAGTCCTTCCTTACATGCATCTCTACATACCACAAACCTTTCATTTGGGTCAAAAATATTTAACACAGGTGAACTAGTAAGTAATTCCTTCAACAGATTAAAATTATCTTCACAGTTAGGTGTCCATTCAAATTTAGTTCCCTTATTTTGCAAAGAAGTGATGGGATGAGCAATATTAGAGAACCCTACTATGAACTTTCTGTAGTAACCAGCTAATCCCATAAAATATCTAAATTCTGACACATTTATGGGTGTTGGCCATCCTCTAATGGATTCAATATTCTCTGGATCTACTGTTATGCCCTTCTCTGAAATAATGTGTCCCAAGTAATCGATATTCTTTTGATAAAAAGAACACTTACTCATCTTGGCATACACATGATGTTCTCTCAATAATTTCAATACGAGTCTTAAGTGATGTTCAAGATCCTCTTCAGACTTAGAATAGATAAGTATGTCATCCAAGAACACTATGAAAAACTTATACAAATAATTTCTGAATATGCCATTCATTAAGAACATAAAGACAGTTGGTGCATTGGTCAGTCCAAATGTAACCACTACAAATTCATAATGCCCATACCTGGTCCTAAAGGTTGTCTTATGAATGTGTTCTTCCTTGATTCTTACCTGATGGTATCCTAACCTTGGGTCAATCTTTGAAAATATCTTTTCTCCTCTTAGTTGATCAAAGAGGTCATCAATTCTAGGTAGAGGATACTTTTTATTTATGGTATACTTGTTTAGTTGTCAAAATTCAATAAACAACCTCAAGGTTCCATCCTTCTTTTTGACAAAAATTAATGGTACTCCCCAAGGTGAAACACTTGGACGTATGTACCCTTTCTTAAAAAATTCCTCCAACAACATTTGTAATTCTTTTAAATCTGGTGTGCTCATTCTGTAAGGTGTTTTTGACACCGGGGCAACTCTTGGCACTAAATCAATTGAGAAATATATCTCCCTTCTTGGTGGAAACCTTGGTATTTCTCGGAATACATCTTGAAATTTCTGTAGTATCGATAAATCTTCAAGGCTTGGACCCTTTGTATTTTTTGGCTCGTCCACATGAGATACATACAATTGACATCCTTTTCTAAAACATCTCTTCATCTATAAGGCTGAAATCTCCCTTATAGACATGGGTCTTGGAACTCCTTTCACAGTGCTTTGTTTTCCATCTCCATCAAGACATGCAAATGTCTTGCTATGACAATCTAGGACAACATGATGCTTGTCCAACTAATCCATTCAAATTAGAATATCATAAGACCCCAATGGTATGATATTTAGGTCATCATTTGTATTCACACCATTAATATTTATGGAACATCCTCTAACAATATCATGGATTCTCCTTTTGGTTCTAGTGGATAGCTGAACCAAAATTGATTTTACAAGCTTACTTCTCTCCAAATGTAATCTATCCACTATTTTAGGATCAATGTAACACTGACTTTCTCCTGAATCAATCAAAATAGCAATAGGATGATTTATGATCTTACCTTCCACCTCGATCATATTGGACTGGTACTCTTCTTGTTGATCATCTAAAGCTGCATAGATTCTTCCCATATCTTCGACTGTTGTAGCCTCTTAGAAGTTGTGCACAGTCTTCACTCTGTCCTTTCTGTGTGGGAAATCCTTGTACATGTGATATTCTTTGCATCCCCAACATTTCATTGGTGGTCTTCCTCTTTTTCCCAAGGAGTCTTCTTTCTTGTATTCACCCTTATCATACTAATCTTGATGATTTCTATTAGGATCATTCCTATTGAAGGGAGGTTTGAATCCTTTCCTCCTCTGACCATAATTATCCTTCCTCTTATCCTTCCAAGATTTTTGTAGGGATTCTCTTCCTTGCCCTTTCTCATATAGTTATTTAGCCTTCCTGATGGCTTCAGTCAAGGTATTGGGCTCATCATACCTAATATTTTCTTTATAAAAGGTTGGTAGTCCACTAAAAAATATTTGTATCTTTATCTTTTCATCATTTATAAACCCAACATATTTTAACAATCCCAAGAATTTCTTCTCGTATTATGCCATAGTCATGCCTCCGAGCCTGAGTTCAAAGAACTCTTGCATTTTATTGTCATAGAAATTCTCTGAGAGGTACTCCTTCTTGAATTGTTTCCAAGTGATCCTACTCTCATTAATATGCTCAACTTGTGTTGGCACATGGGCAGACCCAGGGTTTAGCTCCAAGAGCGCACCAACAAGCCCTAGCTACTGGCCCTTTTGGAAGCACCTATGAAGCAGATGCAATCTCACCCGAAGAAACTATGAGGGGGTTGCAGGACATATATGTCTACAACCAGGGGAATATCAAGTGGTTCTTATTACAACAACAACATAACATTCATCTATCATTCAACTAGCTAGATCTATCCTTCACAACTATAGATATGATCTAATACAATAATGCAGATAACAACATAACAACATCAGAGCTCAAAGCATCAATCACACACACAACAATAGATGTATGTGGTTCACCCTTTCTCTAGGGATACGTCCACATAACTGTGCTTATGATATATTAATATAAATCTTACAGTTCTGATCTGCGCTCTTGGCCAACAGATCCTCTCTCTCCGTCTCTCTTTCCCTCTCCCTTCTTGTGCACCCAGCTGCAGGACTTGATCTTTGCACCCAGCTGAAGATCTTACATTACCAGAAGGCTCTCTCTCTCAACACTTCTCTCACCCATAATAAAATATTATCCCAATGAAAAATGATCAATAACAAGACTCAACCACACTATCGACCCAACCTAGGTCCTCTCGACCTCTATTTATACATTAAAATCCCTTACCGATAGCCTCAGGTTGAAACCTAGGTGTCAAAACCCTAATTACCAAAACCCTAGGTGTCTACAACCCTATGTCAACTTGACCCATTCTTTCAGGGCTTCGCCAGCCTGTCTTTCCTTCTTCATCTCGCGGTGATCCAAGGCATATAATGCTATATTTTTCCACTTCCTGAGTCATCCTTGATCCATCTTCCTTGCTGATCTGTCATCCTCGATCTCCTCATCCAATGGCTTTCTTTTTCGCACTTCGCTCCATATTTTCTGTTAGTTTACTCACTTCGACCCAGTGTCAGTGACTGTGTCTCCCATGAAGCTCGCTTTTTACCTTTTCTTTCTCGTTCTTCACTTCCTTCCATAACCAAGGGCCAAATGGCCCCCGACACTCACCCGTGACTCGTCCCAAGGCACTTGAGATCTGATCCTCTTGTTTTACTTTGACTTTCAACTGCGCAGTGTAGCCCTTTCTTTTTTCTTTATGCCTCCTTTCCATCCTTGTGCAGAATGTCTTTTATGTGTCTAGTACCCAGTTTCAACTACACCTGGTACTTGGACCCTTGTCTTCTTGATTCTACTGAGAGTTGCGAGGCAGCTAGTTGTCATAGTACAACTTCAACTGACTCCCATTCACCAAGCCTTCCTTCCAGTCTCCTTTCAATGTCTTCATCTACGCAGCTCCTCCTTCTATAACATAGGAAATCTCATATGGTCCGAGCCAATGTGTTTTGAACTTCCTAGGGTGTTTGATAAACTTACTGTCATATACCAGTACTAAATTGCTTTTCCTGAATATCTTCTTCTTGATGTGTCTGTCATGATAGGCCTTTTCTCATTCCTTCTGAATTTGCTGATGGAAGCTTGCAATGAATCTGTCTTCTTCTAGTTCAACCAACTGTGCTATCCTCTCATGAATAGCGCCAATATCATCCATGTCTGTAAATGCAACAATTATTAAGCTTGGTACCAAGTAGTCCATTGGGACAACAACTTCAAGACCATAAACCAACTTAAAAGGGGTCTGCATTGTTAATTTCTTACAATTGGTTCTATAATCCCAAAGTACTGTTGGTACTCTTAAATCCCAGTCATCCCTGTTCACACTGCAAATCTTTGTCAATGTTGTCTCCAATATCTTGTTGAATGCTTCAACCATTTTGTTTTCTTGTGGATGATAAGGTGTACTCTTCTGATGGTGGACTGCAAATTTTTCAGTCAAGGCTTCAACTGTCTTATTGATGAAGTGTGTACCTTGATCACTCATAAGGACCTTAGGGCATCCAAACCTAGTTATTATGTCATCAAATATAAAATGTGCAACTATAGCTGCACTACAGTCCTTGACTGCTCTTGCTTCGACCCGTCTAGTCACGTATTCTGTCACATAGATAATATACCTTGTTCCTGTGCACTTTCCTGGTGGGTTTATAGGTCCCACGAAGTCAATGGCCCATTTTTCAAATGCTTGTAGGGTCATCTGCGGTGCTAATGACATCTCATCTCTTCAGGATGGTTTTCCAACCCACTGGCATACATCGCATGCTCTGCTATATTCTTTAGCATCTTTGTGTAACGTAGGCCACCAAAGACCAGCTCGTGGAACCTTTTGCGCAATTGGTTTTCCTACGTAATGTCCTCTTGCACTGCCTTCATGAGATTCTTCGAGGATCATAGGGCGTTCTGCCTCCATCACACATCTTCTTAGGATCTCATCAGGTCCCATTTTATATAGCTGACTAGCTATCAGTGAAAAATATGCAGCGCGCACCACTAGTTGTTTCTTCTATGGAATTGTGTACTCGGTTGGAGCCATTCCTGTTGACTGGAACTGGACTATGTCTACGAAGTGGTCATCAATATTTCTAATGGAGAGCAACTGTGCATCCGGTAGTGTATCCTACAAACTGGTAGGTTCTTCGCCATGCTCCAACTTTGACAGGTGGTCTGGGCCCTTATTCATTCTTCCTGGCTTAACTATGATCTCAAAATCATATTCTTGAAACATGAGAAGCCATCTGCATATTCTCCCCCCCAAAACTGGATTTTTGACTAGGTACTTCAACGTGGAGTGATCAATAAACATTTTAAAGTGTCCTCCCAACAAGTAGTGGCGGAATTTCTGCAATGCATACACCATGGCTAGTCCCTTTCTCTCTATAGTAGTGTAATTGATTTCAGTTGTGGATAACTTTCTGTTGGCAAATGATAATGGATGATCAATGTTCCCTTCTCCAGGTTGTGCCAGTACTGCTCCTAATTCAATAGAAGATGCATCAACATGCACATGAAATTCCTTGCTCCAGTTGGGAAGACTAGAATAGGCACAGTGACCATCTTTTGTTTCAGTGTGTCGAAGCTCTGCTGGCATTCGTCTGTCCAACCAAACTGACAGTATTTATTTAATAACTTCTCTATTGGTGCAGTAATCTAAGCATATCCTTTGATAAACTTCCTTTAATAGTCAATATTTCCTAGTGCAGTGCGCAGTTGTTTGACTGATGTAGGTGGTGGTAAATCAACTATAATTGCAATTTTGGATGGATACACCAACAATTCTTTCTTGCATACAATATGACCTAATAATACTCCAAATGGTGAGAATAAGATTCACTTCTTCAAATTCAAATCAATTTGACACTGCTTGCATTTATCCAGCATTAGCCTTAGACATTCAATATGATTTTTCAACAAACTAAAAATAGTCCAATCATCAAAGTATGCTTCTAAAAAATTTTGCAAAAATTCTTTGAATGCTTCAACCACCACCCTGGAAAAGATGGATGGGGCATTCTTCAGTATAAATGGAATTACTTTATATTGGTAGGATCCCCACTCTGTGGAAAACGTAGTCTTATGACGGTCCTCCTTAGCGATGCAGATCTGATGGTATCTTGAAAACCCATCTGTAAAAGAATATAATTCTTGGCCTCCCACGTTATCCAACACTTCGTCTGTGAAAGGTGTAGGGAAAGGATCATGTAGACAAGCATCATTTAGCTTCCTGAGATCTACGCAAATCCTAATCTCACCTATCTTCTTATCTTGCACTACCATGGGGCTAATCCATTCCGACTCTTCGACGGGTTCAATAATCCCTGCTTCCAGCATTCTGTTGAGCTCAATCTTCACTTTTTCCTTATATTTCAGGTTCAATCTATAGGGTCTTTGCTTGACTAGATTTTCATATGGTTTCAAAGGTATTCTCATTTCTCCCATAGGTCCTTTGATTCCCTTCATATCAGTGAACTTGATCGGGAACAAGTCCTGATACTCGTGCAATAATTATATGATTTTGTCAATAGTAGCAACATCCCAGTAATCTCCGACATTAGCAAGATTTGGTGTCTCTTCTGTCCCAATATTGAATTTATTTATCTTTATCGGCTGTCCAATGAATGGCAGTTCAACTCCTGGTCCTTCCACATCTCTCTGACCTTCTATTTCTGCGATATTTACCTTCCTTGAATCATCGTCTTCGTCGGCATTAATGTTGTTGCAAGTTTGCAATTTCTGGAGGGGTGCAGTCCATTCATCCTCTTCTTGCTCCAAAGGGAGGCCAGATGGCTCCTTAAATACTTTCTGTCTCACCATTTGTAGTTCTTGATCTACGGAAGGAAATTCACTGCCAAAAAAAAAGGTGGTTATAAAATTCTGGATCATACCTTCCCATTATGAAGTGATGAGGCACAACTCTACTTGAAGGTACCAGTTAATCGGGGTGGTATCCAATGTATTGACGAATCTGTGTACCCATTGTTCTCTAGGAATGTCACTCTAGGCCTCTTTGCAGCTTCGTACATGGTCCTTTGGGAAGCTTTGACCTGTGTACCATGCTTCGAAACTTCCTACTTGTGCTGAAAACCACACTGTCATCAAAGTTCGACATTGTGTCTAGTATGTAATATTGCTTTTATGTGTCCCCCACCATTTTTCTGGTGTGGCTTTCATGGCCTCATCCATTGCCAACAACCTCTGTTGTGTTGATACACTTGTCTCAAATTCTGATAATAAGTTTTCTAAGGGGTTTAGCCCATCAAATGTGGGTATATTACTCACTACTGTGCCAATCCAATGAACTTCTATGGTTAGACTAACACATCTTCTTGTAGATACTTCATACACATGGTTCTGCCAGTTCTCCAGTGCTTCTTCTGAGTCAGATGAACATGTGTTGTCACTTCACCATCTCAGATTCCCTTCAGCTGTAGGGTTGATATAATCCTACTGTCTGGCTATTAATTTGTAGATGTTTTCTAGTTCAAATGTGTGGTCCTCTTCTCTGATAGGTTCTGCGTATCATGGACCCTCATCTAGATCTAAAGGTGCAACGACCCTAAGGCCATATTTCTCAAATGTCATGCATCTTTTCTTTAGATCAACAACAGTGGAATTGTCGAAGTCTCAATCAATTCCTAACAATGAAGGGTAAGGGAAGCTATCATCAACAATTTCAATTACCTCAAAATCTACAAAGGTTCTTAATCCATCGATGTCCACTGGGACATGCTCTAATCGTCCAAATGGGCTGACAGCTTGCTGATTAGCCATGCGAATCCTGATAGGGGAATATATCAGCTTGGGTTTTCCCATCAGTGCCCAAGTCTGCTTCGTCATGACATTGACCTCTGATCCTAAGTCGAGGACCACATAGTGTTGGCAAATATTGAACAAGCAATGAATGCGTGTTGATGGTTGTTGTCATTAATGGCAACAGCGGAGATGGCAGGATATGAAGGATAAAACCCCTTGGGGATTCGGACGTAAAAAGATTAGGAGGAACAACATTGAAGAAAACACGCGCAACAAGAGTTTGCAGAGAAGAAGGAAGACAACGATCCAGTGACCGGTGGATCCCATTCAAATTTCCTGAAAGGCCGACAACCGTCAGATCTGCAGAAGTTGCGAGGGAGATAAGTCATCAGAGATTCGGGGATCGGGACTTTGAACTGTCCAATTCACTTGACATCGAAAACCCCGAAATCGTGATATGCGATTTCACGATTTGATCGCAGCCGTTAAAGCAAGCTTGAGAGATGGACCGTTGATTTTTCTCATCGGAGAATCGGGAATCGGAGTTTCACGAGTCTCGTGAACAATGACAACGAAAACCCCGAAATCGCGATATGTGATTTCGTGATGTAATCACAGCCGTAGGATAAGAAGTGATCTGAACCGTTGATCCAACTCACGACAGCAAACCACGTCAGCAAGGGACACGTGGCACAACCAGGGAATGACAGGTGGCAGGCAGATTCAACACTTCAGGCACATGTAAGTCACGAATCAAAGTGACACGTGGCAGGATCTAACACGTGTCAAACCATGTGTGACATCAGCAGAGGCATCGACGATCGAGACTTTGAAATGACAAAGTCACTTGATATCGAAAGTATTGAAATCCCGAAGGGATCCGGACCGTCCATCTGAGGGACAGGTGTCGAAGATCAAGGCACCATCGGCATTTTGTTCATCGGGAAATCGGGGATCCCGTTGACAAGCGTTTTGTGCAATTCAGAATCGCGATCCGCGAAACCCCGATGAGTGGGGGCCAGATGTCAGCACAACAGCGAAGGAGGACAGTGGCGTAGTGGAGGCCAGCTGTCAGAGATAAGGATGTGGTCACGGAGTGACGGTCACGTTGA
>ML796244.1:276944-299950 GCA_009831015.1 Picea engelmannii | reverse complement strand
CCACTTGGGAAGATGAGTCTTTTATACAGAAGCATCCAGAGTTACTCAAGCGTTGTGGAAAACACTTGTCTCAAGGGGAGGGGCATGTTAAGCCCTAATATTGGCTCATTACCACTTAATTGGGGCATATTAGATTAGTAATGCTATTTTATTTATGTCGGCTTTAGGCCATTAGTTGTAATTTAGATTAGCAATGTTATTTTAATTATGTCGGCTTTAAGTCATTATTCGTAATTATACCTCCTAGTCTCCTATATATACCAAGGAGACATTTTCATTTTGAATCATCTTGTACTTGAACATTTAAGTGGGGTAAAAGGAGGTTTCCCCCTCGAAGAGGCTTATTATCTGAAATTATCTCTTTTTCAAGGCGTTGAGTACTTTTCCTGAGGTTTTTATATGCTATATTGATGTTTGGTTCTTAACAGAGTTTCGATATTCGATCACTAACATGTCACATCACTTAATTCCTTTCAATTTGTAGGGGCACGCATCAGCAGTTTGGAGTAACCCACCTTTCGCCCCACAATTCTTCTCACGCTAATATGTAACCCCTCAGTGAAACCATAGTTTGGATTGCGGGAACGCCTTGGGGAATTAACTCCCATGCAACTTGGTTTCCTGCAATTCCTATTGTTCATCGATATTTCTCTCCAATGGGATCTGATGATTGTAACTTAACCTTTTCCTTTCTTTCATCAGATGACCCTTGTTCACTTTCCCTTCGATCCAACGATCCCAGATCTCTCTTGATCCCACAATGGCGATCACTCTCGAATTTGAAGGGGACGGTCACGAACCTTCAAACCTATTGGTACAAGGGTAGACCCAGGGTTTAACGTTCAACAACTCACCAACAAAACCCTAAATACCATTCCTTTTGGAAAAACCCGCGAAGTAGGAAAAGTCTCACCCAAGGTAGAAGCAGGAGGGGTTACAGGACGCAGGTGTTTGTAACCAAGATGAGACACAACTTTGTGATAGCATCACTTCGTAGAGTATTCTATTAACAATTAGAAGATGATATCCAATAGTTTATTATCTTTAATAACATCGCATAACATACCCTAATAGATATTGACACAGTAACAACAAATATTAGCACATAACACTGAGCACATAGCATTAAGTTAGATCTAGCATTCATTCACTAGTAAATCACTAAGCCACATCAGATATATCTATCATACATAACATTCAAGGCACTAAGCATATTCATAACATAACCAACAAAGAAAAAAGAAAACCAAAGACACAAGATATCCATGGTTCACCCCAGTGTGGGGCTACGCCCACCAACTGCCTCGTCTTCTTTATTATTCTTCAATCTCTTACATTTAGTTTCTCCTGTACACTAAGCCACAGAGCCAAGCTTCACATAGGATAGGATATATGCGCACCAAGCACCAGATCCTTCTTCCAAAACTAGGTTTAGGCACAGAGTTGACTTCGCTATTTAGCACAGAGCCTTACATACACATTTTGTTGCACAAAGAAACTCATAACTACTTTCACTTAGCCACTTTCCACTACTTATCTACTTCTACCATACATTCTTACTTATACTTTTACAATCCCTTACAATAAGGCCTAATCATGGGTAAACCCCATGATCCTACATCCCATAACCCATTAAAAAAACCCTAAATAACCCCTTGTCGGGTCCACATAGCTTGCAAAATAAGTGAGATCCAAGATCTCAACTCCGCCTGGGCACTCCATCTTCAACCAGCCTATCGAAGTCCAAACGTGGTCCAAACCTGACCAAGGTTTCCTCAAAACTTGGTCGAGAGCCAACAGGCCCCCAACACTCACATGTGACTCGTTTAGAGTCACTTAGGTCTGGGAAACGCTGCTTCAAAGGCCTCGATCTTGACTCAAGCTACCTCGACTTACTACGTCGCCTGAGCCTCTTGATTGACAAGCTCTTGGATCATCTTCTCTATAACAGGCCCTTCCAATCATTTTTCTATTGTTGCAACCACTTGGTCCAAATGCGAGCCTTGTCCCTCAATTTATTCAAACAACTTGCAGGCTTCATTTTTCACAGGTTGTAGCTTCTGCGCAACTTCCATTACCCTGTCTTGGATGGCAATAATCTGTTGTTGGACTACACATTTCTCCTAGGATCTTTTCATTCTCTCGACTGTAGTGAGTAGCTTCATTTGTGCCTGCACAAAGGATGCCTATTTTTGCGCCTCCTGTAGCTGCACTTCCAATTTCTTTAGCTCTAGATATTCTGCGAGGTGTTCATAAGTCTGCGCACTTCTATCGCTCAATTGTTTTCACTCTAAGGTGAGGGCCCTTATCTTTATCTTTGTGTTCTTAGTGGTTTCCTCCTTCTAATCACACACTTCCTGTGGGGTTCTCGGTACTACTTGGAACTCAAACTCTTTTATGCTCACTTGAAGTTGTTGGATTGTCTTAGCGAGCTTCACCACTTGAACCTCGATCGACTCCTATTCCTCCTATTCCAAGCCTGGCACAGAGCGACATGATTTATTCACTGCTTCTTTGATCATAGCCCATTCTGAAAGCAATTTCTCCTTTTGTCTTTGTAGCTGGGATTTTTCCTCCTGGATCATCGCCTGAAACTCTTCTTTCTCATTTTCATAGGTGGTTACGCAATACCCCGCTACTCGTAATTGATCTAAGACTTCCTCTTTATCTAGTTTCAAGGATTCTATATCCTTCTCCTTCTCTTATTGTACTTTCTAAAGTCGATCCTCTATTGCATCTGCAAGTCTTCTCAATTGGGCTGGTTCATCCCCCAATTCTGCAATCTGTGACGCAATAGGTACTGCGCAGAACGAACGAATAGCTTGTTGTACTTCGTTCAATTCCTTTTCAATCCTGCCATATAGTTTGTCTTGCTTCGTTCCATATCTCTGTAATATGTCCTCGAAAGCATCCTCCATGGCTCCACGGACCAAACTAATGTCGTATTCTATGAGTGTGGCATCTAACTGGGGCTTACTAGTGAACGTCTTCTTTCTTGTTGAAGGTTTCTGCGGAGAAACCTTCCTCTTTTGCGGTGTTACTGTTTTAGCAGGGGGATCTTTCGGCAGTGTAGATTTGCCTTCTCCTTTCTTTTCTCCTTCATCCCCTCCTCCTTGTCCATTTTATTTGTCTCCTCCTTCTAGCGAGGCATATCCATTTTATTTAGAGGCGTTGTCCTCCTCATCAGTCTCTATATTTTGTACTTCTTCCTGCTTTTTCTTCTTCTTTGTCACACTAGACTTTCCGAAGTGCTTGACCCAGGTGACCATGGGGATTCCTATGGTGTCAGTGTCAGAGAGTTCTGCATCAACAACAGGTACAAGAAATTCCTCCGGCCACTCCTTTGTGATCTACTCCATGTCTTCATCTGTCATCTTGTAATGTGACTGTAACTCTTCCTTACTCTCATCTCTGTGCACAGTGATATAGATGAAATGTGGATCTACGCTGAACTTGGCTAGTGGTCTATACTGGTGCAGGGTGTGCAGTGTGCGATGTCATGCATGGAAATGATTCAATGGAAACCTTTAGTTGTTGATAATACGCATGGAACAAAGCATTCGACTGCCATTTCTTCAACATGTCGTTGGTGTACCACAAGGTAGAAAACCTAGAGGCCTACGGATGCAATGGTTCTATCTATGGAAAGGTGGCTCCTTTAGGCATTGTCCAAGCAACAAATGCGATCAAAACGATTAGCCAGCTGAAGTGAAATTTGTATCCCAAATCCTGAGCTTCGTGGAAGTCTTTCTCCACTTCATTGACAAGGTAATGTGCCCAATTCATCTTCATCCCTCCACACATTTTCCTGCGAGGTCCACCACGAACCCGGTGACTTGTGTGGGGCAGTTCTTTCTTACGAGCTTGCCATCTATGAGTTTGAAAGAGAGGCACACGATGCCATCCTGTATAGAGGCTACCTTGTAGCCTCACTTTCCTTTTTAGACTTAGCCATAAGCCTCCTTGATGCACCGTGCGAGGGAGCGGTCTGAGGCCTTCCCTGGACAAAACTATTGAGCGTCAGGTCCTTGCATGCTTAATCCTATAATCAAGTGGATCAACGCCGGATCCACAATAATCCGTTGGTCGAGCCACAGGTATCTGCCATGATAGCATGACAAGAGGATTTTAATGCAAATGTAACCTCCTGGTGATGGCCAAAATGGGGAATCTTCATCACATTTAGCATGGTGGACTGTGCCATCTCCTTAATCCATGGCTAGGATATGAGGTGAGGATTTTTACCAGTTGTCTTCTTCAAGTATCGGTAGGGTGCGAGCATAGCATAGTTCTTTCCATCACCTAGATTGAATTCGTTGTTCTTTAGCAGCGAGATCTGTCCCAACTGACTCCCAACTACATGTATTCCCTTTGTAATATATGCAGTGAACAAGGTGTACTCATAATTGTGTGGAATGTTGTCATGGCTAACCATGCCAGCCAACGGTGGAATGTACTCTGGTAACATCGACGAGATCTGCTTCGCATTAGCTATATCACCGCGATGCTTACTTCACTTCTCTATCGCAGGGTTGACATGACCAGAACGTCATCGAGTCAAAGGGGAAGCCTATAGTCCCCTGGTTGACAATGCCTAGACACCTTCAGATAACTGTCTATCAATCATTATCTTCTTGAGGACCTCCTCGACATACTTCTCTAATGCACTATCTTTTCCCGACATTCTCACTTTTAAATAGATAGGTTGGGGTAGGTGAACAGACAGGCAGGGTAGAAAAATAGATGGCGAGGTCTAGCTTCTGATAACACAGCTTGACACACAATCAATTCTCTTCTTCTCTCAGTTAATCACGAGTGGAAAAAATTGGTCCCAACGCAACGTCTGGTGGGTTAAATAAGTAAGGCATCATAACAGATTCTTTCAATGGGAAGGAATGCTTCCATCAATGTGAATCATTCTGTTATGACACAGTCTCAACATCCTAAAATCAGTCCATCCGCCCATAAAAGTGTTTCATATCCATTCTGGAGCATATTTCTAATGGGCGGGGTTCTTCCAACGGTCATATAGCTTCTCCAGGGAGAAGTCCCATTCTGTAAGGTCTGGTTGTTTCAACGAGGTTCAAATCCTGTGAACTTGCCTCCTGTGAGGTTCCAGTCTATGAAGTCTTCCATCTATTCTCTATAGCTTCCTGTAGCTTTTCTAACTTGAATTTCTTTTTACTGATCTTCCTTGCCTTCTTTCCTATCATATGAGTCTCTCTAACTATTTCTATATTCCTCTTTCCATTCTTATTCTTATCTTCTCCTAGCGTAGTGAATTCGAACTACTGATGTGCCCTCAAAGGGTCTGAAGTTAATATCCCTTCTCTTAATACTTCCTGGGTGGGTATTCTTCTTTCTTTCATAGATAGGTCCTTGAAAACTTCTTGCCTAGATAATTATGTTGCCTTTTGTCCCTCCTGCACTGTTACTTTGTTCTGTTGCTTTGACTTATCCTCTTGTTCTTCTATGAGTCGATCTATTTTTCTAGCTATGAAATCCCTTAGTTCTTGGTTCTTCTTTTCTGTAGCTTCTTCCTCTACTTTCCTTCTGATCCTATCTTTCTCAATCCAAGTCTTATCTAGTAAAAGTGGGAAAGGGGTGTTGTTCTCAACAAACTTAATGACTTCAAATTCTTCTTCAGTCGATGTTCCATGAATAATAATAGGTACATTAGTAACTCTTCCACGTAAGGTTATCATATTTCCTTTAAACAAGCCTATTCTTCCCAATGAAGGTACCACAGTAGGATTTCCCAAAATTTCCCAAGTTTCTTTTGTCATAATATTTTCTTGTGTTTCTTCATATAAGATATAGTCTATGTCGAAGTCTCCTATTCTTTCACTTATGTGTTGTTTTACTTTTGGTATCTCTGGTAAACTAAAATCTTTGTGATCATTCATCATTTATTTCAATTGTACTAATGTAGTCTGAACTTTCTCTTATTCTTTCTCTTTATGATTCTCTAACATGTTCTTAGTCTCTTGACTTCCTTCATAGTTTTCTTGTCTCATGTTCATTCGTTCAACTTTAGCAATCATCCTTGGACAATCCTCAACCTCATGACCAACAATATTACAACAAAAACAAGTAGGACCTGTGCCAGGGCATTCCTTAGCAACATGTCCCGGTATTCTACAATTATAACACAGTGTTAATCCTATTTTTCTTTTAAACATTCCCCAACCTCTTTTGTAATACCCACTAGGGTCACAGTGTTGGACTTGCAATCTACAAAAATTCTTTCTAGGTCCCAAAATCCACTTATAAGTCCAAAAATTCTTTTTATGCATAGGAATAACATATCTTTATTCATTTCCATTAGTTTTACTTAGATCAACTCTTTCTTCCAACTGCACCCTAGCCTTCAGACTAGGAAAAAATCTATTAAACATACCTAAATTCATTCTTTCGAAACAAATTTTTTTCACTTATCTTACTCTTATCAAAGCACAAAGATTTACCTCTTTTAATATCTTACCTCATTTCTTTAGATCAGATTTATTTCTTAGCACAGAGATTCGCAAATCAAGTAGAGTATTGCACACTTCAACAATGGATATACGCACATAGATTCCCTTTTCTTTACTTTAGTTCCCAACAATCACAATTTCAAGTCCCAAAAACAGAACCATTTGTTGGTACAAGGGAAGACCCAGGGTTCAACACTCAACATTGCACCAACAAAACCCTAACTACCATCCCTTTCGGAAACACCTGCGATGCAGGCGAAGTCTCATCTGAGGTAAAAGTAGGGGATGTTACATGACGCAGGTGTCTGTAACCAAGCAGGGACACCGATATGTAATAGCATCACTTCGCAGAGTATTCTATTAACACTTAGAAGATGATATGCATTAGTTTATTAGCTTTAATAACATTGTAGAACATACCCTAATAGAGATCAATGAAGTAACAAAAGATATTAGCACATAGCACTGAGCACATAACATTAAGTTAGATAGAACATTCATTCACAAGTAAAGCACTAAGGCACATTAGATCTATCTATCATACATAACATTCAAGGCACTAAGCAGATTCATAACATAACCAACAAAGCACAAAGCAAACCAAAGACACAAGATATACATGGTTCACCCTAGTGTGGGGCTACGTCTACCAACTACTTCGTCTTCTTTATTATTCTTCAATATCTTACATTCAGTTGCTCCTTTGCACTAAGACACAGAGCCAAGCTTTGCATAGGACATGAGATCTGTACACTGAGCACCAGATCCTCCTTCCAAAACTAGGTTTAGGCACAAATATGACTTCGCTATCGAGCACAGAGCCTTACATACACATTGTGTTTCACAAAGCAAATTAGAACTACTTTCACTTAGCCACTTTCCACTACTTATCTACTTCTACCATACATTCTTACTTATACTTTTACAATCCCTTACAATAAGGCCTAATCATGGGTAAACCCCATGGGCCGACATCCCATAACCCATTACAAAAACCCTAAAGAACCCCTTGTTGGGTCCACATATCCCAAAAAATAAGTGAGATCCGTGATCTCAACTCTGCCTGGGTGCTCCATCTTCAACCAACCTGTCGAAGTCCAAAAGTGGTCCAAACCTGAACAAGGTTTCCTCAAAACTTGGTCGAGGGCCAACAGAACCCTTACAATGGACCTCTGACGTTCTATCTCCTACATAGATTCTACAACGCTATTCCTCCTGAGATTTTTAAATTCACGGTCATAATTTGATCTCAACCATGAGACTCTGACCAACAGACCCGGCCCATACTGGCATGATGTTTCAACCAAAATCTCTGATACCAAACTGTAACACACCCAACCACCCATAGGGTGGGGTATGCCTCCTTCAATCCTACCCTTGGACTTATTTATCTTACCGTTACCCTTTTAAATTAATAAGGATGCATAAAAGAAAAGGATTTAATGACATGCACAACAATAACCAGCAAACATGCATATTCTAAAGATTCAATTAAACGATAATTAAATACATAGCGGAATACATTCACATACAGGAAGATAATACCATAACACAGAGAACTTATCTTTATAAAAGAAGACACCAATTGGCTGTAGACCTGATCCAGGTGGATATCGGTGGCCACCCACCTTTTCCAAATGGCTCAAAACGGCTTTCTGGCAATTTTGGCAATTTACTATTTTTAGCAGGTTTTAACTTCCAGGGCCATTTTGAGGGCCCAAATGAAATATTTTCAAGATAAAGGTTCTCAATGATATTTGAAGGAATTATTGAGCCCCCAAAATGAATCTCCTCGATGATACCTTTCCAACGAGCTATCATACGCCTAAAACGAAGATCGTATGCAAAAGTTACGACCTCGGGAAGTTGATGTACTAACTTACCCAAACGGGGCCCACATGACTTTTGGCGCTTCATCTCCTACGGTTAGGTTTTTGGATGTCTAGGACTTTTGGAATTCCCGTTTATTGTAAAAGTGCCTTCAGAGCCTCATTGTAATGATCTTCTTGCGAATGCGAGTAGCCGTCACATCTCTTCTCAGAGATAAGCTGCCACCATTCTAGCGAGTCTTTCACTCTGTATTTTTACACTCTGTGTACATTTATTTCATTAATAGAAATCGTGTATTACTATATCTCTGTGTTTATGGTTTCATCTCTGATATATTTCTGCTATATTATTGGATATACACGATATCTCTGTGAATTTCTTTATTATATCTCCGCTCTCATTTCGTGCCAAAAAAATAATCCGGATCAAGACCAAGGACGTTCGACCCAACCATAGACACTACTGCTCCAATAGAAACCACAGTGTCACCCCCAATCCAGGGCTACGAATCCACAAGGATGATTCTAGAGTGTTACTTGGCTTCCAAAACCAGTCAGTGCTCAAGCTCTCACAGGATTTCCAACACTCACAGCAATCCAAGTACCCAGCTCTCTTCCACCTATCTTGCACCACCCAAAGGAATGGACCTCCACCCTTCTCTTCCATGTAGTCCCTCAGGAAGTCCTTCTCCTTCCAGGGCCCCAAAAAAACTGGTCTAGAATATCACTATTGGAACTCTCATGACTCGCAGCTGTGAAAAAAGCTGGACATAGGCCAACGCATCTCAAACATGCAGGCCTCAAGTCATGGCTAGACTTACACCAACGACCTCTACAACCAATGATACCATGGATTCTCTTCAACAGTTTAGTTCCCTTTCCCAAGCCAAGACGTGGATGAGAATGGATGAATGAGTGATAGGTAAGAATGGGATGAATGAATGAG
The DNA here is from genome assembly GCA_009831015.1 of Picea engelmannii. Classification (NCBI taxonomy): domain Eukaryota; kingdom Viridiplantae; phylum Streptophyta; class Pinopsida; order Pinales; family Pinaceae; genus Picea; species Picea engelmannii. Next base: position 290,699 of record ML796244.1, on the reverse strand, counting down.
TAAAAACTGAACGAAGGAGTGAATGAGAAAAAATGAACGATGTGCTATCAGTCAAACCCCCCCATTAGACTAGAGGTGGGTTTAAGTAATTTGGGGGGGGGGGGATCACGAACCTCCTATACTTCCCCAGGAATCCCACATAACTGATCCACCCCCTTAGACCAAAGGGTAATTAAAATAGAAAATAAACATTTATCCCCTCAAGCCCCCTCTCTTGTGGAATCATAGCCCCCTATAACTCTAGTCCTTGTCCATCTAGTAGTAGATGATTTATGTATTATTCATAATGATCAAAACATTGCATTTCTTGGGCACACTGGCCTCTCAGAAATGTAACAATACATTATTTAAAATTGGGGTATTAAACCCGGGGTGTTACAAAGTAGCTCGTGATGAGCCACAAGTTAGTGTTGGGGGATTGTTGGAGAAGGCTATTTTGGGAACAAATTTTGAGGAATAAGGAAGAGTGTAGAAAACAAGGCAGGAAACTAAGGAATGGATCAAATAAGCAGTTTGCATTGAAAATCAAGGAAAAGTAGCGTGAGGAAAATAAGAGTCAAAGAAAGGAACAGTTGGATCAAAGACCATCAGCGTGTAAGAAGTTACGATGCGGAAAAACCTAAACCACTTAGGGTTAGGTTTTTGGGTCTCTATTGTAAATGTTTTTACCCATTTTGGTAGTATAAATATGAATTGTAAGATCAGAGGAGATCATCATATATATTTGATGGTATCTTATTTTTGAGCATGTTTAGAAACATATTTGGGAACCTTTTTGAGTTTTAAGCCACAATTACTGGTTTTTGGTTAAGAGGTGTGGAGATCAGATAGTATTCGTTTTGGAGACTTATGGAGTGTATTTGTGGGTAAATTTATGATGTAGACCCCCTACCTCTACCTCAGCAGGTTCTGCTGACATCCTGGTCTAAGGATTGTTCTTCTATTCTTGATGAGCCAAAATGGCTCTTTTAGTTCCCTACTGGAACCCTTGAACAAATCCACAGGTCCTTCAGAAAACCCCACCTGTGCAAACATGCACAAGATGCAAGCTTCAATTCCACATGACCATAGTGCTATGAACTCAGAACACACCAAGAGGCACCTTTCGCGAATCAGGATTCGTGGGTTTCAATTGCAAGTGCCCCGGGTCCTTACCCTTCGAAATGTCGAACCCCGAAAAGGGTTAACGAGCTTTGGCTCTGCCATTGGATTCTCTCCATATGCCCCTGTCCTGTGTCCTAGGGCCAATCCCAAGGTGATTTGGGACTTAACAACTTGTGAATTCGAAGGCCTCTGTTCCCCAATCTTTCGGTTACCGAAACCTCGAAGTTCCTCCTTGGACGTTGAACGGTCCAGATCTTCCCCTGGATCAATGACTACAATCACTTTAGAGTTTTGCATTTCATGACTTCACGTTTCATGAAGTTTTTCCACTCCTCCTTTCAGTCGTCAAAATCACGATAAACTTCCTCACTGCAGATCAATGGCTCTAAGAAACCGAAGATATGACGGTCTCTGGCTTTTCCAGGATTTCGCGACCCAAGAGTTCGCAATTCTCGACTCTGGGTCACAAGGTTCTCCAACTCCCGAACCCTAATTCTCTGATGAACCAAATCAATGGTTCAATCCTCCCCTTGATCAATGGTGTTGATCCAATTACAACTTTTCATTTCAAAATTTCTGGGATGAGTGTCAACTGACTCTCCCCTCTATTTTCCCCGATGGAGAAATGTCGAAATATATCCCTTGAGAGATCAATGGTCCAGATTCCTCTTGAATCGACGACCACAATCCAGCTTGATCGATGGCCCACAAACTTTCATGGGTTTCCCCGAAACTTTGACTACTCACCACATGTCCTCCTTCATGAACAGTATCGATTCTCTTGGAACTTTGACAGGCCCTCTCTCCTTTTCTTATACGAGGGTTAAACCTCATGCACCTTCTCCAGGATTCAACGACTATCAGTCCGTGCACTAAGATATGATGGTTTATACTTGTTTCCTCCTTGCACTCTCTTCTGTGTGTCTAGACGTGAAGTTCAACGGTCCATATCTTGTGTCTTCTGTTGATCTAATGGTAGTTGTGCTCATTCCTCCTGAGCTTGAGATTTCTTCCTGACTTGGAATATTTTTTAAGTATTGAAGGTCTCAGCCTTCATTCTATCTCCTTCCTATGAGCCTTGTAACCTTGGTCTCGCCTACGTTCTTGGGACGTTGTCCCTCCTGAGATTTGGGACTTAGAGTAAGTCCTCTCTCGGCTTCCACTCCTGTGCTCGACCTCTTGACTTCAGACTTGAAACAAATGCTTCCTGCACTCACTCCTTGTTCTTGACGAGCCTTCAGATGGTTGTCTATCAACACTTCACTCGAGTGTTGGCCTAGTGCACTCCTTACATAGGTCTTTGTCCTCCTTGAGTTTCAACTGCTCGAACCTCAATGGTCTCTGCCTCTTTCTCTCCGTGAAGGAATGGAAGTGCCCTCTTCTGCAACTTCATTCTCAAGCATACCTTGTTGATCCTACAGGGTGTTCAGTAACCCTGTGAGTGTCTTCCCTTGACACTTCCCTTATCTCATAACTTGAAAGAGAGTTCTCTCCCATGCATTCTATGCACTTGCTCGATGCCCTCCTGGTAGAGCTTCTACAGAACCTTCAATGATTCTATCTTATCTCTCTCTCTCTCTCTATGCCCTCCTCTACACAGTCTCACCTCCAAGGTGTTCAACAAACTTGAGGCTTCTCCCTTGAGCCTATGATTCCTTTGGCGCACCCTCCTAGCATGTCTATGTCTGAATTCCACAGAAATCAGAAGTGCACCCTTGCACTGGCTTACAGAGCCCTCAATACTCTGTCATGCAACCCCTTGCATGAAGCCACAAAGAACCAGACTGAAATCAATAACCTCACAAACAGGTAGGAAAATCTATCTATCCCTGCAGATGGAAACTAACATACATATACAACATATGAAATGAACACACATAGAAAACATTCAATTGCATAAACACACAAAGACTCACTTGCAGGAAAAAAATCTCTTTGTATTAATCTGAATGCCTGTTACAATCTGGGTAATCTCAGACTACTACAGAGTCTTGGCTTCCTCTCCTTTCTTTTCTATCTCCTCTCTTCTATTCTCACTATTCAAAACTCCAAAATAAGATGCTAAGATCTTTTCACAAGAAGGGGGCTCCTCGAGCTCTTCCCTCCATCTCACCTACTCTCATAAATTACAATGAATTACATTAAATGGGCCATCTAATATGAATCGGATATAGCTCCCCATCAACCTGTCAGCCATTAAAGACAACCCTATCTACTACATGCACAAAGGCATCTTTGTGGCTCTTCGGTCTTCCAACAATTATTACAAATTTTATAATGAGAGGGTTGGCGCCTCTCACCTCTATTGAATGCGTGTTGAATATGTCTCCTAGCTAGCGGTTAGTTGGGTTAGAGTGATGCTCCTGCATCATACTCCACTGATGCAAAAAATTCATGATCTCCTGCTCATAAGCTTCCCAACTCTATTGTTTAAATCCACCTGGATCCCAAATAGTTCTCTGGAGTTCTCCATCTGCTCCATCGCCTTGTTACTGCTTCCATGATGCTATGGAAGGCTTCCTTCCACTCAGCTTATCCTTGTGGGAAGATTCTACTGTTGACCTCAACATCAGCCTTTTAATTCCCTCAATTACCTCGTCCATCTGCTCAAGTGGTTGGCTCTCTTTATGCAGTCTCCTCGGCTGCACTTCTTCCCTAGCAATGGGTAGATCAACTCGATCCCCCTTGCGATTTTCTCCATCTCCTGTGGCCTTGACTTGCCACTCCACCGCAAAATTTAGTTTTGTAGAATTATCACTGAGCTGCTGCTCAACTTCTCCTTTTGATAGATTTTTTGTTTCTGGTTCAACTCCAACTTCTTCCAGATTCTCTTCAGAATGGAATTCTGCATCATCTTCTACTGTAGACCTCGATGCTGCAGTCATTTCTTGTTCAAATCCCTGGCTAAAATTTTCAAGAAATTCCTTTGAATTCTCTTCTCCTGCAATCTGCGTGACTGTATTCTCATGGCAGTCATCTACCAGCTCTGAATTGTTCAACCAATCCTCCATCATATCCAACTCGAACTCCCATGGAGTGCATGTCTTATCCGCATGCTCTTCTTCCGCTGGGGAATATATCAACATCTTCTCCATTCCTTATTTCTCCTTGACAATCATTGTTGGCTGTCCTTCTCCTACTGCTACCTCTACAACACAAGATCTCACCTCAACTAGGATATGTGGAAGGAATACCTCTATTCCTCCAATTATCAAAAGAATCCTTTGATCCTTCTCTGTCAGCTCCTCTCATTGACCCAAACTTGCCTCTGATTTCATGAGACTATTGGACAGTCCCATGTGCTCTCCCTTGCCCACCTGGTAATATGGTATTTCTTCTCTGCCCTCCTGGCATCCTATGAGATCCCCTAGTGATCCCATCTCACTGTCCACCTGGCAACTTGAAAGTTCCTCGCTGCTCACCTAGAAGACTCTAAGATCTTCCAGTGATCTCTTCTCCTCATCATCATTGAGATTTCTCCCACCTTCTGGCTCACACACATGAACCACTTCCTCCTCCAGTTCGTTGAGGTCTTCAGCATGCCTCAACCATCCTCTTATCAGCTTTCACTGTTCTCTAGACAATAATTTCTGAATCGACCATTTCACCTTCCTCCTGATGGGCCATTCGTATACCCAATGTGGCTTTCCATTCTACTGCATTTTCAATGCAAGCTCCTCCATCCTCGCTCTTATCTCTGCGAGTTATTTTCTCTTCTCTGAGTTGTTGTTATGCTAGAGGATTGGTTGAACAATCTAGAGCCGGTAGATGATTTTCATGAGAAGACAGTCATGTAGATTGCAGGAGAAGAGAAGTCAAAGGAATTGCTCGAAAATTTCAGCCAAGGAGATGAACAAGAAATGACTGTAGCGCCGAGGTCTACAATAGAAGATGATGCAAAATTCCATTCTGAAGAGAATCTGGAAGAAGCTGGAGTTGAACCAGAAACAAAAAAGCTGTCAAAAGGAGAAGCTGAGAAGCAACTCAATGATAAGTCTGCAAAACTGAATTTTGCGGCAGAGTGGAAAGTCAAGGCCACAAGAGATGGAGAAAATCGCAAGGGGGATCGAGTTGATCTACCCATCACTAGGGAAGAAGTGCAGCCGAGGAGACTTCATAAAGAGAGCCATCCACTGGAGAAGCTGGACGAGGTAATTGAGGGAATTAGAAGGATGATGTTGAGGTCAACAACATAATCTGCCAGCAAGGAGAAGATGAGCGGAAGGAAGCCTTCCATAGCAGCTGGGAAGAAACGACAAGGTGATGGAGTGGATGGACAGCTCTAGAGAACTGTTTGGGATCCAGGTGGTTTTAAACAACAGAGTTGGGAATCTCATGAGCAGGAGCTCATGAAGTTTTTACAGCATTGGAGTATGATGCAGGAGCATCACTCCAACCCAGCTACGCACTAGCTAGGTGACACATTCAATAGAGGCGAGAGGCACCAACCCTCTCATTTTCAAATATGTAATAACTTTTGTAAGGCCGAAGAGCCGCACAGATGCCTTTGTGCATGTAGTAGACAAGGTCACCTTTAATGGCTGACAGGTTGATGGGAATCTATATCCAATTCAGATTAGATGGCCCATTGAATGTAATTCATTGTAATTTATGAGAGTAGGTGAGATGGAGGGATGTGCTCAAGGAGCCCCCTTCTTGTGAAAATATCTTAGCATCTCATTTTGGAGTTTTGAATAGTGAGAAAAGAAGAGAGGAGATAGAAAAGAAAGTAGAGGAAGTCGAGACTCCGTAGCAGTCTGAGATTACCTAGATTGTAATAGGCATTCAGATTAATCCAAAGGGAAGGAGATTAGGTATGTTCCATCAGATCTAGCGCATAGGACTAAGATATATGATACCAAATGATGTAGACCCCCTACCTCTACCTTGACAGGGTCCGCTGACCTCCCGGTCTAAGGATCATTCTTCTATTCTTGATGAGCCGAAATTGGTCTTTTAGTTCCCTACTAGAACCCTTGAACAAATCCACAGGTCTTTCAAAAAACTTGACCTGCGCGAACATGCACAATGTGCGAGCTTCACTTCCATGCGACTACGACGTTATGACCTCAGACCACACCAAAAGGTTCCTTTCGCTAATCGGGATTCATGTGTTTCAATTGCAGGCACCCTAGGTCGTTACCCTTCGAAATGATGAACCCCGAAAAGGGTTAACAAGATCTGGATCCACCCTTGGATTCTCTCCATGTGCGCCTATTCTGTGTCCTAGGGCCAATCCCAAGGTGATTCAGGACTTCACGACTTGCGAATTCGAAGGCCTCTGTTCCCCGATCTTCCAGTTGCCGAAACCCCGAAGTTCCTCCTTGGATGCTCAACAGTCCAAATCTTCCCCTAGATCAACGACTATGATCACTTCAGAGTTTTTCATTTAGCGACTTCGCGCTTCATGAATTTTGTCCACTCCTCCTCTCAGTCACCGAAATTGCGATGGACATCCTCATTACAGATCAATGACTCTAAGCCTCTGAATATCTGATGGTCTCTGGCTTTTTCAGGATTTCGTGACCCGGGAGTTTGCAATTCTCGACTCTAGGTCACAAGGTTATCCAACTCCCGAACCTCTATTCTCCAATGAACCAAATCAACGGTTCAATCCTCCCCTTGATCAATGGTTTTGATCCAATCGCAACTTTCCATTTCATGATTTTTGGGATGAGTGTCAACTGACTCTCCCCTCTATTTTCCTTGATGATGAAATGCCGAAATCTCTCCCTTGAGAGATCAATGGTCCAAATTCCTCTTGAATCAATGACCACGATCCAACTGGATTGATGACCCACAACCTTTCTAGGGTTTCCCCGAAACCTTGACCACTCGCCACGTGTCCTCCTTGATGAATGGTCTCGATGCTTTTGACTTTGACAGGCCCTCTCTCCTTTGCTTATACGAGGGTTAAACCTTGTGCAGCTTCTCCCGCATTTGAAGGCTATCAGTCTGTGCACTAAGATATGATGGTTCAGACTTGTTTCCTCCTTGCACTCTCTTCTGTGTGTCTAGATGTGAAGTTCAACGGTCCAGATCTCGTGTATCCCACTGATCTAACAATAGTTGTGCTCCTTCCTCCTGAGCTTGTGATTTCTTCCTGACTTGGAATATTTTCTAAGTATCGAAGGTCTCGACCTTCATTCTTTCTCCTTCCTATGATCCCTACAACCTTGGTCTCGCCTGCATTCTTGGGATGTTTTCCCTCCTGAGCTTCAGGACTTAAAGTAAGTCCTCTCTCGGCTTCCACTCCTGCACTCGACCTCCTGAGCTTCGAACTTGAAACAAATTCTTTCTATGCTCACTCCTTGTGCTTGATGAGCCTTCAAATGGCTGTCTATCAACACTTCACTCGAGTGTTGGCCTAGTTCACTCCTTACATAGGTATTTGTCCTCCTTGAGCTTCAACTGCTCAGACCTCAATGGCCTCTGTCCCTTTCTCTCCTTGAAGGGATGGAAGTTCCCTCTTCTGCAATTTACCACTCAAGCACGCCTTGCTGAGCCTACAGGGTGTCAGTAACCCTGTGAGTGTCTTCCCTTGACACTTCCCTTATCTCAGAACTTGAAAGAGAGTTCTCTCCCGTGCACTCTATGCACTCGCTCGATGCCCTCCTGGCAGAGCTTCTACAAAACCTTCAGTGATTCTGTGTTATCTCTCTCTTTCTATGCCCTCCTCTGCATAGTCTCACCTCCAAGGTGTTCAACAAACTTGAGGCTTCTCCCTTGAGCCTATGATTCCTCTGGCATGCCCTCCTGGAACTTCTCTGTCTGAATTTCGCAGAACTTAGAAGTGCACCCTTGCACTGGCTTACAGAGCCCTCAATACTCTGTCATGCAACCCCTTGCATGAAGCAACAAAGAATCATACTGAAATCAACAACCTCACAAACAGGTAGGAAAATCTATCTATCCCTGCATATGGAAACTAACATACATCTACAACATATGAAATGAACACACACAAAAAACATTTAATTGCATAAACACACAAAGACTCATGTGCAGGAAAAACTGCTCTTTGTATTAATCGGAATGCCTATTACAATCTGGGTAATCTCGGACTGCTACGGAGTCTCAACTTCTTCTCCTTTATTTTCTATCTCCTCTCTTCTATTCTCACTATTAAAAACTCCAAAATAATATGCTAAGATCTTTTCACAAGAAGGGGGCTCCTCGAGCTCTTCCCTCCATCTCACCTACTCTCATAAATTACAATGAATTACATTTAATGGGCCATCTAATCCGAATAGGATATAGATCCCCATCAACCTGTCAGCCATTACAGGAGACCCTATATACTACATGCACAAAGGAATCTATGCAGCTCTTTGGCCTTACAATAGTTATTACAAATTTGAAAATGAGAGGGCTGGCGCTTCTCGCCTCTATTGAATGCATGCTGAATGTGTCGCCTAGCTAGCACGTAGCTAGGTTGGAGTGATTCTCCTACATCAAGTTTCAAGTTGTGGATCTTGGTGTGATGCTGGTCATCCTCACCAATACTTATATACTACTTATGTAATGCGCACATTGCAAACTTTTGATGAAGATGAATACAGAAGCATAGAAATCCAAATATTTGTGGTCATAGCCCAGGGGGGTGAACCATGGTAAAATACTATGTCAGTGTGTGGAATATGTGTTTCAATTCTTATTATGATGAATGAATGGTCAAATGAATAAATCTGTTAAGTTTAATTTGTAGTGCACACTAGATTAGACATGTTAATTCCTGCAGAATGAATGTTAAAGGTTAATTGAATGACAAACTTGAATACAAATATGGTAGTTCTGATGAATATGAAGTTGAAATATAAATAAGTATACCTAACATCCCATAACCATCATCCCTTCCATGATTACATACATCTGAGTCATGCAATCACCCATACGCCATCTCGGGTGAGACTGTGTTGTGCACTCTATGCACAATGTTTCCTTCTGGTTTACTGGAGGGGGTGATGGTTTCTAGGGTTTTGTTTGCAAACTAAGGTAGAACCCAGGTCGTTACATACATCCAACATAGAGGGAAAGGGGATGTCAACAAAGAAGGATGCATGGAGTGTGGAAACAATTGCTATAACACTTCTCCCACAATGTAGTCCAAAATGCACTAAGAAATATGGTATCCCTATCTAATATGATGCTCCTTGGTATCCCAAAGTGAACCCAGACATATTTAAAGAACTCATTTTATTCTTCTTGTCCATCGATGGTATTTTTACGAGGCATGAGAATGCACATTTTGTTGAACCTATCGACTACCACAAATAGATAATCGTGTCCCTTTTTGGTTGTTGGTAAACATCCCACAAAATCCATGGAAATGCTTTCCCAAGGTTGAGTGGGTACAAGTAAGGGATGGTATAGGCATTGCCTCCTATTGTTGATCTTGCTAGTACAACAAAGTATACATCCTATTGGTGCAATTATATGTATAATATATTACCAAATATAAATTATCAACCGATATTCATAATCAACAGGGTTGTTACACTACATGTGTCAACAACATGTGGTTTTACTATGTCTGATGAGTATAGCCTACATAAGAAAACACTTTCAAAACAAATACTTTGTTTTCACACTTTTCAAATAACACTCTCCACACAGATCAAAATCAGAAAGAAAAAATCATAAACAAGCATATGATCTAAAGCTCTTGCTCATGTGATGAATCCGTTCATTGCAGGCTCATGAAAGGAAAACATGAACTTTGACTCTCTCCTAGAGAAACTAAACTAACAAAAATTAACACTATGCATACTCTTTAAAAGAAAACTCAATCACTCCTAGAAGAAATACTAGGTAGAGTAAAACACTCCATTATAGGTGCATGTAGGGTGAGAGATGGAGGTCTTTATTGTTCCCGTGTTTGCAAGATATAATCTAATCAATTATGGAAGATAATATAGGTATAGTGAGATACTCTATTATAGTTTCATGTATGGTGAGAGATGGATATCTTATCTCATTTCCTGTAACAACTCAATTCAATAATAACTTGCAAGCAATCCCTATCTAATTTTGCACACATCTTCAAACCAATGATATTCATAAAGTAAATCAATGCAGTTTGAAAATTATGAAAAGTTATTTCATTCCTACACAGAAAACAAAGGTTTTAGTGAGATGTTCCATTTGTTGGCTCATGTAATGTGAAGGATGGACTCTCAAACTGTTCCTGTACTACCACACTTCGCAATAAATTCTAATAGTGAAATCAAAGTAAAATAACAGGAAATCAAAATAACAAGTACAAGAAATAAAAATATATACTAATAATTTACAATGAGCTTACCAAGATGTATCGTTGGGCCCTTGACATTTCCAACATGGAATATTTTAGATCAGCAGATGCTAAATTCTAAAAGACACATAAGATCATTGAATTCAAACTTACATCAATCTTCAGCAAGTAAATTTACAAAAAGAGTTTGTTCAGAAATCCAATCTGCAGCATAAAATTCATCTCCCTTCCTCAGACCTATGAGGTCTTATTTATACATAAAACCCATGGAGGAATGGATGAAACTGAATCCGCAAACTCAAGAAACAATTTTTACAATTTTAGGATAAATCCCAAAATTTGGGGTTTACATCAATTTGGGTAGATTCGAGTTAGAGATCCAGCTATATATTCTAAAACAATTTGAATTTTGGAAAAGTTCCCATGCGATACTTGATTTTTCACATTCTAGACAAAACCTATATCGCATAATTTCTAGATCTGATACAATCTACACGAAAATCGAGGCGCACGTTGGCAGTTTGAGATTTTTTCTATTTTTTGCAGAAACATTCCCCCTGAGCTGGAGGTCCACACGTGTGAGATGAGTGAATAGGGGTTGTTTTCATAAGGTATTCTTAGATCATTCAAAATAATTATAGACCTTTAAACATCAAATATTTAATCCAAATCATTAATAAATCATCCTAAATCATGATTAAACATAAGTTACCTGATATGTACACAATAATTTCTAAAGGACATGTCTATTGCGGAAAATAAGCAGAGTGCATATGTATTAGGAAAAATTGGTCAGGATATGGGACAAAATTAAGCAATTGGAGGTGACAAAAAGGAGGCTCAACATTTCCCCCATTCCTTATCCATTGCATGTCCTCATGCAACAATGATCTTCAAATTTTCAAAATTAATGGTACTCCTCACTCGATCAAGCATTTTCTGAAGTTCCACCCTTCTTCAACTCTTTAAGTTCTCTTTTAAGTAACCTTTTATACAATATAAACCTCTTGGAATATGCTTCACACTTATTACCCATGGAAAAGTAGTTATGATGGAAAAGTGGAGTCATGAGTAATAGATTGGATCTATTAGTGATTTGACGTTAAGTCTTATTCAATCTGTTGTGGATCATAATTAGGAGAAAGGGTTGGATGTGACTCTAATATAATTATAGGATAGTGACCAAGAGTTTTCATAACGAATTTGACTAATAGGCTCCCTGCCTAGATTACCTTTAAAATAAAAGTGATATAAGCATAGTTTAGATCCCATTTGAAGAGAGGAACACATAAAAGAATACATCCCAAGATGATTACATCATCTCTTATCCAAGTTTATAGAGATGAATCTTGTTCTTTCTTAGGTAGGGTGAATTGCATATATTGAGGGTCCCACTTTCATGCAAACCTATTTATTTTAAAGATAGAACCCTAAAGTTGATACTTGAATATTTTTCAGAACATCATCCGAGAGATATAAAGGTCATCTCCTAACCTTTATTTGATAATGATTGCTTCAGAATGAGACCCAAGGTTTTTTATTCAGTTTTAGGTGTGTCACTTTATGTTTTTCAAATCCATTTACCTAGCATAGCCCCGCTACCAGTGGGCCTGTTCAGTACCCCGACGGGTTTACCTTAGTACCATACAATCATGGCCTTGTTGCCAACAAACCTGTTTAGTACCTCGATGGGTTTACTTGTACTTCCTGATACTTATTTTTTATTATATTATTTAAAATATTTAGAATGATGTATATTGTTCATTGACAACTTTAGCGTATAAGGAAGGTAGGTGGTACGAGATTGTTTTAGAGTTATTAGGAACATAATTAATTTCTTGCAATTATCCCAAGGGTGACATCATCCACATTAGCCTTAGATCTCAGCTATTCAATGTATAATGGAAAATCTTAGATAATGATTAAGAGGTCCCTCTAGTTAATCCTATTAGGTTTCTCATGAAAGTTTAGTGAGGTTTTGAAGGGGTGGTCCACCACATGAGGTTTTCATGAATACATCCTAAGAGAAACTTGTAAAGATAAACTTGGATAAGAACTTGTTGAATCAACTAGGTTAGTATTATACATAATGGTGTTGCCACTTTTCAATGGATATGTCAATTATTAATCACTTTTTTCATAATGATGAGGAAATAAGATAGGTTCACCCATTATCATATAGAGCTAAATATGAAAATATCTCCTTAAAGGATAGCAAGCACTACTACATTGGGCGGAAATTACGACGAAATATTACGACGGTTTTAAATTTCGTCGTAATTTTTTTTGTTTTTTTGGACTAAATTTACTTTTTTTTTTTTTTGGGGTCCAACTGTTCGCCACTCTAGCAATGAACATTCAAAATTTAGTCGTTATAACGACCAACTATGTCACTTGTGAGAATCAAACGGTCATTGACTTATTGTTTGGTCAATTTGACCGAATTTGTCAGAAGACCGACTAAATCAATCCTATATATATCTTAGTTACGACAAATGTGCTATAGTTGCGACAATCATTTTCTACAGTTGCGTGAGTAATTTATGAAATGGTATTTTGATGTAATGGTGTTCTGGATTTTTATGAAATCTTGATTTCAATTCTCTTTCAAGAAGAGAAACATTGAATTGATCAGACTCTACATAGCTGAGATTTTGAAGGTCAGTACTTAAAAATTTTCTGTCTGATTTAGTAATTTGGTGGCATTGAACTATTTTATGGTGGTATTGAACTTTTGATAATTATTATCTTTAATTTGATACCATTCCCACATGATCTGGAACTCGAAAAACACGATCTGGGCAGAAAGAATTAAATTCTGGACTCTTCAGCACATTCGACGGCTTATTGGTCTTGCGTTTTTCCCTTTAGCACCGAAAGTCAGAGCTTCCAGAGGCTCACTACACTGTCAATTTTTCCACTTAGCAGTCGAAAACCCTAAAATAAACTCCTATCTGATACTTTGCATATCTCTACTTCATGAATATCTAGTGATCCATTAAATTATTATGTTTTCCTTCAATTGACGTATTAAAACCCTTAATGTGAAGATATGTATCTAAAAGGAGTTAGAAACTATAATGAAGCAGGATGGAGTAACGATGTTAATTCACAATCATAGTATGAAAATAGTGTTTTAACAAGACACCAAGATGAGAGATAATGACATGAAATTTATTCAAAATATCATTTGGAAAAAAGTGAATCAAATTATTATATATGACAAAGATTTGTCTAGAGGAATATGCACTCTCTCGGACCCATAGGAATTGGATCTACTAGATGAGGTAATAGCCCAATCTATTTTTTCAATCTCTTTGAAGACTTCTTTACAGACATATTCATGAGAATATTTAAGATTTATACACCTAAGAACATGTAGAGGAAACAATAGTGTT
>ML796244.1:243391-256230 GCA_009831015.1 Picea engelmannii | reverse complement strand
GTAATGTTATTTTATTTATGTCATCTTTAGGCCATTAGTTGTAATTATACCTCTTAGTCTCCTATATATACCAAGGAGACATTTTCATTTTGAATCATCTTGTACTTGAACATTTAAGTGGGGTAAAAGGAGGTTTCCCCCTCAAAGAGGATTATTATTTGAAATTATCCCTTTTTCAAGGTGTTGAGTACTTTTTCTGAGGTTTTTCTATGCTATATTGATATTTGGTTCTTAACAGAAGGAGGCACACATGACAGAGTGGAGGGTAGTAGGGGAGAAGGAGGGAGAGGAGGAGGAGAAGGAGGGGTGCACGAAGGAGGGAGAGGCACACACACAGAGTGGAGGGTAGGGTAGTAGGGGAGAAGGAGGCACACACGATAGAGTGGAGGGTAGAAGGGGAGAAGGAGGGAGAGGAGGAGGAGAAGGAGGGGCTCATGGAGGAGGGAGAGGCACACAGAGGAGGGAGAGGCACACGGGATAAATTTTGATTCAACAGACTTCCCTGGAAAAAACCATGGTATGCAAACATAGTCTCTAAACCCTATTTTTCCTCCATATTTAGCTATTGATCTCACACCTCACAGGATAGTGATTTAGTTCCGTGTTGACTTTGTATTTGTTTTCTATTTTTTTGTTTGACTTTCTTTTCTTCCAAAATGAATTGTTGAGTATGTTATTCCAATTTTTTCCTGCCCTTCCAAAGAGAATCATTGAGTATGAGTCATATTGGTATATTCACATGCTCATTTACCTCCCAAGCATAGAGAATGCTCATTTACCTCCCAATCATAGCGATTGCTTCCCTCTCACTTTCCTACTCTGCTTCTTCTTCTTATGGGCATTCTTATTATGATATCTTTTGAATTCCTGATATAGAGTTTAGGGTTTAGTCTTTTTCTTAATCCCTCTTCTACATGATAATAAGGAGCCCTCGATATAAGAATGAGGATAGGACGTGATTAAGAAATATATACAAATATGAGGTTCACTTATAGATTTGGATACAATTGTCATCTCCTTCTATGCACCAACTGTTGATCATCCCTAACACAACTAAATTTCCCTTAAAGAATATTGGGCATGGTTTATAAAAGAGGAGAACATAAATAGGAGCTAAGAACACCTTGCAAAAATGTTTGTAATGATCCAAATACCATGTCTCCATAACTTTTGATAACTCATTGAAAAAGGAGGAAGATAAATATATCACATGTCACACATGTTTAGGAAAGAACGTATAGTGTATATTGCATTCAATATAAATTTAGCTATGTGAAACTAAAGTGATTGTTCATAGTCCTCCCTTTCCTTAGTGATTAGTGATAGTCCTCCTAATCAACCAAAGGACTACATTGAAACAAGGGGGAATCTTTGGCTAGGTTGCAACTTTGTGAAATTGAGATAACTATACCATGTAGTTCATTTAGATAGGGTCCATTGTTTCTTTGCTATATTCTCAGGGAATAAATTATAGCAGTTTTGGTGCTCTTTAATATGTTTCTAAAAACTTACCAAAAGTTTGATTAGATGGAATGCCAATGCTCAGAGCTATATCCAACACATGTAACAAGGCGAAATCAACTAGATAAACATGGGAAAACATATCCAACACATGTAGTCAAGGCAAAGTCATGACATGGGATTTTCTCTACTAGCCCATCTTTCACCCGATGTTAATCTAATTTTGATACTCTCATGGTATTAAATTTTGCGTGGTAATTTCCTAATATGCCTCCTTCAGATTCCCACAAGTCTAATTCAATTTCAATTATTCAAGAGGAAGTTAGGTCCAAGATACCAAAACTTATTGTTTTTGGTGTTTTTTAAGTGCGTGAAATTGTACAGATTTCTATTTGTCCAATATTTCCATGGCATGTATAAAATTTGTGCTTGAAACACTTGGGTCCATATTCTATCCAATCCCATAAGTTTCACTCAATGTTTACTTTGCAATCCTATTGAATGATACAATATCCATACACCATGAATAGTGTTTGGAACTGATTTCTTTCCATCATTTTTAGATCCTACAATATTCCATGGAAACCCCATACAAAACTTCTCTGATACCAATATGATATATAAACTATAGTCTATCATGGGTATTACATTGGACACTTTGTTACAAGACATATTAAATTCTACTACAAAATACCATGAGATTATAATCATTTATACAATGTTTTCTTATGATCAAAATGTAATATTACAAGTATATTAGTCAAAATATTGAAATGAATTGAGAATATAAGAGAGAACGTATATTAGTAAAATGAGCACACCAACACAACGAATGACAATATGTACTATTGGAAACCTGATTTGGGAAAAACCAACAAGAAAATGAGCAATGCACCTTGTTGTTTACAAAGAAGCATGGACTCACTATGGAGTTACAATCGACACTATCACTTGTGAAAAACTTCTATAAGTTCTTTTTCTACCTTTGTTCTACTCAAATATAACAATCATTTCTCTAGTCATCTATATTACAACTTCCTTCTTCAACATTTGGTGTATCGAGGGAACCCAATGCTTCTGCATATAAGATAAATCCTTTTCACCATATAACCTACTCACTAGAATGATGAAATCCCTCATGGGTTCTCATAAATTAGAGGTGGGCTACAAATTAGATGGGAAATTCTAAATTATTTCTTCTGTCTTCCCACATAATTTTGGCCCAACACCTACCCAAAATACTGAGTGAAGAAAAAATTTGTGTTTTCTGAGAGGTTGGGCTCCAACCCTAGATGCAAAAGTCTTACATGTCAAGTTATCTTTTCAATGTTTATCTTTAGCTATACTATAATATGAATATATTTGGCCTAACGTTTCCTTCTCCCTCGATGGAGTGTAGGTACAACCAAATATGTATCTATCAGACCTATCATCCAGCTTGAGTGATGAAATTTCGAGAGGGACAAGGGAAAACATATCCAACACATGTTACAAGGTGAAATAAACTAGAGGTGAAAAGGTCAGAAGAAAGTTTGGTAGGCACATGAAATTATTTATTGCTGAAGGAGGATCATGCTCTTATGATGATGAGAGCATAGGTGACATCGAGGTTCCCTTGAGGTACAAAAACCTATTGAAACAGTGGGTACCCAAGGAACTACTAGAGTTGGACACTGACTTTTATGTTAATGAGAGGATGTATCACATTGCTCCGTCATCCATCCATGGCCTTGGTTTATTCTCCATGGATGACATAAAGGTAAAATATGGCGGATTAGTTGAATTGTTTGAGTATGTTGGACCATGTTACACTTATGGGGTATGGCTGAGGCTAGTCCAATATATGTCTAGTATGCGGAGATACGCACTCGCCGCAAATTATATACAGCTGAAACAAAATAATAAAAATAAACGAGCGACTATGTATATTGATGGAAGGTCAAAGGCTTCGGGGAATATTGCAGGTCTTATAAATAGTATAAGGCCTGGGACGATAAGAAAGAAACCCAATTGCGTTTTTGAGGAGCGTGAAGGTAATAAGATATTTGTATGTACCGTGAAAACAATAATGACAGGCGAAGAGTTGTTGGTCGATTACAATCTGAATCAAGTCGACCCAGGAACATCTTCTTTTGCTACGGTACAAAACCCATTATACCCAAACTTAAAAAGGGATTACTTAATTTGTGAATGTTTCATTTGTGACGAAATTTTATTTTATTTCTGAATGTTCCATTTGCTAATTTTTTATCGATGTTTAATTTCCAAATATTTGCTAATTTGTATGTGTGAATGTTTCATTTGATAATATTTGCTAATATTCCATTATTTCATATATTGTTTTTTCAGTATTTCTTTCACGTACTAACATTCTTCTTAAAATTTTGCCAGAGTGGTGATCGGGGAAAAGGCCCCATTCCTAGCACCGCATCGACCAAAAACGATGAATATATAAGTGATGAAGAGATATTTGATTCTAGAGACCCATTGCAGACGATAAAATTGTCCCTAAGAAAGGCCAATATCGAATTCCGAGATTTGGTCGCTGCTGGGCCAGAAAATGCTAAGAATTTTCAAAGGATAGATTAATTACACTTTAAGATAGAAAATTATAGGGTAAGTCATGTCATCTAAGAATATCAATTTTTGGTTTTAAATTTTGTAATTTGATATATGCAATTAACACATATTTCTCATTGTAGAATTTTGTGAGATTGATGAGAGGGGAAGGGGAAGGTCCTGATAGCAGCAGCAGGACAACAACAACGAACCTACATGGCCACATAGCCACCAGGCTATTTTCCACCCCAAGTGTGACACATGAGACCGATTCTATACCTTCTAAGGGTGATGCCACGCCCCCACAACACACGCTAGATCGTGTAGGTGGTGTACATGATCATGGAACTGATCACTCTTCTTTTGATTGTTACCTTGGTGCTACACATATCCAAAGCATAGGAACAACAATGGTATCATTTTTGGTCTACCAAGACATGGTTCCTCTAAAAATATTATAGCTACCAGGTATTTAATATATGTCTTTATCGAGATTCCTGTTATATAATTGTTTAAGCAATCACATATCAGTGATATTTAAATTACTAATGATGACAATGTATTATAGGAAACAATGTGTTCTACAATAGTTTGCATGAATATGCATTAGAACTTTTTGGAACGACCATTCGACTACGATGGAATCGACAAAATTCCAAACTAAAAAACCTTCTTATCTCCAGACTGGTTGGCAAGTTTGGTGACTCGTTCAATAAGCCGAAAGTCCTAAAAAGGACCAGCAAGCATTTGAAACATGTTAGAGAGGTGTATAGGAATAAATTAGTACAAGACCCCAAGTGTGAACTCCCTTTGGTTGTCCCCGAGAGGGAGTGGAAAGAAATTATTCTCGATGCAAGAGAATTATCGATGAAAGCACAAGGGAAGAAACCACTTGGCCTTGGAAGGTAAGAGGTGTTTTCAATTTACTATGATGGTCTTTTGTTTACTTTATGAGGAAAACAATCAATATCTAACATATTTCAAAATATTGCGTAGACTCCAAGACACTTCCAAGGCAACAAAGGCAAGACAGGACAAACACGACCAACATAAACTGGGCCAAGGTGGTTATGGGAGATTGAAGGCACGGGTTGTAAGTGCCTAAACATTTTACTTTTTTCTTATCATCGCCACAAAATATGTAATTCATTTCAGCTAGTGACTAATGATTTTGATATTTCTCAATGCAGGGGGATTTGCTCAACGACGAAGCCACATAAGAAGATATAAAGGTCGGGTTCACGCAGGGTTTTGATGGCATGGTGGCGCGATGAAGAATCTTGGGGAAATCACCGTGTATCTCTGGAGGACATGGTAAATAAAATGAAATTAAAAACTTTTCGATTAGTTTTTACTCATTGATTACTTTAAATGTAAAATATATTTTTTATTCATTTAAAATGTAAAATAATGTTTATATTTTCCACATTCATAGGAGAGTAACGATGCTACCAATGCTCCTGATGTACCGACTGATGAACCACATCCCGACCCCCATATTGATTCAAGCTTTGTTGCCGAGGGACCATTACATAGTGGTATGCACACATTTTTAATGTTTTTCCATTTTTAAATGAGTATTAATATTTAGGGTATATTTTGTACTAAATACTTATATTGTTTCATATGGAAAAGCGTGTAGATGTCGATCGAGAGTGGAGATCAATAAGTGCAGAAACAACAATGCAACCACCAACTACTATTTGTACTGCACTGACTAATCCAGGTATAAAACATTGTAATTAAACCTGTATTAATTAAATTTCCCTACGAATAGTGAATAACAATATCACTTGAATTTTTTTTGTTGTTGCAGCAGTGGATGCCCATGTGCATCCTCAACCTCCATGCCGAAATACTAGAAGTCCATCATGGCATGAGGTGTTGAGTACTGATGATGAAACACTTCAAGAAGGCCCAATAATTGTGGGGGATCAGTTAAATTATGATGATGACTTAATTTGTGCTTTCATGGAGACAAAGAAGAAGAAGAAGAAGAAGAAAAACAATTGATTAGAAATTTTATTATTAATATAAATCCAATATATTTCTATTCCAATGTAATGTATTTTGTTTTCCTACATGTTATGAATGTTATTTGCTTTCATGTTTTTTGTTTTAGCACATGGCGATGAATTTTTTTTTCTTAAATTTAATGTTATTGTCATTTCTAATTATAATTGTAAGATATAGATAGATTGGATATGGGGAAATGAGAGTGATGTGAGAGGGGGGGAGGGGCCAAAAGAGCTTCCACCTTCACATGGTTGGTCCTGTTCAATAGAGAATAATTTATTCTCGAAACGAAGAGAAGCTCATTTAGGTATCCGTCTTTAGTCATTAATTTGTATAGGTTGTTACATCTTTAATTACTATTATGAAATATAATTAATTCATGTGATGAATCACAGGATGGAGAGGAGAAACATTGGAGGCACCCCATCACTCAAAGGTATGGATCTTGTTAAGGACTAGTTTAAGGTGATTTTTGGTTGATTTATGACTATCATGATATTTCGTAATGAATGTGGAGATCAATGATTTGTTTTAGGAAATTTGAATTTAAGAAGACAAAGTTATGCTGACTCCACGAGTGTTAAGGATGCATGGCGATGGGCACAATCCCCAAGGTATGTATCTCTAGACAACATTGTTGCTAGCCTAAATCAATGTAGTACACACTGAATGTGGTGACCCTGAGGTTCATTATCCTCTTCATATGCTTCTTGCTCCTTCTAGGAGGTTTGAACCTCCTAACCTAACCTAGGCTACCCCTACATACCTCGGCCTACCCTAAACCTAACCTACATCCTAAGCCTAGAAATCCTAGACTCTTAGTGGCCTAACACAAGAGATCTAGACCTAATCTCTATATCTCCCTAAAGATACTAAAGATACTAAATTGGCACTCAATTTAGGACTGACATAACTATTACAAAGATAGTCCCACCATTTTAATGCTAGATATAGATTCACTTTGACATAGTTCCCCATTCTTGGAAGTTTTGGGGAAATTAATATATCATTTGATTTGTTGCAATGTCTATAACAAAGCCAATAACTTGGATCATTTGATTTATAGCATTGTAACTGAATAAATCCAATAACTTGGATCATGTCCCTTATAACTAGATTTAGATACTAAGTTCCATATAAGTATACCTTGCAATTGTTGTTGTCACCATGTTTGTGTGGGTTTGTTCTTTTGGTCACTTGTTTATTAAATATTTCCTTGAGCCAATGATATAGCTGAACCTATGACAAGCACACAATTGTAATTATGTTCCCTATAGTTAAGTGCAACTTATAATCATTTATCATAAATAAGGAAATGATCTTTTTCTTAAATTTGGATTTGATTCCTAGTTGATGCCATAACTTAGATTTATGTGTTGTGTGGTGATTAATTGTAGCAATGGGAAGGACTTCTAATCATTCAATTGAGTTCAGTAATGAGGTGTGTATTGTCTTTGTCTAGAATATGAATAGGATATTTAAAACAATCCAGTATCAAGGTTCCTATTCCATTCCACATTCCCTGTGAGTGGAAGGAATGCCCTTTTTAATACTGGAACCCCTTGTCCATCTAATGAATGTTTTATTTTTTTAACCAATTCTCTCCAAGGTGATATTGTTTGCTTATTAATTCACTGTCTATGAATGTGTTCTTTATTGCACTTTTATTCAAACTCCATCTAGCAGACCTACCCCCACTAGGATTTTGAGGAGATCTCTTTCTTATCACAATTCATTTTCCACTACAAACCCCCTTCATGAAACCAACCTTCAATCGCTAGGTACTTTTAATTTCACCCATGGTTACATAGTCAAGTCCTCTCAAATATGGACTCTCCCCTAAAGACATTGTCAGGCAATGAATTGACTAATCTGCGGTTGGTGACTCATCGAGGAAATCATCTTCTCCCTTCTCTACTTTTGGTACTGTTTTTGTAGTGAAATCAAGGGCTTCATCTTCTAATGAGGATAAGCATCCCTTTTTCATGTTACATATGAAATTTCCATTTTGTCATTTCTCGTTTTCAGTAGTTTAACTTATTTTGTTTTATAATTCAACTTCTAGGAGATGCTACTATGATCCCACAATGGGTCACTACTCAATTGTACTTTTGAGTCTCATTGACCTACCTTTGAGGTCATTAGTGAACATTGATAAAATTATCATATATTGGTATTCTTACATTTCCCTATTATTGGATACTTTCATTCATAAAAAAAAACTCAGAAGTCAGGTATCCTAGCATAAAAAAGGATCATGAAAATTATTTCCAGTAAATCCATAATCATTCATTTGTACAGAAAATATCCATTGCACCTTGAGAAGCTCCCCAAAGGAAAGAAACATGCCATACATTTAGTAAAATGGGGATCAAAAGTTTTTGTAGTTATTTATAATATTCATTTAATGGGAGGCATTACTTAGGTCCAGTTAATAATAAGTTTCTTATATGTCAACATTTTGAGAAGATCAAGAATTTCTACTTAGGCGGTGTTGACATTAATAATACACATGCTTGGTTTGAACACAACTTTATTGGAATGGTAAATATTAAAAGTGTTTCAAGGAATTTCCTTTGGACAACACTCTTTGTGAAGTTTGTTGTCCATATTCATTAGAAACCTACCCTAACCTAACCACCACTCTAAACTATTAGAATCCTAACACAATATCTCTAGGCCTCGCTCCTACTATCCTAAAAACTCACATCCATCCTTAGGACTGTCTACCATTGGACTGTCCTAAGCTATTTTTGCAGCCCCAACCTACTTAACATTGACCTATTTTCATACTAGCTCACCCTAGGATATCTCCCCTTTCATGCCTAATCCATTATCTCCCTAACGCAAGGCCATTAACCCTATCTCCTAAACATTTAGACACCCCATGGCTACCTACAGAAACCCTTACCGATGACTGTCCTGAAGTCTTAATATAAGACCCTATTCCACTTTGACGAACCCCTAAAAACAAACTCACATAACTCATAGTCACTCTACCTAAACTGCCTCCCAAACTCTCCACCCAAAATCATAGTAAAACCTTCAATTATGACTGTGTGAACATAATCAATCCCAACCACATTTAATTTTATTTTGACAGAGATAATTCATGGGGAACACAACCTACAATCTGCATACATAAGGAAAACTAAAAATCTTAACTTGTGTGCATTTGGAGGGGTTACATATCATTTGCATTTGCATATTTAGGACAAGTAGGACTGATACATATTGAATTGAAGTCAAATAGACAGTCCCAACTTCTGATATGTAATGAACTGAGAAGGATACTATTGGATTATTGGATTGACACATATGAAACATTTTGTGGCTTTGAAATATTGATGTCTTGAAATTAGTTTGATCAAAGTCATAGATACTTCAAAGAAAATTAACATAATTAATTTGATCTTTTAGCATAAATGATCCAATCTTATCATCATAAGTCGAATTTGACAACCTGGAGAATTATTTGGTAGCTTGATAGTGAAAATCACAGATTTCGAAATCTGTCTTTGATGGCTAGGCAATTTTTGTTAAGAATAAACATTCCATTTGGCTTCATTCCCTTACCATATGCCTTCAAAACTTAATGAATAGGATGATCTATCCTCTAATAATTATTATCTTTAATTTGAGATCATTCCCACAGATTCTGGAAATGGAAAAATGCAATATGGGCAGAAAGAAGACCGATCTGGACTCTTCAGAGATTTCGGTGGCTTACTAGTCATGTATTTTTCCTTTTAGCCGTCGAAAGTTAGATCTTTTCGGTGGCTTACTAGTCGTGTATTTTTCCTTTTAGCCGTTGAAAGTCAGAACTTTTTAGCGGCTCATTAAACTGTAAATTTCACATTTATCCGCCGAAAGATAAAATTAACCTTTTGCCTATTTTTAGAGGTGAAATCCTCATTTAATTGAATTTATGTGAATTTGAGCCTTTCTCAAAACCTTTAAAACTTTAAGATTTAAAAATAATTCTTCTGCCTAATGATCCTCTTATCATGTGATTTGGGAAATATTAGCAAGTGATTTTTTATCGCTAACAAAACCCCAACATTATTCCTGTGTGAATGGGATATTTTTTTTTTTAAAAAACCCCACCATTAGTCGCTCTAGCGACGAAGAGGTTCATCTCCTGTAAATCCATTTTGTCGCTGGACTAAGTTTTCCAGGGTTGTGTTGGTCGCTCTTGCGATGAATATTATTTGTTAGACTAACTAACATTAGTCGCTAGATCAACTAATTATGGTTGCTAGAGTGACCAAGGTTATGTTTTCCTTAGAGATGGTAGCAAGGATTGCGACTAAAGTGGGTCTTTAGACCGACTAACATTAGTCACTAGACCGACTAATTATGGTCGCTAGAGTGATCGAGGTTATGTTTTCCTTAGAGATGCTAGCAAGGCTTGCGACTAAAGTGAGTCACTAGACCGACTAATCTTGGTGGATGGACCGACGAATGGTAAGTTTTCCCTATTGTGTATAGGATTATTTTCCCAGTCTCTAGACCGGCAAAGATCCATGTGTAGTTACTAGACCCAAGAATCTATGTGGACGAAAAAAAAAATCATCTTGGTCGCAACAACGACCCTATTCCAACGAAACTGCGTCGCTACTTCATCACAAAAACGCTCAAATTTAATAGTGAAGGATGATTCATTTAGGGGTGAGTGTAGCGATGTAGGAATAAGATGTACATGAGTGTAAAGAACAGGTCAACACAAGACTTAAATGATCCTTGATAGAAATAACATGAAAATATTACCCCATACCTCCAATTACCTGAAGTGAAAACAATGTTAAGTACAGGACAAAGATCATATCACTTTGGCATCAGTACCATATTGGTAACTGGTATTGGAACATGTTTTTTGTAGTACCGGAATAGATAGTACTAGAACAAGACATTATCGGAACACGATTTTGCAGTACCGGAACATGACAGTACCGAAACAAGATTCTCCAGTACCAGAACAGAATAGTACTGGGACAAGATTTTGCAGTATCAGAACAAAACAGTATCGAAATAGGATTCTTATGTTTATTTTGGTGTACAACAAAAACTGTGTAAAATATGCTGGCAAAAACTAAGCACTGCTTGGTACTGAAACTAGTGCAATAATTTAGTTCTGGTACCAGAATTCTGGAAATGACTATCAAATTCCATCACTTAACATGTTGATTTGGACTTGTTGACAAAAAATGAAAAAAAATCTAAAGGTCCCAACTGTTGCATATGAAATTTTCACACCTAGGTACCTCGCCCTAAGTGTCGTAAGTGTCATATAAGTGTCTCATACACCTTGAAACTATGGAATAACCTATAGCACAATCCCTAGTCAATGTGGAGGCGGGATATATTACATGAAGGGAAAATTACCAAGTGCACATGAATTCTTATTAATATTCATGAAAAATAAATAAATTAAGTGTGAGAATCCACTTCACATTTGGTTTCCTATTTTATAGGGAAGTTGGAGGATCTCATGGATGGTTTTAAATATTTCCTCCTTAAAATCCTTGATAGATATTTCCTCCCTAAAATCCTTAAGAGATATTTTCTCCCTAAATATATTTTAGATCCCTTTTTAGTGGATTCGATGAGTGATCCTCTCCATGGTGGTTAAGCCTCCAAAACCTATATAATGGGGTCTTTCCATGGAGATGGGATGAGGAAAATTTGAGGTATCAAACTACTATAGCAGGAAAACCCCTCTACGGACTACACCAGGGTTCTAAAATGTAGGTAGAGCTAATTGTATAAAGTCTCCTACTTTTTATCAACTATCCTAACATTACCCCACAATCATACATAAAAGACAAGGTATGGGGATCTGGTAGGCATACCTTAAACTCTGCATCCGGTGTCAATCCCTTTGTGCTTAGTCGTTTCCTCACTGCAAGTCTCCTCCCAAGGATGATCTGCATTCACCAAAAGACAAACAAGAAACTACAAGCATGCATTCTACATATGGATTAGTGGGTTAGACATCATAAACAAGAATTGTAACCAAATCATATAATTTTAAGACGTCATTTGGCGGGATGGAAAAAGTACTTCTTTATTTTAATCTCACAAAAGTCACTTACAATATGAGACCGACACTGCTCCTTGAACTCAATCCTGGGCTCCTCTTCACAATGCACCAACTGCTTCCATGTCTCCTTCTCCTCTTCAGTTATCTCTAGGTGAATGGGAAGGGCTTGCAATGGAGAAAAAGGGAATTTTGGCTCAAACTCACAATGTGGTTGTTGAATATTGGGGCAAAGGGGAAATACAAAAATGGGCAGAGTTTCTATGCTCTCGTGCTTCCCTCTGCAATGGGACCCCAACCCCTTTTTTTATAGGCCAAAAGAGATAGTAACAGTTGGGGTAGCTGGCTATGGGTGGTTAAACGGTTAAGTAACGGCTCAGAAAGAAGTATCCTATGCAATTTTGATTTTTTGTGATATTTTGTGAGTGTACGCAAGCTATAGTGGGGCAGAAGGTGTGTGTACGTGGGCAGTAGTGGTGCAGGGCGCGTACACCTTCAAAACAATGATTTTTAGAAGAGCTTATTTAGTGATGGCTTGAAAAAGATAACAAGTTAGATGGCCTGATGCTAGGTATGCATGTGTAACACCCTGTTTCCCCTAGCTTGTAAATATAACTGGACTGGCCAAGAACTATGGAAAACTCATAAATGTGAATATGTGATGTAAATGGACCTTGAGGAAAAGGTCAATGAATGTGAATAACATTTTGAATTTATTGTAGGACTGCTGAGAGGGGATGTGCAGAAAAAGAGACCACGATGG
>ML796244.1:208250-243341 GCA_009831015.1 Picea engelmannii | reverse complement strand
GGTGGAAGGCACCTGGAAAGGTGGCGTTAACTTCCACCAAGAATTAATACCGTATTTGGAATCCACTAGCCCGGAGAACCAAAAGTGGCTCACTGGCCCTGAATTAAATGTCTCGCAGGCTGGTAGGTAGATGGTTTAATGAGGGATGGGAGGTGAACCTCCCATCCATAGAGCCGTCAGGCCTGATCAGCCCGAGGGTAATTGCGACACACGCAACCTCGCAAGAGGATAAGGCATGGGGTAGAAGCGATTGTGGAGGCAGATGCGAGGGGAGAAATCTGGCATTATGCAGAGTGGGTGATAGCAGAGAGGAAGGATTGAAACCTTCGCTCCTGGTCACTGGAAAATGGAGACGCAGTCTCATAGCATCATGGTCTTAGCTCGGGGGTGGCTAGTGGTAAATATGCTGGGAGTTGCTAAGCCTATGGTTGGGTGGAAATGAGCACCCCTCTCAGTAGTTGCTTGACCCCTGGTGTTATCTCTGATAAGTGTTTTTCCTCTGGCATCTTGAAATATATGTGCTTATTCTGATAATTATTCTCATAAGCTGTGAAACTGTGAATGTTTTTATTATAAGAATGTATATGTGGTATTTTGATCAGTACTAGTAGTTGTATGTGCTTATAACAGAAAAACCACGCATGGCTTATGTTGATAAATGAATTTAATTATGCATAAGTTGAACCAAGTCAGACTTCTAGTCCGTTCTTGGGAACTTGTTCCCCTTATCTGTCTCCAGGAATACCCCAGAATAGATCTCTTCATAGAGATTCCCTCCTTGGAAAGGTTTACCAAGAGCCTGGAAAAAGGACTTGAATGTGCAAGTCTTAACAAACCTGTACGAGGAAGAATGACCCTCTTAAAATCCCGAAGTAGCAGCGTAGGGATAAGTATCAATTGACGAACGAGATCCCGTCGGGAGATCTGCGGTCACCCACGACCATTATATTAGTAGGAGAAAGTAGGGCATTAAATGTCTGACCACTTGGTTTTCCTGTATCTTCGTGGGTAGCGAAGTGTTTAGGACCATAGATCCCTAAGGTTCATGAGAGTATCTGGACCGTGGATCTTTTCCATGCCCAGGGAGTCGTGGAAGAATGCATGGGTAGGAACCACTATGAGTCATCAGATCTCAGCTAAAGAAACCCGACAACCGTTGGATCTATCCGGAGTTACCCGAGGGTTAAAAACCTCTGTGAATCAGAAATCCCGAGATCGGGAGTCTTGATGACAAGGGATCGAGATACTCCATGGTGAAAGTCCCGATATAGATCTAGACCATCCATCTGTAATGGACACGTGGTTGTCGATCAACGTTTCGGTGTTTCGGCATTCGGGGAAACAAAAGGCAAGAAAACCTTTCCTTCGCGAGTCACGAAATCCTGATACCCGAAATCCCGTGGACCATGGGATCCACGCTCCTAAGAGTCGTCGATCTCTTACACGACTTTCCATATTGGAAATCGGAGATTTGAATGACGAAGAGTTTTGGAGTCGTTGCACTTCGAACTCCCGAGTACTGAAACCCCGAAAGGATCCATGCCGTTGGATCAGAGGAGGCTTACGACCGTCGATCTCCCTTTGGGGGGGAAACATTGGAAACCCCATAGCAGTTGTGGACCGTCCGATTTAAGGAGGTGACGTGTCGAGATATTACCCATCTCGGGAAATCAGGTATCGGGGATTCGGGAGTTCCGTTGACAAAAAAACTCAGGCTCTCGCCTTGACAAATCCCGATCCATAATGTCAAGACAATATCATGTGGCTAAGACCCGATGGATGGAAAAGATTCCTTCGAGAAATCTCAGGGTTCGTAACGACCGTCCGATGTGAGGAAGAGATGTCAATTTTACACTGGGGCGCGAACGTGCATTAGGGTAAGTAGTGGGCAGGTCTGGATGGTCAGAGTCCACCCGCCCAGATCTACGGCTGAGGATGCATTCTGCAGCCCCCTTGCCATTCTTATTTTAATGGGGGGGGGTCCAAAATTGGACACGCAACTCTCGAACGGTCGAGATTAACTCATCATGATCAACGACGCTCAAGTGGATTCCGGAACCCCCTTGCCATTCTGCCTTTAATGGGGGGGGGTCCGGAATAGTGTGGCGTGTGAAGTGGGGCCCCCCTCCTGTCATGTCGACTATCGTGTCGCGTTTCCCTCTCTGCCACTTGTATTCCACTTAACCGTGCAACGGGGCCGTCTCTCATTGGATGTTCTCTGACCCTTTTGGGATTTGTTCCTATTGGTCGATCGCTAGCTCTGTCGGGATTCAGCGGTTGCCAAGTCAAACGACTCGACCTCACTGTAGCGCCGAGGTGCGAAATATGAAAGAGGTACTCCATTTATTTAGACTGTGATCATGACCCACGACCACATGGGAGCGGGGAGAGAGAAATAGCCAACTTACGCTGGTCCTCCATGGATATTTAGGGGTTCTGATACGGCAGAGGACCCGAAAAATACGATTTAGGTAGTGGGTATGTGACAGCATGTCTGGTGCAATTTAGGGTTATAACAAATTCCCCCTAATGTGTGAGGTCGGAAGAGAATCTGATGGCCAAAATACATTACAAATATTCACCAGTGTATAATGTGAGTGATCCTAGGAACCAGAGATCAGGAGGTACCATCTACAAAAATAACAATTTTTCTCACTGAGGCGGGAATACCCATGCTCAGGATGAAATAAAATCATGGTTTCCAATCAAATACACTATAGATCCATGTCATATAACTATATAAAGTGTAGTCATGAGCAATACACAACGGATCTACATATCAAAATCAAAATATATACAATTATGGTATCCATCTTCAAGAAGCCAATGATGCCTGATGGATGGATATGAGGTCTTCAGAGCTCGAGAAACAACTTCAAAATATTCAAAACTTGGGTAGGAGTGTAATATTAGTGTATAAATTCACTACCCAGAGGTCTTCGATGGCTCGTCAGGAACATACAAGAGGATCTTGGTGATCAGTGCAGAGGACTTCACTGATTTTGAACAAGGACTTGATTGGTCTTTCGGGGTGGTCGGGCATGAGGACAAGAGGAAAAATGCAGAAGGGCCGACTAAAATTTAGTAATAATTCCCTTAGACGAAAGCATGATAGAATATGAGACTCAGGAAGCATGGCATTGACATAAGTTCATGATGCAGGAGGCAATGCAAACTCTCCATATGTTTGGAAGGGTGACCAAATGAAGGAGGACACAACTCTATGTAGAGAGAACATATTCCTAAGGTCATATTGAATCCTAGGGCTTGACGAACAAATGGAAGGATGTGAATTGTCCAAGGGTGACTTATTGTGTTTTCAACAAAAATAAAATACTTTTCCCTTCCTCTTTTTGGGGTATATTTGATTTTTTTTGTCTTTTTCAATAATTTTGGGAAGCTTGAAAAAGGATAAAGAATGCTACGTTCCAAAGGAGGAATGAGTGTTGCAGACATACTAATTCCAAGTGCAAGGAACACAGTGATGGTCAGAGCAAAGGGACATATGTAGGAAAAGGACACTCAGAAAAATCCTCCATGGGTCAAGGTGTTAAGACGCAAAGGCAAAGTGATACAAGGCTTGCATATAAGGCATGCTTCAGATGGTTCAGTTGAGAGAAAAATGGAGCCGACATTAGGCCAAAAATGCGGGAATGAAGATGCGATTGATAAGACACAATGATAACATCCTTCGATGTAATTTTAATGATCCCAGAGAAGGTAAGCTTGGTGTTTTTTCATTTTTAGAGAGTCTGAAAAAATGTAAAAAGAGACTCCACTGGGGTACCATTTTCGAAGGTAGTCTAGTCAGTTCGAAAAAGGGGTAAACTAGCACCGAATAGATGTCTATTCAAAATCATTTTAATGAGTGTGACAATGACAAGATCACTTAGCAATATTTTGATATTTAAGGAGTCTGAAAAGAGATTAACTATGGACTCCGTAAGGGATGTTCTTCTGGACCAATTTAACGAGTGTGAAGAAACAAGGTCACTCGACCATCTTTTCAATTTTAGGGATTCTGAAAAGAGCTTAACTATGGACTCCGTGGGGGTTCCTTTTTCGTAAATTTAGTCCCTCAGGCCTGAAAAAATGGTTAAATTTATACTTGAGGATACTCTTCTAGAGAATCAAGGCTCCTAGAGTATACCTTTGTTTGTACTTTTTACCATTCGAACCGAAAAAGGGGTAAACTACCGCCAGAAAGTCGTGCCTTAAAATTTTAGTTTAGTGAGCGTGAAGGGAAACAAGATCACTCAACAATCTTTTCATGTTTAGAGGGTATGAAAAGGGATTAAAAGAAGACCCATTGTGTTTTGAGAGTCCCAAGGGTGAGGTCAAGAGTGATAATGAATCATGCAAATGAGGCTCAAACTCGTAATCAGGAAAACCTAATAAGGACTCCCGAGCCTATAGTCATTAGTGACGGCATGGACACCAAAATGAAACCAGGATCTACCTAGGGAATCCATGTGAAGGTAGGCTCTACCACTATATTATAACACTTCTAGAGTAGCAGTGAGGGTTTTTTGTCGCAATTCGGTGGGATTTATCCTATGGAAAAGCTAAAAAGACAATGAAGTGAAGCAAGTGGAGGTGGAATCCTATCTTACATGCACAAAGTTGGAAAAATGAATTTTTACCAAAAGACCTTTAAAAAATGATCCAACTCTCAAACAATTTCCCAAATACCCAAAGCAACACTTATCGTAACATAGTCCTCGAGAGACTATACGAGGGCATGAGGCCTCTCTCCCAGTGCTATGCAGATGAACAACATTGTTGCTGCGACAGGGGTGAGGGAGGACCATCGAGGCCTTTGATGACAAGTTTTTTAACTGGTGGTCACAGAATATTCCAGCAATAGAGGACTACCCCTATGCCGGGATCATTTTTTTTAGAGATCCTGACATGCCTGTACCTCCCGAAGCGGAGCGAGGAGAGATGGGTAAGTTTTCTTTTCAAAGTTATTTAATTTTTATGTGTTTTTATATATATCATTTTTTGGTATACCAAAGTATCTGACACTTACGTATCTGTTATGTATATATGTGGGACCATTGCATCTAGCAGAATTCTCGAGGACTAGGCAGTGTCCTTGACCAAAGGTAGGACCATCTCGAGCCGTCGGACCAGCAACAACAACATGGGGGCCTCCAACCAGCGAGGCTGAGAGAGTATTGAGATGGGTAGAGTGGAACCTTACTGTGCTCACTCGTATAGTCCCTATGGCGGAGATCAAGGATCTCCCACCATCGATGCAACCTCATGTAGTTGGGGTTCCCTGGACCTAGATCCATCTCTTCCAGCGTTTGGAAAATGTTTTTTTTTCACTACATCAGGGCCAACAGGCCCTGCTCTTAGCTAGGCTAGACTACTTACGTTCCAAGAGAAAATTTTGCATATTTTTGAGGGCATAGGCCCTGTGACTCTTACTCGACATATTTTTGAGGCACTTGCACCCACCCTTGTACTCTGATATTTTTTGATATATATATGGATATTTTACATATTTTTATATCTTATGGATTACATCTATTTTACAAATGTATTTAGATGTGTGTGTGTGTTATTTTTTCTTACATGTCTGTAATATGCCAATCTAATACATGATTAGCTAGATTATTTGTGATTTGATTCAATATCCTAAGAACATGGATATACGTAATCAAAGCTTCGCTCTAAGAGACATACCCTAAGGAACCTTCAGTGTAGTGTAGGATCATAAATGTGGTAAACCCCATTTAACTAAGACACAACCAGCTGAGCATCTAAGTAGGCCCGGAGGTGAGAGATACCATGCGACAAAGTGCCATGAAGAAAATCTAAGACTGTGCCGTATTCAACGACATTGTTTGTGGTGTCACCTAAACAAATACCCCCTAAAGATAGTAACTGGCCCTGAGGTGTGAAAATCACCCAAGCTGTAGAAGCAAACCTTCGAGTGTGCTGGCTAGCACCATCCGCAAACCCAATGAACACCTCTGATTCAATTGAAATCTGCCACAGTGAAAAATATGACATAAAAAACAACACATCCATAAAACCATAAAGATAAAAACTAAAAAGGAAATGTATAATCCTATACATATGTTACAAGAATTCACCCAAGGCGACCCACTTACGACTAATACTTCTTGAGGTAGAGCCCATTTCTAGGTTCTGCCAAAGAATTTCCCTCAAATTCCACCAGACGACAAGAGCCCTTCCTTATAACCTCCATCACGATGAAAGATCCGAACCACATGGGTTTGAACTTACCCTCCCCCAGGGGGTCCTTATCTTGGTCATAGACTAGGACAAGGTCGCCTTCAGAGAAAATCCAAGGACGGACGAACTGAGCATACTGACACTTGAATTTTTGTTTGTGAGCCTCGTTAACCAAGGTTGCATCCCGATGCTGCTCATCGAGCTTTTCAAGATATAATAAACTCTCTTCAAGCGATGAAGTGTCTGGTAATAACTGTACTACCAACTTTAGAGAGAGGATCTGGCACTCTATAGGCAAGACTGCTTCCATCTCTTAAACGTGTTGAAAATGTGAGAAACTAGTTGCAGTCTTAACAGATGTTCGGTAGGACCATAATGTTGAGTACAACATCAAATGCCAATTTAACCTAGCCGAATTGATCATTCGCTGTAAAATAGTCTTAAGGGATTTATTCACATCTTCCACCTGACCATTCACTTGTGGGTAGTAGGGTGATGAATGTTCTTTCCTCAACCCAAGATTTGATGTTAACTCGTACATCATTTTTTTCTGAAAGTGACTGCCATGATCAGTGACAATTTCTCTCAGGATGTCGAACCTTTCTATTATCTGGTTAAAAAAAAAGAGAGTTGTTGTCTCACCATCATCTTTAAACGTTGGCATAGCTTTGACTCACTTCATGAATTAGTCTACTGCTACAATGATATAACATTTCCCCCTTATGGAAGGAGGGTTTCATGTAGTGTAATCAATCCCCCACTTGGTGAAGGGACCAACTGTGGTGACGGGAAACATGGGAGCAGGGTGTGCCCTCATCTTCCGAGAGAATATCTAACACGGGTGGCACTTCTTGATTGACTCAACATAATATTTGATTAATGTTGGCCAAAATTAACCAACTCGTAGAATATTTTGGGTTGTTTCCAACCTACACAAATGAATGCCACATGCTCCAGTGTGGAAATCGTTAAGCATGATTTCTGCTTCATCATGATTGATACACCAGCGAAGGATGCAATCTACACCTTGACGATACAGAGTGTCCTCGAGTATGAGATAGTTTTTTTCTTGATGGCATATACAATGACATTCATCATGAGAAGCAGAGGTAGGGCACTTAAAAGTATGGAGATAGACTAGTATATCTCAGTACCAGGGGTCTGAAGAAGCGATAAAAAACATGTCTCCTTTGATAGGCGACTCCTCGGGTATAACATAACCTGATTCAATCGAAAGTTTCGAGATGAGTTCCGCAAAGACCAACAATTTTTTGGACTTCTCCGAAACAAAATCCAAGTCAAATTCCTGGACGATGACCATCCATCTAGTGATCTTTCCGCCGATCACATGTTGTGTCAACACGTATTGAAACAGATTCACAATGGAAATGACGGTGCTCTTGCGAAACAATATGTAATGACAGAACCGTTGAACAGCATGAACTCCTGCCAATGCAAGTTTTTCAATGTGGGAATAATTGAGTTCCAGTCCAACCAGGCCTCGACTCAGGTAATAAATCACATATTCAGAGAGAAAATCATCCTCCTGAACCAAGACCATACCGATGGTTGTCTCTGCAATGACCAAGTACAATAAGGAATCTTTATTATAATTGGGTGGTTGTAGCAGAGGGGTAGAAGTGAGTGCACGTTTCAACGCTTCGAAAGATCACTAAGTTGCTTTTTACTAATGAAAAGGAACGTCCTTCTTGGCATAGTTCATGATGAAACGTCGTAAAAAGTTCGCTTTTCCCTGTAGACTCTGAAGCTAAGGGACTATGCACGAGGGAGGCAACTGAACTATCACCTCAACCTTTAGAGGATCGACCATGATCCATGTTGTTGAAACTATGAAACATAACAGAGGACCCGATGTTACGCAAAAGATGCATTTTTTTGGATTCAAGTGGATCCGATAGTAGCGACATCGCTCAAAGATAATTCAGAGGTGTGTAGGATGATCATCTCTCTTGTGAGATTGTGATGCTAAATCATCGACATAAGCCTCGACTATGTGTTTGATATTATGGAAAGAAAAAGACATGGCCCACTGAAACATAGCTCTATCATTTTTCATACCAAAAGGCATCTTCCGATAGGAGAATGTACCCCAAGGACAAATGAAATCAATTTTGTGTTGGTCTTTGGGCTTAATCTTTATCTGATTGTATCCCAAAAAACAATCCATGAAAGAAAAGGCCTCGCAACCTGCACATTCATCGATTATCTGGTCAATAAACGGTGTGGGGAAATTATCCTTTAGAAAGGCCTTGTTGAAATCACGAAAGTTCGTACATACACGAATCGTACCCTGTTTTTTGTTGACTAGAATGAGATTTGACACCCATTAAGTCAATTGGATGGGGTAGATGAAACCAACTTGGAGTAGTTTCTCTACTTCAGACTTAATAGCTACTGCTTTCCTAGGATTGACTAGACGAAGCTTCTACCGAACTGGATTGGCATCATGATATGTCATGATTTCTTTTTTGACGATTCTTGGATCTATGCCTGGAATTTCCTCGTAAGACCAAGCAAACATGTTGCGAAATTATTTAAATAAATTTGTGTAGATTCAAATCT
The DNA here is from genome assembly GCA_009831015.1 of Picea engelmannii. Taxonomy (NCBI): domain Eukaryota; kingdom Viridiplantae; phylum Streptophyta; class Pinopsida; order Pinales; family Pinaceae; genus Picea; species Picea engelmannii. The sequence continues at coordinate 234,548 of ML796244.1, read as the reverse complement.
CCTTTGGGGATCAGTTCACTCCGATGAAGATATTCTCCACAACGCCAGGGATTCTAGAGATATCGATAGGTATTGTTTGAGCAATGGTTTCCATATTTCCTTCAACGTAAACAACGTGCATAGCCAAAGGATTGATGGGACAAGACTTATCTCTAGTCATAGTCATAGTGAATTCACCTTCTTCAATTCTTCTTAACTCTGGGAGGAAGTAAGATCTGTGATGAAGATCATGCCAGGGTCTGTCCGAACTAGTCATTGCCTCAATAATTGCCTCGTCTGAGGGAAATACTAAGTCTAAAGAATCAGTATTGGCAAGGGAACCTTGAGTCCAAGTAGGCTCGGGAATCGTATCTAACTCCTATGTGGGAGTCAGATCGGGGTTGGTAGAAGCTTGCTAGACTATAGAGTATGAAACTTCTATCACGGACAAAGGCGTGGCCATGCCATGGTACCCTATCCCTTCCATCATGGTTGATGGGGAAGGAATATTCCACAGATCGTTAAAGTAAGTCATACAAAATGATGAGATTTGAAAGATTTCAGCCCCAGGCTAGTCAGGGATAGTCGATATGCAGTGGACATTGCCCGTCGGAGGCGTATAATCAAAAGTACCCATCAAAGGTGGGCACAAACCAACCCCTACATTGAAGATGTTGAGATGAAGGTTATCAATCATCGAGACCGTGGATACCCCCAATGAAGGGTCAGGACGAGAGAAGGATAAATGATCAATGGACACGATCTGTCCCTCATGTGGAAACAACAAGACCCATAAAATTTTCATGACCATTTCTTGCATAGAATAGGTCCAACTCCTTCCTAACAAGAGATTGTAGTCGAGAGACGCATCGACCACTTCAAATTCGACACACAGGGTTTTCCCTCCTAACTGCAAGGGGAAAGAGGGGATGATTTCGTGTGGTCAGAACAAATGATCGTTGAAAGCAGTGAAAAGAGTAAGTGATGGAGAAAAAATGGGTTGGCCAATGGCCTTCCAACATGCCAAATACATCATGCATGTCGAGGCACCCTCATAAACCACCATGTGGAAAATGTTCAGAGTAAACGTTTTCGTGGTGTAATACACTACTATCTAAAATGCTACGTGGTAAGGAAGATGAGGTTTTAAGTCAGTCATATCAAGCATGATCGTTCCTGGATTACAAGTCTCAGTAGATCCTAAGGCAGCTAACAGAGCCTTTCTCTGGTAAGGGAAACTCTGGAGGACTTCCAAAGCAAACATTGCACAAGGGGTTTGCAACAAATCCTCCACCACAAAGTAGTTCTAGGTAGCCCTTGCATTTTGGTTGTGGGAAGCTTTCTTGAATGCTCCTTTTTGGATGCGTGCCATTTTTTTGCCCAACGTCTTCTCAATTTGGAGAGTAAGAGATGGGTTTTCATCTTCTTTACCCTTCTCAGAGGTGTTTGGCATTCCATAGTAGCATGTCCTAGTTGTTAAGTCCATGCTACCTTTCATCATGTACACATTCGTGGATGAAGGATTACTTGCAGAGGGATGAGGTCCCTGACTGTCCCCTTCGACACTTGAAGAGGCCTGAGTCAAATTTTTCCCATTTGGAAATGGATTCGCTAACACGACAGGTTGTTGTTGTGCCAATAACTTATGGCCCTCTGCAAGCCGAGGGAACTGGTGAGTCGGGTGGTCTTTCGTGAAAAGGTTATTGGTAGGTTTCTTATCCTCCTTACCCTTCTTTCTATGTTTCTTCTTTCTATCAGGCTATTGGGTGGCCTTCGGGTTTTTCGATTGCACACTGTGTACATCTGACATTTAAGTAGGGGGAGTGACCGAACCATTGGTCTGGTTGGTCGTTGTCTGCTGTATTGACAATTGTTGTAATTGATTCATCAGCTAATTAGTGGGCTTTGCTTGCGTTGAACCAATAATAGCATCGGCATGTGGTCCAGATCTCTATCTGGTCTTTTCAAGTATCAACCTTGGTGCATCTGGAAAAACTTTGTAAAGCAAACTAGACTGAGAGTAAATCAGCTCTAGCTGTTCAGCTCTCATTATTGTTTCTTCTTCTGAAAACACCCCCGAGGTTGCGACGTCTTTGGATAGCTGAGGTAACAAAGACTTAAGGAACCACTCAAGTAGGAATGCTGGTGGGAATGGTACTTTTATCAAACTCTTCTAGTGTCTCCATTCTCGGATGTGATATGAGATATGGTCCTCTTTTGTCTGCTCAAAGTTGGCCAGCAATTCGGTGTCAATGTCATATCTCACAGGTAATTGGAAATGGTTTAAGAAAGCCATTGTCAATTCACCGAAGTAAGAGTATCTTGAGCGGTTGAGCTCGATGTACCATTTTGCAACACTCCCGATGAGAGTTCCTTGAAACAAACATAACTGAACGGAGTCGTCTCTCAATGAGTTGGACAAGCACCATAAATGGAAGGTAGTCACATGATCGCCTCGATCTTCGTTAGGCTTGGTATTGAAATTTTGGATTTCCGAAGGCAACTTGGTCGGCATAGGAGGCCAACGCAGATCATGACAGATGAGGTCATTTAATAATCTTGTCAATTCTGGAAAGTGCAGAGTTGCCAGAAACAATAATTTGGGTTGTTTATTATAACCAGGGAAAAAGGAGCTTGGAGTTTGGCTGCAACCAGGTTGCCAGGAAAAGTTAGGTTGTTGGCCAAGGTTTTGGTAATAACCATGGTCATGACCAACGTATATATTATGTGCTTGTTGAGACGTCATCGGCTGACTCCCGTAATAAGACGTAAAGGGTTGGGCTTGGCTCATATTCCAAGGATTTTGGGAAGGGTTCCCTCTGCCGATCCGATGGACATAGGTGTTGAGCCTTTCCCTGGGTTCCATTGACTATGGAAGGGGTTTCCCTGGTTAGCATCGCTGACAAGGGAAGTGATCCCTATCATGGATTCCAAGGTTCTTGTGAGGAATGAATTCCTAAGTTTGCCCCCTGTGCAGGAATAATACCCTGTACAGGATGTTGTTTTCCATAACCAGGGTTACCCCTAGCCGAGACGACAACTGACGAGAAAGCGTTATTACAAAATGTTTTGAACAAAGAGAATGGTGTTGAACCTACTGGCATGCTATTAAAAGGAAGTCCTTGACTCCCTGCTCCACATGAACTATAGTTTACGTTCGGCCCGACGAAATACTGGTGAGCATCGCCGAGCGAAGGGGACGAAGGAGGTATATGACCCCCTCCGTAAGGGAAAGCATTATAGGGAGCTAAAGTGCCCCTCATAGATCCATGTAGAGGAGCATTGGAGCTCCCTGCCCTAAGACCTAAAGTCTGTAGAGTGGAGTAGGAAAGTACAATGCATGTACTGATGCCAGGCATCCCGTCTGCAAATGAAGGGCCTATCACACTCTAGGTGAAAGGAGCAGTGATCGCTGCCATAGATGGAATTAGACCATTGCCCGAGGTAGAGGCACTCGAGACCATAGTGGCTCGGACTGAAGATAGTTGGTTAGGAGGTGGAACACCCCCTGTAGTGACAGTCGTAGAGGAAATATGAGTATTCCCTGAAGAAGTAGCAACATTTGTTTCCATCACTACTTGTGACACTACCTGACGCTCGTAAGGTCAAACCTGTACGATGATGGTCATCGATAGATCAGTGATTGGTGGGTTATACGTACCAAGATCTTCTGCTCTGAGGTCATAAATGATTGGTTCCTCTGGAATCAAATGTTTTCCTCTCGAAGATGAGTCGGGCACAGTTTCTTGTAACCTGATCACCTCAAAAGACCCTTGTTGGTCTAGTTTTCACCTTAGCGGTGGCGGGGGTGGCTCGATATCAACCAATGGCAGGACCAAAAGCCTTCACGTTTGGTGGAGCTCCTCATCCTCCACTATGTGATAATATCAATGACACACTAGGGCTTTCTATAATCGTTTAAAACCTAGCACACACTAGAAACATTTCCTATGAGATAATACAAGCAGATCACTATCTAGTTGGAAGGACAGTTACAACAACCAACACTAGAGAAAATTATAGGTGCAAGTGAAACTCGAATACAGAAGCACCCTCTAGTTATACTCTACAAAGAATGGTACGATGTCTACGCTAGGTACCGCGGTATACCCCCATAGTCACCTGTGTAAGTCACTAAGATAAGGCAACTAGGTTTCCAGCACACAAATAGTCACCAAGCGGGTATAGTCGACAGTTGGGTGGACCGCAATGAACAGGGTATCAAGCCTGAAACCTATCAAGGGTATCGAAAGCAAGTGTTCTGGAAGATGACTGAGGACCTCGAACGGATTCGAGACCCATGAAGCTTTGTGGAAAATGCGATCGATGAAATCCTAAGATAAGCCCTCTATACGTGTTCCCCACTACGCTTGGTCCGGCTTTGGAGGGGTTATCTTTGGTACCTTTCCGCACACGACCTCATGTTTAGCCCCTGTGTTAGAGGGGGGTCTTGGATAACTTTCATGGTTACTGCACTTTCAAGCACTCCCTAGCACAGACTCTTATGCTTGTTTTTGTAGCCTTGAAGAGTTTCCTCTCCAATCCTAAATCAAGGCTCTAGCCTAGACTGCGTTGATGGACCCTACAAACACAAAGTCTAATTTTAGTGGTTGTCTTAAGTAAAAAGGAACGGAAGTGAAACCAATGATGTTATTTAAGAGATGAAATTGAAGAGCATAAGATGATATTGGAAACAAAAGTTCTTCTTTCTTCCCAAATAAATATTTTCCAATATAAACTCTTTAACCAAACTTTCTATAACTACTTTTCTCAGATCTTTGAAAAGAAAAAACTTAAAACAATATTTCTCTCAACTACGAGATACTTAATGTCCTAAGCATTCAAGTAAATAATTTAAGAAAACTTTCTTTTTCCTTGGTAAATGAAACAACTAGCCTAAACTACTTTACCAAACAAAGAAATGAAAGATTTTTTTTTATTGTTTTATAATTCAAAACAAGAAATCTGAAAATGAATTCTTTTCTTTTCTTCTAAAGAAAAAAATGGAAAATGAAGACCAGACAGGACCAAGAAATGAATTCAGGCCCAAATGCAGATCGCAGGGAGTCACTAACAATACCAAACAGTCAGATCAAAGAAGACTCACAAACTTGTCTAAAAACCCTATCAAAGAAGAAACAAGAAATATTTTATAAAAAGAAAGCTATGCTGAAGTCAAACCTAAGCTACAGACTGCTATAACAGAGACCGGGACTAGATCAAGAAAACCCTTGAGAAGTGTAACTCCTGATAGGGAAGAGGATGATTTACTCTTCTTCTTTTTTTAATTTTTTTCAATAGGCACGCTACTAACACTTCAACATCCAGTGTATGTACGTGGGCTGTCCAAAGGCAGGGTGCGTATGAACACGTATAGGCCCACTATAGGCCCCATGTTGGCACAGGGCATACCCAGGGTTTAATGCTCAAGAGCGCACCAAAAAAACCCTAACTACCGACCCTTTCGACAACACCTACGAAGCAGATGAAGTCTCACCCGAGGTAGAGGTAGGGGTGGTTGCAGGACTCAGATGTCTGCAACCTTAGCTGGGACATTGATCTGTGATTATATCTTTTACAGGGCACTTAGAATAGATCATTCATCAATATTAAACCCTTATGGTACTTCAGATATAGCACAGAGCATCACAGTGAATACTTATACTAAAGATGATTCAATACTTAGCCACGGAAATATAGGTTAGATTCAACATATCAAGCACTAAGCATCTTATATATCAGATCTAACATTTATTCATATATCATCAACACAAAGCATAACTAGATCTATTTAATCACATCAAACACTTAGCCAAGAAAGAGATAAACAAATTAGGACAAAGTACAAAGCATAATACACATAGTTACAGTGGTTCACCCCCACCCTGGGGCTACGTCCACAAAGTATTCATCTTTATATTATCTCATTCAAGCGGTTACAACACAGAGCTTCAGTGACCCTTACTTCGCACAGGACAAAAGATCTGCGCAACTCGCTAGATCCTTCTACCTTTCACTTCAACACAAAGCTACAAAAACTTGCACTTAGCTTTTCAATCTCTTTACAATCATGCACATAACACTTGCAATATCCATCCAATCACTCAGTTCTAGCTACTAGAACTAAGCCTTTAGCTATACATCACATAGATGTACTACTACTTCTTCTTCTCCTCCTACTTACATTGCCTAATTATATATTTATGGATTACAAAATGGGCCTAAGCATGGGTAAACCCATGGGACGACATCCCTTTCCAGTTACATCAACCCAAAACCCTAAAATGGACCCAAAAATAGGTCTTGCTTCTTTAATTTTCGCTTCGTGTTGCGCTCCATCTTTGGCAAGCTGTCGCAGTCCCAAAAATGGTCAAATATGACCAAGAATTCTTCAAAAGTTGGTCAAGGGCCAACAGGCCCCCAACACTCACCTGCGACTCATCCCGAGTCACTTAGGTCTAATCAATTCTGCTTCAAACACCTCGATCTTGGCTCGAGCTGCTTTGACCTATTGTAGTGCAACAACCTCTTGCTTAGTAAATTCCTGGATTACTGTGTCATTGAGCGGTCCTTCCAGGCGTTGTTCTATAGTGATGATAACCTGTTCAAGTTCAACATCCTGGCTTTCAAGTGCAACAAATAGTTGGCATGCCTTCTCTTGGAGTCGTTGAAGTCATTGAGAGACTTCCATCACTTTACTTTGCAGTGTGTGTACCTACTGTTGGGATGTGAATTGTTTTGTGAATCTCTTCATTCTTTCGATTGGGGTCATGGACTTTAGCTGCGCTTGTAGAACATCTACATTCTTATTTTCTTCTTGGAGCTATACCTCCAATGTCTACAATTCTGGATTCTCTATGAGGGTTTCATAAGTCTGGGCGCTTCTAGTGCTTAGCTACTTACATTCCAAAGCCAAGGTTTTTAATCGGTCAACTGAGCTTCGAGAAGTGGCCTCTCTTAGATCTCTTATTTCTTGGGGTGTCTCAGGCATGGTGCGTAGCTCCAGATTCATGATGCGCTGTTGAAGTTGTTGGATTACTTCTTCTAGTTGGGTCACCTGCTGTGGGAGACGGTCTTCCATCTTGACTTCTATGACTGTCATAGAGCGAAGTGCTTTGTGAACTCTTTCTTGTACTTCAAGTTTCTCTACTAGCAACTGGTCCTTACTCTAAAGTAACTTCGATTTTTCCTCTTCCCACTTCGCCTGTAAGGCAAGTTTCTCCTGTTCTGCCTTCCTCTGTTGTTCGCTATGTGTGCTTTGTTCTTGTGACAAAGCTTGGGTGGCTTGCGTGATGTATTCTTGAGCTTGTCGAAGGTGAGCTTCAAATTTCTCGATGATCTGGGGTAATTGAGTGGGATCATCACCTATTCCTGGTGTTTCCATTGTTAAGGGCACTGTAGAAACTACTTGGCTAGACTGGAGTGCCTACTGCAATTATTTGAGTTTGCCCGTGATCCAGCTAAATAGCTCCTCCTTCTTACTTCTTGCTTTTCTACGATCTCTAATGAAACATCATTCAGTGCGACAAATAAGAAGTCGAAATCATCCTGGGTAAGGGTTGTTTTAAGTGTGGTTGGGGTGGCTTTAGCTTTCTTTCAGGATGAGGGATTTGGTGGGGTAATCTTCCTTTTCTTGGAGGGATCCTCCTCCTCTCTAGGCGAAGTAACCTCGCCATTATTTTTCTCAAATTATGTGCCACCTAGTTCTTCACCATCACCTCCCTTCACAGGTGAGATAGAAGTAATCTTTGTGGATGTGCTCAGGATATCTTGAACTTCCACATCCTTCTTAGACTTGCGTGGTCCAGGTGTATCTGGCATAGCTTCAGGGATATCCACATCAGACAACTCTGCGGGGTCTACTGCAACAAGGAGTTCTTTCTATCATTCCTTGGTAATCTCCTCCAAGTCATCTTCTGTCAGCTTGTAATATGACTGGAGTTGTTGTTTGTGCTCATCCGCACGCGCTGTGATATAGGTGAAGTGACGATCTGCGTTGAATTTCATCAAAGGTATAAACCTATGAAGTGTGTTGGGTGTGATGTGCGGTGTAGACTGGATTTCATTCTTCAATTGAGTGTAGTAAGTGTGGAAGATGACATTGGACTACCACTGCTTGTTCATGTTGTTGGAGTACCACAAAATACAAAAATTTGCAGCCAGTGGTTAGAAGGGTTTGATCTCCGGAAAAGTGGCTCCCTCTGGAAGTTCCCAAGAGATGAAAGCGAGGAGTATGAGCAACCAACTAAAGTGGAACTCATACCTTTGGTCTTGCGCTTGTTTGTAGTCAAGTTCTAGTTGATTTATAAGGTACTTTTCCCAGTTCATTTGTAGTCCCTCCGTGCACTACCCTGTGAGTTCAACTACAAATCCCGTCACCTGTGTGGGTCTATTTTTGTGGAATAAATTCCCTGTGATCAACTGGAAACTAAAGCACACTGCTGCATTTTCAATGGAGGCTACCTTGTAACCTCACGTGCCCTTCTCTAGATCACCATATGTGTCTTTTATTCGTTGAGAGAGAGCACGATCTGCAGTCTTTCTAGGGTAAAACTCTTGTGGGTCAGGGCCTTGCATGATTAGCCCAATGATCTGATTGATCAGAATCAGATCCACAGTGATGCGGAAGTCCAACCATAGGTATCCTCCATGGTAGCAGAACAATAACAACCTGACGCATGCATTTACTTCCTGATGCCTTCTCAAATGTGGAATCTTCATTACATTGAGGAGGGTTGATTGCGCGAGGTTGTCGGTCCATTGTTGAGGGAAAATATTTGGGTTCTTCCCTTTTGTGATAGTTAAGTATTTGAGCGGGGCTAGCATACTATAAACCTTGCGATCTCCAAGGTTGAAATCACTAAATTTCAGCACTGTGAGCTTATCCTGGTCAGCATGAACTGTGCGCACCCCTTTCGGGAGGTACGCAATGACCAAAGCATAGTCGAAGTCTCTGGGTACAGTGTCTCGATTCACTGTTCCGCTTACTGGTGGGATATATTTAGGCAAGATACTTGGGATCATCTTCACAGTGGCGAAGTCATTTATAAGATTAGATCGTCTTTCCGAAGGCAGTCGGGATGGTCCTACGCGAGAAGTAGAGGGGGAAGATGGAAATGCTCATGAGGACGATGCTTGTACACCTATAGACATTTCTCTCTCTGACGTGACTCTCTTAGTCATTAAGTCAATTAGAACTTCTTCAATGATTTTCTTGGCAGCACTGAGCTCGTCCGACATACAAACTTGGGTGAGCTAGATCGGGTGCGAAAGGAATTTAGAGACTACAGTGAATAGTATGGGAACAAGGAAATGATCTCTGGGTAATTTAATCTCAGGTTTCATGATCAAATTATCACTTAGAAAAAAGTATTCTAGGTGCATGGTGCGATGGATTAAGTAGGAAAACTTAGCAATGGTCTTCTTGAAATGGATATGAGGCCCTCATTAACTCTGTTCTATCCATTTTGGTGTTGTCCAACGGTCTAGTGGGAACCCATAATTTCTTTTTGACCCTTTCGGAGTGGAAGTCGAATAGTTATATCAGTCCAATGTCTATATTTCTTCATCATGGTGGAGTGCTAGATGTCTCTGTTATGATATCCTGACGAAGTTTCAATTCTGCAATTTTTTTGTCTGTGAAGATTCCTCTAGAACTTCTTGTAACCTTGTAATGTTAGCCCTTTTCTTTCTTAACTTTCTATCCTTCTTCCCTGTGAGCTTCATCTCATTAATGCTTTTACCATTCTGATGCTTATCTTTTGTGGTCTTAGTTACTTCACGATGTTGAAAGTCTTTCCTAGGGTTCCTGGATAATACTTCTTCCATATACAAAATAGGTAACTCAATATTCTATGGATCCTCGAGTGTTCTCTTATCCTCGACATTAGAGTTTCTAGTATTAAATATCTGTGATCTACTCTTATTTTCTTCAATCAAGTGTGCGACCCTTCTGGTCATAAAGTCTTTTAACTCTTGCTTCTTCTATACTTCTTCTTCCTATTTTTGTCTGGCTTGTTCTCTATCAATCCAAGGTTTTCCTATGAGCATGGTAAACGAGGCGATGTCTTCAACAAATTTAATAATCTCAAATTCTTCCTCTGTCAAAGTTCCATTGACAGTCATAGGTATCCGGGCAAGCCTTCCACATAGGTTTATTATCTTTCCTTTGAATAAACTTGTTCCTCCTAGGGAAGGGATCATGGCAGGCTTTCCTATAGCTTCCCAAGTTCTTTTTGGAATAATGTTCACTTGTGTTTCTTCATCAAGAGTACAGTCAATGTCGAAGTCTCCTATTCTTGCTCCACCTTTCTTCTTTTCTTTGAAGATCTCTTATAGCCTAACATTTCGGTGATCATTCAAGGTGTATTTCGTCTGTAGAAATACCTTTTTTTATTCTTTTTGAGTTTCTTCTATCTGTGGATCTGCCTTAAGGTTTTCTTCGCTTGGATTCATTACTTCAAGCTTGGCAATCATTCTAGGGAAATCCAATAATTCATGGTCAAAAGCCTTGCAATAGAGACAACTAGGACTTCCACCAAGGCATTCCTTAGCAAGATGTCCCAGTCTTCTGCAACTGTAACAAAGGGTTAATCCTCTCTTTCTTTTAAATGATCCCCAACCTCTTTTGTACTGTGCACTAGGGTTATGGTAGCTAGCCTACAAAAATTTCTTTCAAGGATCCTGCATCTGCTTGTTAGTCCAGAAATTATTTCTATGCATAGGTATAACATATCTATCAGATCTATTCATATCAAACTTTATTCCATCTATCAGAGCCCTAGCTTCCAAGCTAGGACATAATCTATCAAACATACCTAGATCCATACTCAAAAAATTTTACTTATTTTACTTTTGAAGAGGACAAATCTTTCAAATCTAATTTTTTTTTTTACTATTCTTACCTTTATTAGAACATAGAATGTACAGATCTTACCTCTTTTCTGCAGATATGACCTCTTTCCTTGCAAATCTGACCTCTTTGTTTCATATATTTCCACTTTTACTTTTTTTAGAGCACAGAGCGTTCAAATCTCACTTCTTTTCTTCTCTATCAACCTCTTTCTTGCAGATCTGACCTCTTTCCTTCAGATATGGCCTCTTTTTCTTGTCGCAAAGCTTTGTAGATCAAGTAGAATACTACGCACTAGGGCAACAGATCTACACACAGAGCTTATTTCGCAAAAATATTTTTCTTCTTTAGTTCCTAGCAATCACAATTTTAGGTCCCAAAAACAGAACCATTTGTTGGCATAGGGCAGACCCAGGGTTCAACGCTCAAGAGCGCACCAACAAAACTGTAACTACCAGCCCTTTCGGAAACACCTGCGAAGAAGATGAAGTCTCACCCAAGGTAGAGGTAGGGGTGGGTGCAGGACTTAGATGTCTGCAACCTTAGCTGGGACACTGATTTGTGATTATATCTTTTACAGGGCACTTAGCATAGATCGTTCATCAATATTTAACCCTTGTGGTACTTCGCAGATAGCACAGAGCATCACAATGAATAGTTATACTAAAGATTATTCAGTACTTAGCCACAAAAATATAGGTTATATTCAACAGATCAAGCACTAAGCATCTTATATATCAGATCTAATATTTATTCATATATCATCAGCACAGAGAATAACTATATCTATTTAATCACATCAAACACTTAGCCAAGAAAGAGATAAACACATTAGGAAAAGGTACAGATCATAATACACACAGTTACCATGGTTCACCCCCACCCTGAGTCTACGTATGCAAAGTCTTCTTCTTTACATTATCTCGTTCAAGTGGTTATAACACAGAGCTTCAGTGACCCTTACTTTGCACAGGACAAAAGATCTATGCAGCTTGTTAGATCCTTCTTCCTTTCACTTCAGCACACATCTACAACAAATTGCACTTAGCTTTTCAATATCTTTACAATCATGCACATAGCACTTGCAATATACATCCAATCACTTAGTTCCAACTACTAGCACTAAGCCTTTAGCTATACATCACATAGATGTACTACTACTTCTTCTTCTTCTCCTACTTACATTGCCTAATTATCTATTTATAGATTACAAAATGGGCCTAAGCATGGGTAAACCCATGGGCCGACATCCCTTTCCTGTTACATCAACCCAAAACCCTAAAATGGACCCAAAAATATTCCTTGCTTCCTTAATTTTCGCTTCGCGTTGCGCTCCATCTTTGGCAAGATGTCACAGTCCCCAAAATGGTCAAATATGACCAAGTATTCTTCAAAACTTGGTCAAGGGAGAACAGGCCCCCAACACTCACCTGTGACTCATCCTAAGTCACTCAGGTATGATCAATTCTTCTTCGATCTCCTCGAGCTTGGCTCGAGCTTCTTCGACGTGCTACAGTGCGACAACCTCTTGCTCAGTAAATTCCTATATTACTGTGTCATTGAGCGGTCTTTCCAGGCGTTGTTCTACAGTGATGACAACCTGTTCGAATTCAGTTCCCTAGCTTTCAAGTTCAGCAAACAGTTGGCATTCCTTCTCTTGGAGTGGTTGAATTCGTTGAGAGACTTCCATCACTTTACTTTGCAGCGTGTGTACCTATTGTTGGGTTGTGCGTTGTTATGCGAATCTCTTCATTCTTTCAACTGGGGTCACGGATTTTAGTTGCGCTTGTAGAACATCTGCATGATTCTTTGCTTCTTGGAGCTGTGCCTCCAATGTCTACATTTTTGGATACTCTGTGAGGGTTTCATAAGTCTGGGCGCTTCTATTGCTTAGCTGCTTACATTCCAAAGCCACGTTTTTTAATCGGTCGACTGCGCTTCGAGCAATGGCCTCTCTTAGATATATTATTTCTTGGGATGTATCAGACACAATACGTAGCTCTAGATCCGTGATGCACTGTTAAAGTTCCTGGATTACTTCTTCCAATTGGGTCACCTCCTGTGGGAGATGGTCTTCGATCTTGACTTCTATGACCGTCACAAAGCGACGTGCTTTGTGAAATCTTTCCTGTACTTCAAGTTGCTCTGCTAGAAACTGGTCCTTACTCTGTTGTAACTGTGCTTTTTCCTCCTCCCACTTCGCTTGTAAGGCAAGTTGCTCATGTTCTTCCTTCCTCTGTTGTTCTCTATGTGCACTCTGTTCTTGTGCCAAAGCCTGGGTGGCTTGCACAATGTCTTCTTGAGCTTGTTGAAGGTGAGCTTCAACTTTCTAGGCGATCTGGCGTAATTGAGTGGGCTCATCACATGTTCCTGGTGTTTCCATTGTTAAGGGTGCTATAGAAACTAATTGGCTGGATTAGAGTGCCTACTACACTTATTTGAGTTCGCCCGTGATCTGGATGAATAGATCCTCCTGCTTTGCTTCTTGTTTTTTTGCGAACTCTAATGAAACATCATTCAGTGCAGCAATTAAGAAGTCAAAATCATCCGGGGTAAGTGTAGTTTTAAACGTGGTCAAGGTGGCCTTAGATTTCTTTCAGGATGAGGGCTTTGGTGGGGTAATCTTCCTTTTCTTGGAGGGATCCTCCTCCTCTCTAGGTGCAGTAACCTCGCCTTTATTTTTCTCAACTTCTGTGCCACCTACTTCTTCACCATCACCTCCCTTCATAGGTGAGATAGAAGTAGTCTTCATGGATGTGTTTTGGATATCTTGAACTTCCACATCCTTCTTAGTCTTGCATGGTCCAGGTGTATCTTACATAGCTTCAGGTCTATCCACATCAGACATCTCTGTGGGGTCTACTGCAACAAGGAGTTATTCCGATCATTCCTTGGTAATCTCCTCCAAGTCATCTTCTGTCAGCTTGTAATATGATTGGAGTTGTTGTTTGTGGTCATCCGCACGCGCTGTGATATAGGTGAAGTGACGGTCTACGCTGAATTTCATCAAAGGTCTAAACCTATGAAGTGTGTTGGGTGTGATGCACGGTGTAGACTGGATTTCATTCTTCAATTAAGTGTAGTAAGCGTGGAAGACGACATTGGACTGCCACTGCTTGTTCATGTTGTTGGAGTACCACAGCGTACAGAACTTTGTAGCCAGTGGTTTGAAGGGTTCGATCTCTAGAAAAGTGGCTCCCTCTGGAAGTTCCCAAGAGATGAAAGTGAGGAGTATGAGCAACCAACTAAAGTGGAACTCATACCCTTGGTCTTGCGCTTGTCTATAGTCAAGCTCTAGTTTATTTATAAGGTACTTTTCCCAGTTCATTTGTAGTCCCTCCGCGCACTTCCCTGCGAGGTCAACTACAAATCCAGTCACCTATGTGGGTCTAATTTTGTGGACTAACATCCCTGGGATCAACTAGAAACCAAAGCGCACTGCTGCATTTTCAGTGGAGGGTACCTTGTAACCTCACGTGCCCTTTTATAGATCACCATATGTGTCTTTTATTCATTGGGAGAGAGCACAATCAATAGTCTTTCCAGGGTAAAACTCATGTGGGTTAGGGCCCTGCATGATTAGCCTAATGATCTGATTGATCAGAATCGGATCCACAGTGATGCAACGGTCCAACCATATGTATCCTCCATGGTAGTAGGACAACAACAACCTGACACATGCATTTACTTCCTGATGCCTCCTGAAATGTGGAATCTTCATTACATTGAGGAGGGTTGATTGCGCGAGGTTGTGGGTCCATTTCTGAGGGACAATCTTTGGGTTCTTCCCTTTTTTAATAGTTAAGTATTTGAGCGAGGCTAGCATACTGTAAACCTTGCGATATCCAAGGTTGCAATCACTAAATTTCAGCACTGTGAGCTTATCCTGGTCAGCATGAACTGCACGCACCCCTTTCAGGAGGTACAAAATTACCATAGCATAGTCGAAGTCTCTGGGTACAGTGTCTCGATTCACTGTTTCGCTTAGTGGTGGGATATATTTAGGCAAGATACTTTGGATCATCTTCACAGTGGCAAAGTCATTTCTGAGATTAGATCACCTTTCCAAAGGCAATCGGGATGGTCCTGCATGAGCAGTAGAGGGGGAAGATGGAAATGCTCCTGAGGATGATGCCAGTACACCTATAGACATTCCATTCTATGACATGAATCTCTCAGTCATTAAGTCAATTAGAACTTCTTCAACGATTTTCTCGGCAGCATTGAGCTCGTCCGACATACAAACTTGGGTGAGCTAGATCGGGTGCGAAAGGAATTTAGAGACTACAGTGAATAGTATGGGAACAAGGCAATGATCTCTGATTAATTTAATCTCAGGTTTCGTGCTCAAATTCTCACTTAGCAAAAAGTATTCTAGGTGCGTGGTGCAATGGATTAAGTAGGAAAACTTAGCAACGATCTACTTGAAATGGATACGAGGCCCTCATTAACTCTGTTCTATATGTTTTGGTGTTGTCCAACAGTCTAGTGGGAACCCATAATTTATTTTTGACCCATTCAGAGTGGAAGTCGAACGGTTATATCGGTCCAACGGCTATATTGCTTCATCATGGAAGAGTGCTAGATGTCGCTATTCTCATATCCCCGCGAAGTTCCAATTCTGCAATTTCTTTGTCTGTGAAGATTCCTCTAGAACTTCTTGTAACCTTGCAATGTTATCCCTTTTCTTTCTTAACTTTCTATCCTTATTCCCTGTGAGCTTCATCTCATTAATTCTTTTACCATTCTGATGCTTATCTTTTGTGGTCTTAGTTACTTCGCCCTGTTGAAAGTCTTTCCTAGGGTTCCTGGATAATACTTCTTCCATATCAAAAATAGGTAACTCAATCTTCTATGGATCCTCGAGTGTTCTCTTAGCCTCGACATCAGAGTTTATAGTATTAAATATCTGTGATCTACTCTTTTGTTCTTCAATCAAGTGTGCAATCCTTCTGTTCATAAAGTCTTTTAACTCTTGCTTCTTCTGTACTTCTTCTTCCTCTTTTTGTCTGGCTCATTCTCTGTCAATCCAAGGTTTTCCTATGAGCATGGTAAACTGGGCGTTGTCTTCAAAAAATTTAATAATCTCAAAGTATTCCTCTGTCGAAGTTATATTTACAGTCATAGGTATTCAGGCAAGCCTTCCACATAGGTTTATTAGCTTTCCTCTGAATAAACTTGTTCCTCCTAGGGAAGGGATCATGGCAGACTTTCCTATAGCCTCCCAAGTTCTTTCTGGCATAATGTTCACTTGTGTTTCTTCATCAAGAGTACAGTCAATGTCTAAGTCTTCTATTCTTGCTTTGACTTGCTCCTTTTCTTTGAAGATCTCTGATAGCCTAACATGTCGGTGATTATTCAAGGTGTCTTTCATCTGTAGCAATACCTTTTTTGATTCTTTTTGAGTTTCTACTATCTATGGATCTTCCTTGAGGTTTTCTTTGCTTGGATTCATTCCTTCAAGCTTGGCAATCATTCTAGGGAAATCCAATAATTCATGGTCCAAATCCTTGCAACAAAGACAACTAGGTCTTCCACTAGCGCATTCCTTAGCAAGATGTCCCGGTCTTCAACAACTGTAATAGAGGGATAATCCTCTCTTTCTTTTAAATGATCTCTAGCCTCTTCTGTACTGCACACTAGGGTTATGGTAGCTATCTTACAAATATTTCTTTCGAGGATTCTGTATCTGCTTGTTAGTCCAGACATTATTTCTATGCATAGGTATAACATATCTATCAGATCTGTTCATATCAAAATTTCTTTCATCTATTAGAGCCCTAGTTTCCAAGCTAGGACAGAATCTATCAAACATACCTAGATCCATACTCAATTTTTTTTACTTATTTTACTTTTGCAGAGCACAAAGATTTCAGATCTATTTTTTTTTTTTGACTATTATTACCTTTATTAGAACAAAAAAATTACAGTCTTACCTCTTTTCTGTAGATCTGACCTCTTTCCTTGCAGATTTGACCTCTCTCTTTCAGAGATTTCCACTTTTACTTTTCTTAGAGCACAGAGCATTCATATCTCACTTCTTTTCTTCAGTATCAACCTCTTTCTTGTAGATCTGACCTCTTTTTCTTGGTACAAATGTTTGTAGGTCAAGTAGAATACTACGAACTAGGGAAACGGATCTACGCACAGAGCTTATTTCGCACAAATATTTTTCTTCTTTAGTTCCCAGCAATCACAGTTCCAGGTCCCAACAATGGAACCATTTGTTGGCACAAGGAAAACCCAAGGTTCAACGCTCAAGAGCGCACCAACAAAACCCTAACTACCAGCCCTTTCGGTAACACCTGCGAAGCAGATGACGTCTCACCTGAGGTAGAGGCAGGGGTGGTTGCAGGACTCAGATGTCTGCAACTTTAGCTAGGGCACTGATATGTGATTATATCTTTTACAGGGCACTTAGCATAGATCATTCATCAATATTTAACCCTTATGGTACTTCACAGATACCACAGAGCATCGCAGTGAATACTTATACTAAAGATGATTCAGTACTTAGACACATAAATATAGGTTAGATTCAACAGATCAAGCACTAAGAATCTTATATATCAGATCTAACATTTATTCATATATCATCAGCACAGAGAATAACTAGATCTATTTAATCAAATCAAGCGCTTAGCCAAGAAAGAGATAAACACATTAGGACAAAGTATAGAGCATAGTAAACATAGTTACCATGGTTCACCCCCACCCTGGGGCTAAGTCCACAAAGTCTTCTTCTTCATATTATCTTGGTCAAGCGGTTACAACACAGAGCTTCAGTGACCCTTACTTTGCACAGGTCGGAAGATCTGTGCAGCTTGCTAGATCCTTCTTCCTTGCACTTCATCACAAAGCTACAACAACCTGCACTTAGCTTTTCAATCTCTTTACAATCATGCACATAGAACTTGCAATATACATCCAATCACTCAATTCCAGCTACTAGCACTAAGCCTTTAGCTATACATCACATAGATGTATTACTACTTCTTCTTCTCCTCCTACTTACATTGCCTGATTATCTATTTATAGATTACAAAATGGGCCTAAGCATGGGTAAACCCACGAGCCGACATCCCTTTCTCGTTACATCAACCCAAAACCCTAAAATGGACCCCAAAATAGGTCTTTCTTCCTTAATTTCTGCTTCGCATTGCGCTCCATCTTTGGTAAGCTATCACAGTCCCAAAAATGGTCAAATATGACCAATTATTTTTCAAAACTTGGTTAAGGGCCAACACCACATACACCTCTGTAACTCCTCAAAAAAATGAAAACCAACAGTCCAGCACAGGTAGGGAGTACTGGTATGGAAGACCAGAATCCCTTAAAGACACATAAACTTATAGAAACTCATAAAACAGTGAATAAACTGATTCAAAGCACCCAAAAGAAATATCCCCAAAGACCGTAGAGGCATCCCTAGTACGGTTTCCAATTTTTCTATAGCGGGAAAACCCCTCTACAGACTACACTAGGGTTCTAAAATGTAGGCAGAGCTAACCTTCTAAAGTCTCCTACTTTTTATCAACTATCCCGACATTACCCCAAAATCATACATAAAAGACAAGGTATGGGGATCTGGTAGGCATACCTTAAACTCCATGTCCAGTGTCGATCCCTTTGTGCTTAGTTGTTTCCTAACTGCAAGTATCCTCCCAAGGCTGACCTGCATTCACCAAAAGACAAACAAGAAACTACAAGAATGCATTCTACATATGGATTAGTGGGTTAGACATCATAAACAAGAAATGTAAACAAATCATATAAGTTTAAGACGTCATTTGGCGGGACGGAAAAAGTACTTCTTTATATTAATCTCACTAAAGTCACTTACAATATGAGACCGACACAGCTCCTCGAACTCGGTCTTGGGCTCCTATTCACAATGCACCAACTTATTCCACGTCTCCTTCTCCTCTTTAGTTCTCTCTAGGGCAATGGAAAGGGATTGCAATGGAGAAAAATGGAATTCTGTCTCAAAATCACATTTTGGTTGCCGAATATTGGGGCAAAGGGGGAATACAGAAATGGGCAGAGTTTCTATGCTCTTGTTCTTCCCTCTGCAATGGGACCCCAACCCCTTATTTTATAGGCCAAAAGATATAGTAACGGTTGGGGTAACTAGATATGGGTGGTCAAATGGTTAAGTAACGGCCCAAAAACTAGTATCCTATGCAATTTTCATTTTTCGCAATATTATGTGAGTGTACGTGGGCTATAGTGGGGTAGTAGGTGTGTGTACATGGGCAGTAGTGGTGCAGGCCGTGTACACCTTCAAAACAATGATTTTTAGAAGATCTTGTTCAATGATGGATTGGCATAGATAGCAAGTTAGATGACCTGATGCCAAGTATGCATGTATGGTGAAATTAAGGGTTATAACACAAACCTATGGTCTTGGGAGAAATATTTAGGAATATCAAACCTATGATTTTGGGAGCTTTGTGCAAGGGATGGATGAGGAGGACTTGGAGAGGTTGTTGTGACTTCATCTACAGTTTGTAAGTATCTCTTTTGAGTTCTCATTAATATATGCTTGGCCTATTCCATTCTAATATGAGTATCTTCACATATGTTGTCTATTATAGATGAATTTGATTAGACTAATCTTATAGAGTAGAGTAGGATTTCTTTTTCTTCTTGTTGTCCATTGCATTGCAGGTGTCGAACGGTGCCAAGGAACTCGGGGATCAAGCTCAAATTGGAACAACGAGGAAAAAAATCGGAACAAGGTGCATAACACTTTCTTACTACTCCTTCTCTTTATAATTAGGTAATTATATTCAAAGGTATATTAGTGTCCAATGTTAGCATCTTTTTGTCTTAGTATAGGGGTCTAGAATCCAAGAGGAGATTCACCTGTCCGTAGGGGGATTTTCCTACAACAAAAATTGGCGACTCCAATAGGGATCAAAATTAATTTGTCTTTACTTGGATTGTCGCTGCCATTTTCCCACCTTTAATATAATTATTTCTATTTTTTTATGATCCATTACCTTTCTCCCATCTTCACTAGCAATTTCACCAAGTTCTGTGAATTCTGGGTGAGATTTTTTTAATTTTTTGGATTTTTTTTTTTTAATTTCTGGGAAAGGTGGAGCTCCCCTATAGGAAATATCAGAGCACTTATATCTAATAATTTATCCCATGCAGTGATTTATAGAGTGTTGTAGCCTATGTTCCCTTGAGTTAGGGAGCATTGATCTCCTTTTTTGAGGTTTTCTGCCTTTTTCTCATCAAATTTTTGTATCCTGTTTTGAGAGGTCCTTTCCAGGGTTTGCAGTTTGGTTTGTGAAGTTGTTTGGGTTTATATTTGATACTTATCACTTATTATTGTCTTTATTTGGGCTTGAAATGTTTTAAAAAATGTGAAATTTCCCTTTCTAGTTGCTTGTTTTGTTGGGACAATTTGAGTGATTCCTCTTTCTCCCTATCTTTTCTTGGATTCTTCTCTGAACTTTATTGTGTTCCTTGAATTCTTATTCATTGTTGAATCCTTTATTGAGTTCTTGTTAGAGCATGTTATCTTCTACTTGTTTTATTTTAGTTCTCATTGCTTTGAGTACATGCTTTGTTTGTATCCATTTTTTCTTCATGCCTTTTGCATCTGCATTTGACTCTTTATTTTAATTGAAAGTAGTGGAGCATTAAAGGATTTGCATTCAATTTATTTATACATTATAATCAAACAAACAAGATAGTTGCATTCTTGATTTTGGGTAGCGAAACTAGTTTTCATTTGAAGTAGCAAAATTGCATGGTTTTTGGCATTTTTGGTCTTGAATTCTTAAAAAAATTTAAGAATCATGTATTGGTGTACAGTCTCTTTGGATCATTTCTTGACGATCTTCATATCGATGAGTTTAATAAAATTTTGGGACATTGTTCATCTAGGAATGATATAACATTTTCTACTTCTCGTAATATAGCTTTCATCAAAGTGAAATATTTGCATTCTCATTTCTTTGCATTGTTTAGTGTTGGTCAAAACATCATTTAGTCCACACCATTTTCCTTTTGATTAAACAACAGCCTTAAAAATCAAGCGCTAAACTAAAATTTATCAGACATTTTTACATTTTCTAGTAGAAAACATACATTAGCTTAGGTTGTAGGGCTTTGGAATAGGTTGAAAGGATAACTTTCGAAAGTTGTCAAACAAACTTAGCATCCTGCGATATGGAGAGTAAAATCCAATTTTCATATAAGCATAGTTGGGATCCCCCTCTCACACAGGGGTTACGCAGGAGAGAAACATAGATTATACCTCCGAGTCTTAACCATTCATGGTAGTCAGATCGTATATTGGGGGTTCTTCTTGAGGTCCAACTATCTTCATTTGGTCTCAGTGCTTCGTGTTGGCCCTTGACCAAGTTTTGAGGAACACTTGGTCATATTTGACCATTTTTGGGCCTTCGACAACCTGTCAAAGATGGAGCACCAGGTGAAGTAGAGATCACGGGATCTCAGTCCACTTTTGGGCCCCTTTTATGGTTTTGGGTTAATGTAATGGGAAAGGGATGTCGGCCCGTGGGCTTACCCATGCTTAGGCCCACTTTTGTAATGTATAAATATAAGGATAGGCAATGTAAGAAGTAGTAGATATGATAGCTTAGTGAAATTGGTAGTGCATCTATGTGATGTCGAATTAGTTCTTTGTGTGAACTATGTAAGGCTTGCAAGGATAAGCGCAAGTTACTGTGTGGTTGATATAGAAAGCTAAGAGTTGTAATGCAAGGAAGAAGGATCTAGCGAGTTGTGCAGATCTTTTGTCCTATGTGAAGAAGGGTTTTGGAGGCTTTGTGCTTGTAATAGCTTAAAGACGATAATAAAGAAGAAGATCTTGTGGACGTAGCCCTAGGGGGGGGTGAACCACGCAAATTTGTGTATTATGCTTCAATGTGTTTATCTTTGCTTATGTTATGTGCTTTGATATTTCCACTTATGCTCCATGCTTCTTAGATATATATGATTGTTAGATCTGATATGTATGAGGATTCTTAGTGATGATATATTGGATATGATCTGGATTACTATGGTGTTGAAACACTATAAATCTAAGTATTCGTTGTGAATCTCTATGCTGTCTGCGAAGTATAATAAGGGTTAAATACTGATGAATGATCTATGCTAAGTGCCCTGTAAAATATATAATCACAGATTTGTGTCCCAGCTAAGGTTGCAAACACCTTAGTCTTTCAACCACCCCTGCCTCTACCTCGGGTGAGACTTCACCTGCTTCATAGGTGTTGCTGAAAGGGACAGTAGTTAGGGATTTTTTGGTGCGCTCTTGAATGTTGAACCCTGGTTATGCCCCTATTCCCACAAATAATTCTGTTGTCGTGACCTGAAACTATGATTGTTGGGAACTAAGGAAGAAGAAACTTTGTGCAAAAGAAATCTCTGTGCTTATATCTATTTCCCTAGTGCGTAGCTTTTTACTTGATCTGTGAAGCTTTGTGCCAGGAATAATGTCAGATATGAAGAAAGGAAGATCATATCTGAAGAAAATAAGTGGGATCTGAATGCTTCGTGCTCTAAGAAAATTAAAAGTGGGAATTTCTGAAAAAAAGAGGTCAGATTTTCATAAAAGAGGTCAGATCTGTAAGCCCTGTGCTCTAATAAAGGTAAGAATAGTTAAAAGTTCTTATATCTGGAAGCTTTGTGCTCTGTAGAAGTAAGATAAGTGAAATGTTTTGTTTCTAGAGCATGGATCTAGGTGTGTTTGATAGATTCAGTCCTAGCTTAAAACCTAGGGAATTAATAGATGAAAGAAAGTTTGATATGAATAGATCTGATAAGCATAATGATAGATATGTTATACCTATGCATAGAAAGAAAGTTTGGACTAAAAAATGCATACATGATCCTAGAAATAATTTTTTGCAGGCTAGCTACCATGATCTTGGTGCGCAATATAGAAGAAGTTGGGGATCATTTAAGAGAAAGAGAGGATTGACCCTATGTTACAGTTGCAGAAAACTAGGTCATCTAGCTAAGGAATTCCCTAGTGGAAAACCCAGTTGTCTCTGTTGCAAAGCTTTGGACCATGAAGTATTGGATTTCCCTAGAATGATTACTAAGCTTGAAAGAATGAATTTGCATGAATAAAACTCTAGGACAGCCCCAGAAATAGAAGAACCCCATAAAGAATCAAAGAAAGTATTAATACAGATGAAAGAAATCCTGAAGGAACATAAATATGTCCGATTACCAGAGATCTTCAAAGAAAGGGAACAAGTCGAAGAAATACTAGGGGACTTCGACATTGACTATATTCTTGATGAAGAAACACAAGTGAACATTATGCTAGAAATAAATTGGGAAGCTATAAGGAAGCCTTCCATGATTCCTTCACTGGGAGGAATAGGACTATTCTGAGGAAAACTGATGATGTTATGTGGAAAACTTGCTCAGATACCTATGATAGTCAATGGAACTTCAACAGAAGAAGATTTTGAAATTATCAAATTTATTGAGGATGGTGCCCCATTCACTATGTTACTTGGAAAACCTTGGATTGAGAGATATAAAGCTAGAAAGAAGGAAGAAGAAAATGTATTAAAACAGTAGAGACAAGAGCTAAAATATTTCATGACCAGAAGGATCGCACAGTTGCTTGAGGAAAGGGAGAATAAATCAAAGTTATTAGACACTAGAAGCTCATATGTCAAAGAATTAGGGGACTCACAGAAGATTGGAGTATCTGTACCAGATATAGATGAAGTAGTTCTCCCGAGTCTTGGGAAAGAACCTCAACAACGCAAAGTGACTATGCCCAAGGAAAATAAGAATCAGAATGAGAAAAGAACTACTGAGACGAAGCTTGTTGGCATGTTTTACAGGCAGTGTATTCTTGTCATTGATGGCAAGTACAACAACGATGATGGATTGAGTACAGGAAGGATGTGCCAGGAGGGCTCCAGAAGTCTTTTGGGAAGCTGATGCAGAGCAAGCTCAACAAGATCAGAGTATGCAATGATGGATCCCATTGAGAATTCCCGATGAACATCAGATCTGAGCTAGAGGTATGACCGACGTTAGATCCAGGGGAACCTGCACATTCTTTAACGAGCAAGGTGACATGCGAAACCCCAAAAAATCCAAAACAGGGACCTCAACGAAGACTCCATTTCATAGTTTCGGTTACCGGGAGATGGAGAAGTCAAGAGTCAAGACTCTCCAACATAGGAGTCCTGAAGTCGCAAAATGCAAAACCCCAAAATCGCGAAACAGGCGCATCACTCGAAGTTTCGACTACTGGAGTTTCGGATACCAGGAGATAGAGATGTCAGGACTCTCATTATCAAGAGTCCTGAACTGCCGAAATGCAAAATCCTAAAAACCTGAAAAATGCGCACCACTCGGAGTATTGAATACCGAGATTTCGGATACCAGGATATAGATATGTCAGGACTCTCATCATCAGGAGTCCTGAAGTGCCGAAATGAGAAATCCTGAAAACCTGAAATAGGCGCACCACTCGGAGTATTGAATACTGGGATTTCGGTTACCAGGAGATGGAGATGTCAGAAACTCTCATCATCAGGAGTCCCAAAGTACCAAAAGGCAAAATCCCAAAATCCTGAAACAGGCGCACCACTCGAAGTATTGAATACCGGGATTTCGGTTACCGGGAGATGGAGATGTCAGAGACTCTCATCAACAGAAGTGTCGAAATTGCGAAATGCCAAATGGAGAAATGATCTGAGCCGTTGGTTAGAGGAGATCATGGACCATCGATCTGACTCCATTTCAAAGTATTGGATACCGGGGTTTTGGATACCGGGAGATGTAAATGACAAAGACTCTCATCATAAAGAGTCCCAAAGTCATGAAATGATAAAGACTCCATACCGAAGTATCGGATACCGAGAGTAGGAGGAGTCAAGAGTGAAGACTCTTCATCACACGAGTCCCAAAATAATGAAACCCTAAGTCGTGAAATGTTATAGACTACATACCGGAGGTTTGGATACCAGGAATTGGAGATGTCAAGGTCTTTCACCATAGGAATACCAAAATGCCAATTCCCTGAAATGAAAAATGTTGGAGTACCGGACCATTGATATGACTCCATTTCGGAGTTCTGGATACCAAGAGTTGAAGTGTCAAAACAATTCACCACCAAGAGTGCCGAAATGCCGAAATGTCAAAACATGAAATTGCGAAATGCAGTTTCGACTAAGGTTGAGGTCACAACCGTTGGTCACATCGACGGAAGATGTGGGAAGGAGTTAGTGAAGACAAGTTCATTTTCGGAGTTTCGGGGGTTGGGAAATGGAGAGTACTAAAATTCTACACCACGGTGATCCCGAAATGCCGAAATGAACGCAAGATTTAGAGAAGTTAATCCAACGGTGCAGATGAAACTGAAGAAGATCAGAGGGCTACTGTAGCACTTCTCAGTGTAACTGCTAGAAACCACTGATTTTTTTTTCCAGAGGACTCAAAGAGACTTTTGTGTGATTTCCAGAGGAACTGAAGGGTCACAAGGAATCTGCCAGTAGGAGAAAAGACTGTTCGTGGAGGCTATTGACAGCTGGAAGAGCATTGGAGCCGTTAACTGCGATAGAGAGGTTGAGGTCGACTGCACCAAAAGATGAAGAATCTCAACTGCCTGTGATGTGAAGGAATTTGATCATGACACCCAATGATGATGGACATATGGGCTTAACAAACATAGAAGCTGAAGAGTTGCAATAATGAAGAGGGAAAGCACTCAACATGCAAAGGAGGCAGAACCATTGCATACAGAGTATGCACAAGATGCATAGGGAGTATAAGAATGTCGAGAAAAGAAGAGATTAGGTGTTGTTGTTGTTGTGAGTGATGCATGTGTGAAGAAGGAGGTGGAGTGCAGCAGCTGAAATGGACAGAAGACAAAAGGTGCATTGAATGGGAATGGCACACAGAGCACAAAAGGCAGAAGAATAGAAAGGGCAAGGGATGCATGCAGGAAGACAGTGAGGTAGACATAGCAGCAAAATATTGCAGAACAGTGATGAGACTGGTAAGTTGTTGTTGAACATTATATCACTACAATAAGTTTCAGTAACACATATTCATAAATAAGGGCGGTAGGGAGGTGTTGGGGAGGACTGGTGTCCTCAGAGGTTCAAGTAGGTGCTTGGACACAGGGAGTTGTAGCTTCCTTCTAGTTGGTGCTAGAGAAACCAGGGAGTTGGTGCTTCCTTCTAGTTGGTTCTAGAGAAACGAAGGAGTTGGTGGTTCCTTCTAGTGGGTGCTAGAGAAAATAGAGAGTTGGTTCTCTCAGCAAGTTGCAGATTGCAAACATAGATGTTGTAGCCTCATAATGAGTTGGTGCTCATATGTATGATAATGTAAAGAATGTAAATAATACTTATCATATAAAGAAGAAGAGGTTTTTACCCTTTATGGGTTTCCTCGGGAAATATATGTCTCTGTGTATCTCATATATGTGACTGATGTTGAAT
>ML796244.1:195571-207556 GCA_009831015.1 Picea engelmannii | reverse complement strand
AGACAAGAATGAGGATTATGAGCCCAATGAAATTGAAGAAAAATTTCTGAAGAGACTGAGGAAGGGATCAGGAAAATACAAAGGTAAACTGTCTTTCAAATGTTTCAACTGTGGTAGGATAGGTCATTTTGAAAATAAATGTCCCTACAAAGGAAAGGATCAGACATGTGATGATGAGGAGAAGTACAAACACATAAATTTCTTTAAAGAGAATAACTTTAAGAAGAAAAGTCTGTGCGTAAACAATGATGATGATACTTCATATGATGAAGACAATGACTCCTCTATTGAAGATAAACTAAATGAATTCATACTTATGGCCAAAGAGGATTATGATAATAACAACACAAGGAGTGATGTTGATGAAGAAGAAGATGTGGCTGACATGGAAGGAGAATTGATCAGTGCACTGGAAGAGATTGATAGACTAAGAATTAAGAACAGAAAGCAAAGACAATCGCTGATATAGTTAGAGAAAGACAGTAAAGGACCTGATGAAGACCTTGTCCTATTAAAAGTGGAATTAGAGGAGGCAAAGAAAATCGAAGAGATTCTGAAACAACAACTATCAGAAAAGAAGGCAAGATGTGAAGCATTAGAACAAGAAGTAGTGAAAGCGAGGAAAGAAATGGAGAAGTTTCAAGCCTTGTATAATCATAATTTGTCAAGCATCAAAGCCTCAAAAGGATTGACCACCATTCTGAATCAACAAAGGAATCCAAAGCAGAAAACTGGTTTGGGTTATGAAGAAGGATCAAGTAGTGGTAAGCCAAGAAACGAAGAACCCATCAAGTTTGTCAACTATACAACCAAGAACCACAACAAACCTGTAGAAAAAAAGGAAGACAATCAGCTGCCCAGGATGAGTAAAGAAGAAGGTGCCAGGAATGAATCTGTAGAACAAAGAAATAATACGCTCCCTGCTGAAAGATGTCATCAGCATGGAAGAAATCAATTTTCTCATAGAAGACCACCACTTTCCAGGTATAAAGAATTTTTCTATGGTTATTGTTTCTGCTGTTCTAATTTTGGTCACAAAGCTGTAAATTGTTCCTTCAGACTTAGACATGAGCAATTAATATTTATAATGAATAAATACTTCCCACAACAAAGAATGATACAACCAAGTAACAAACCTTCACAGACTACAAATTGCCAAATTAAGTCTAGGGACATGCAACTAAGGAGGCCAAGAAATAATCAACAGTCAATGAGTAGACAACGTTGCAACAATAAGTTTGACCTATTGAATAATGAGATTGAATGCTACACCTATCATAACTTTGGACATAAATCTTTTGACTGTCGGTTAAGGAACTATGAACCAGATTCGAAATCCCTTGCTGAAAATGTCAAGTTTTGGAAGAAGAAGGAAAGTGATAAGTGTGGATTATTATTTTCGGCTCAAAGAAAAACGAACCCTTGGTATATAGACAGTGGATGCTCCAAACACATGACGGGAGAAAAAGGCAAGTTTTTGTCTCTAAGTGAAAGCAAATAAGGAAATGTAACCTTTGGAAATGATGCTCCAGGGAAAATAAAAGGTAAAGGGTTGGTGAGCTTAAGTAATGGAAAAGGAAAAGCCTAAGATGTTCTACTTGTAGATGGGCTGAAACATAATATTCTCAGTGTAAGTCAAATGTGTGATAGAGGATGTGAAGTGATGTTCACGTCCAAGGACTGCAAGATAAAATCTGTAACTTCAGGACAAGTGGTGGCCAAAGGCATAAGGACATAAAATAATGTATATGTGTTGAAAGAAAATAGAGAAGAATGTCATCTAAGAAGACATGATGAAAGTTGGTTATGGCATAGGAGACTTGGACATCTAAACTTTGACCACTTAATCAAACTCAAAAAACTCGAGGCAGTAAAATATTTTCCGAGAATATCAAAGCCCCAATATTCAATGTGTAAACCCTGTCAAGTAGGGAAGCAAAACAGGACATAGTTTAAGTCCAAGAGCTTTACTTCAACAGAGAAACCACTCCAACTAGTTCATATGGATTTATGTGGACCATCAAGACAGGAAGGCATAGGGAAAGAAAACTACTTCATGTTGATTATAGATGATTACTCCAGACTTACTTGGGTTGCCTTTCTCAAGGAAAAGGCTAAAGCATTTGAGACGTTTAAAATATTTAAGGCTTTAACTGAGACTCAAATAGGGAAGAGGTTAAAAGTAATAAAATCAGACCAAGGAGGAGAGTTTATGTCAAGAGACTTCAAGGAATTTTGCGATGATAATGGGATCAAGAGAGAATACACAATCCCAAGAACTCCACAACAAAATGGATTAGTTGAGAGGCAAAACAGAACAATGCAGGAAATGGCTAGGTCAATGATGAATGAGAAGAACATTGGTCAAACCTACTGGGTAGAAGAAATACACACAACAGTCCATGTTCTTAACAAAGCCCACCTTAGACCACAAAGTGACAAGACACCTTATGAATTGTGGTTTGGGAGACCTACTTCAATTAAACACTTCAAAGTCTTTGGGAGTAAATGCTACATAAAGAATAATGATGAGACCCTTGGCAAATATGATGACAGGGTTGATGAAGGTATCTTCTTGGGGTATGCTACAAACAGTAAAGGATACAGATGCTATAATAAGAGGCTGCATAAAATGGTTGATTGTATTGATGTAAAAGTTGATGAAGGAATCCCATCAAGAGAGATGTACAGTAATGAGTCTTCTACAGAAAACATAGCTAAGGTTGAAGATGAACAGGTCCAAGAATCAAAAATTGAAGACTCTGATTCAGATGAAGACTCAGACACTCAGATATACTCAAATCAATAGTCAACTTCAAATTCCTCCTCTAGAATCATTCAAAAGAATCATCCTGCAAGTCAGATAATTGGAGAAAAAGACAAAGGTTTACAAACCAGGAGAAAGCTAATCAAAAACACCGAACAATCTCATATAGCCTTCATATCCATGATGGAACCCAAGAATTTCAATGAAGCTAGCAAAGATGACCACTGGGTTAAAGCAATGAATGATGAACTTGATCAAATTGAGAAAAACAATACGTGGGAGATGGTTCATAGACCTGAAGGTAAAAACGTCATTGGGTCCAAATGGATCTTTAAGAATAAGTTGAATGAGCAAGGACAAGTTGTCAGGAACAAAGCAAGGTTAGTCTGTAAAGGATATGCTCAGATAGAAGGACTGGATTTTGATGAAACATTTGCGCCCCTAGCAAGATTAGAAGCTATCAAAATGTTTCTTGCCTATGCTTGTCATAAAAGGTTTAAAGTCTATCAAATGGATGTCAAGTCATCTTTTCTAAATGGAGATTTAAGTGAAGAAGTCTATATGGAATAACCAGAGGGTTTCAAACTGTCTGATAACCCTGACTTAGTATGCAAGATGAAGAAAGTTTTATATGGGTTAAAACAATCCCCTCGAGCTTGGTATCACATAATGGATACATATCTCAGAGACAAAGGGTTCAAGAGAGGAACAACTGACAACAATCTATATATTAAAACAGAGGATAATAATTTGTTCATTGTATTGGTCTATGTAGATGACATCATCTTCGGATGTAATAAGGATCCATTGGTATAATGGTTTTCTTATCCCATGGAATCTGAGTTTGAAATGTCAATGATAGGAGAATTGTCATTTTTTCTTGGTCTGCAAATTACTCAAAGGTCTGAAGGGATGTTCATTTCTCAAGAAAAATATCTAAGAGAAATGCTGAAAAGATTTCAAATGGAAGACTCCAAACCTGTGGGTACACCTATGGTTACTGGATGCAAATTAAGCAAGGATGATGACTCACCTGATGTTGATCAAAGTTCATATAGATCAATGATAGACAACCTGTTGTACATC
Organism: Picea engelmannii; assembly: GCA_009831015.1. Classification (NCBI taxonomy): domain Eukaryota; kingdom Viridiplantae; phylum Streptophyta; class Pinopsida; order Pinales; family Pinaceae; genus Picea; species Picea engelmannii. The sequence continues at coordinate 203,703 of ML796244.1, read as the reverse complement.
ACAACATCTCACCTAAACAGAGTCATTTGCAAGCTGTCAAAAGAATATTTAGGTATTTGAAAGAAACAATGACTTATGGTCTGTGGTATCCCAGAAATCAGAATTTTTAGTTAACTTCTTATTCAGATGCAGATTGGGCAAACTGTGTTGATGAGGGAAAAAGCACTAGTGGAGGAACATTCTTCCTGGGTGACTCATTAGTAGCATGGCTTAGTAAAAAGCAAGGTTCCATTTCTTTATCAACCATAGAGGCAGAGTATATTGTTGCTGCTACCTGTTGCACTCAAGTATTATGGATGATTTAGACACTTGCAGACTTGGAGGTAAAATACGTTGCACCGATCCAAATTCATTGTGATAACACTAGTGCCATCAGTGTGTCTAAGAATCCTGTATTCCACTCCAAGACCAAGCATATTCTTATAAAATACCATTTTCTGAGAGAGTAGGTCACTAATCAGGTTGTTCAGGTCCAGTACATTCCAATCATAGAACAAATTGTAGACATCTTTACTAAACCCCTAGCTAAGACACCTTTTGAATATCTCCGACAGAAGCTGGGTGTCATCCCGCCTCACACCTAAGAGAGTCCATCCTGTTAGGGGGAGTCTTGTATTGATTGCATATCTGACACCTCCTAAAAATAATGAAACAACTCAGGGGGAGCGTGTTTTCTTTGACATTGATGTCAAAGGGGGAGAAAAGAACAGGTCTGGGTGCCTTTTGTTGCCATCAATGCCAAAGGGGGAGATTGTTGGCATGTTTTACATGCAGTGTATTATTGTCATTGATGGAAAGTACAACAATGATGATGGCTTGAGTACAGGAAGGATGTGCCAGGCGGGGTCCAGAAGTATTTTGGGGAGATGATGCAGAGCAAGCTCAACAAGATCAGAGTATGCAACGATGGATCCCATTGAGAATTCCGGATGAACGTCAAATCTGAGCTAGAGGTCTAATCGATGTTGGATCTAGGAGAACCTACACACTCTTTAACGAGCAAGGTGACTTGCGAAACCCTGAAAAATCCAAAACAGGCACCTCAACGAAGACTCCATTTCGGAGTTTCAGTTACCGGGAGATGGAGAAGTCAAGAGTCGAGACTCTCCAACACAGGAGTTCCGAAGTCGCGAAATGCAAAAACCCGAAATCGTGAAACATGTGCATCGCTCGAATTTTTGGCTAACGAAATTTCAGATACATGGAGATAGAGATTTCAGGACTCTCGTCATCAGGAGTCCCGAAGTGCCAAAATGTGAAATCCCTAAAACCCAAAACATGTGCACCACTCGGAGTATTGAATACCAGGATTTGAGATACCGGGAGATAGAGATGTCAGGACTCTCATCATCAGGAGTCCCGAAGTGATGAAATGTGAAATCCCGAAAACCTAAAACAGGCGCACCACTCAAAATATTGAATATCGAGATTTCGGTTACCAAGAGATGGAGATGTCAAAAACTCTCATCATCAGGAGTCCCAAAGTACCGAAAGGTGAAATACTGAAATCCTGAAACAGGCGCACCACTTGAAGTATTAAATATCGGGATTTCGGTTACTGGGAGATGGAGATGTCAGAGACTCTCATCAACAGGAGTGTCGAAATCATGAAATGCGAAATGGAAAAATGATCTGAGCCATTGGTTCGAGGAGATCGTGGACCGTCGATCCGACTCCATTTAGAAGTATTGGATACTGGGATTTCAGATACTGGGAGATGGAAATGACAAAGACTCTCATCATAAAGAGTCCCAAAGTCGCGAAACCCGAAGTCGTGAAATGATAAAGAATCCATACCAGAGTTTCGGATACCAGGAGTAGGAGGAGTCAAGAGTGAAGTCTCTTCATCACAGGAGTCTTGAAATTGTGAAACCTAAAGTCATGAAATGTCACCGACTACATACCATAGGTTCAAATACCGAGAATTGGAGATGTCAAGGTCTTTCACCACAGGAATACCGAAATTCCGATTCACCAAAATGAAAAACGTTGGAGTACCGGACCGTTGATCTGACTCCATTTCAGAGTTCTAGATACTGGGAGATGAAGTGTCGAAACACTTCACCACCAAGAGTGCCAAAATGTCAAAATGCCAAAACGTGAAATTGCGAAATGCAGTTTCGACTAAGGCTGAGGTCACAGCCATTGGTCACATCGGCGGAAGATGGGGGAAGGAGTTAGTGAAGAAAAGATCCTTTTCGGAGTTTCGAGGGTCGGGAAATGGAGAGTGCTAAAATCCTCCACCACGGTGATCTTGAAATGCCAAAGAGCGGAATGCCGAAATGAACGCAAGATTTAGATAAGTTAATCCAACAGTGCAGATGAAACTGAAGAAGATCGGAGGGCTACTGTAGCAATTCTCAGTGTAACTGCTAGAAACTACTAATGGTTTCTGCCAGAGGACTCAAAGAGACTTCTGTGTGATTTCCAGAGGAACTGAAGGGTCACAAGGAATCTTCTAGTAGGAGGAAAGACTGTTCGTGGAGGCCATTGACAGCTGGAAGAGTGTTGGAGCCGTTAACTGCGACAAAGAGGTTGAGGTCGACTACAACAGAAGATGAAGAATCTCAACTGCCTTTGATGTGAAGGAATTTGATCATGACACCCAGTGATGATGGACAGATGGGATTAACAAACAGAGAAGTTGAAGAGTTGAAATAATGAAGAGGCAAAGCACTCGACATGCAGAGGAGGCAGAACCATTGCATACAGAGTATGCACAAGATGCACAGGGAGTATAAGAATATCGAGAAAATAAGAGATTAGGTGTTGTTGCTATTGTGAGTGATGCATGTGTGAAGAAGGAGGTGGAGTGAAGTAGCTGAAATGGACAGAAGACAAAAGGTGCATTGAATGGGAATGGCACACAGAGCACAAAAGGCAGAAGAACAGAAAGGGCAAGGGATGCATGTAGGAAGATAGTGAGGCAGATAGAGAAGCGAAATCTTGCAGAATAGTGATGAGACTGGTAAGTTGTTGTTGAAAATTATATCACTGTAATAAGTTTCAATAACACATATTCATAAATAAGGGTGGTAGGGAGGTGTTAGGGAGGACTGGTTTCCTCAGAGGTTCAAGTAGGTGCTTGGACACAGGGAGTTGTAGCTTCCTTCTAGTTGGTGCTAGAGAAATGAGGGAGTTGGTGCTTCCTTCTAGTTGGTGCTAGAGAAACCATGGAGTTGGTGCTTCCTTCTAGTGGGTGCTAGAGAAAACAAAGAGTTGGTGCTCTCAGCAAGTTGCAGCTTGCAAAAATAGAGGTTATAGCCTCACAATGAGTTGGTGCTCATATGTATGATAATGTAAATAATGTAAATAATACTTATCATATAAAGAAGAAGAGGTTTTTACCCTTTATGGGTTTCCTCAGGAAATATCTGTCTCTGTGTATCTCATATATGTGACTGATGTTGAATGTGCCATTGCTTATTTCCCTGTATTATTGTGATTATCATTGAGTTCCTTGTAAAGAATTTAAATGAATCATAATTGTTTAAGAACGGTAACAACTGATTCACCCCCCCTCTCAGTTGTCCAACAAAGCTCATGAGAAATAAGGATAGAAAGCTAAGTAAAAAGAGATCTCAGATAGACACGCTATAGAGGGTTCTAGAGGGAACCTCTCTGAAAGAAACTTTGCAAAATTAGAGCTTCGTCGAGATATCAGAACATTGACATGGGTCACTTTTCCATGGAAAAGAAATATAGTCGTTGGAGGCCAATATATCTATTCGACTGCCACTCCGAATGGATAAAAAAGCATTGATGGCTCATCACCAGACCATTAGACCATGCCATAATAGACAAAGATAGATTTAAGGAAGCCCCATATCCGTTGCAAATGATTTGTTATAGAGTTACTTACTTAATCCATTGCACCATGCATGGAAGACACTTTTTCTAATCGTGAATTTGAGTTTGCAGACTACCTGAATTGTAAACAGTGATTACTCCGCCCTTACTCTCTACCTTACTACAGTACCTATGTTACTTTGAGAACCTGAGATATTGATCTTGAGCGTATGTCCGACGAATTTAGCGCAACTAAATAATCTGTAAGAGAGGTACTCGCTAGCCTTAGAGGTGAAAGAGTCATGTCGGAGCGAGGATTGTCTATAGGTTTACAGGCATCATCGACGAGAGGAGTGCAAGCCTCCTCATCGACTGCTCGAGCAGGAACATCCCAAGCTGGTGCAGAAATAAGAACCAAACATAAAGACGATATGGCCAATGCGAAGTTGGTTCCATCCATCCTACCTGATTACATACCACCTCTGGGCGGTGCGATCAACATAGATAGTGTTCCTAGAGACTTTGAGTACACTCTAGTCACTGCGTACCTGCCAAAAGGAGTACGCGCAGTCTGCGCAGATCACGACAAGATCGTAGCATTGAAGTTTAGTGACTTCAACCCGAGGGATCATAAATTTTATAGCATACTTGCCCCGTACAAGTACCTAACCAGAACCAAGGGAAAGAATTTGAATATCATCCCTCAACAATGGACGATGAACCTTGCGCAGTCTACTCTGCTCAACATTATGAAGATACCACACTTTGAAAGACACCAGGAGGTGAGTTCTTGTGTGAATCTATTGCTGGCAAGTTACCATGGAGGATACTTATGGTTGAACCGTCGCATAAAAGTTGATCCAACGCTGATCAATCGGATCACCGGGCTTAGCATGCAGGGCCCTGATCCCCATGATTACTATCTTGGAAAGACGACAGATCACGCTCTTTCTCAGAATATCAAAGAAGCCTATGGCGATGTTGAGAAAGGTGCACGAGGCTACAAGGTAGCTTCTATTTAAAGTGGCGCAGTGTGCCTCTCCTGTCAACTGATCGCAGGGAAGTTGGTACAAAAGAATCAACCCACACAAGTATCCATCTTTGTAGTCGACCTCGCAGGGAAGTGCACAGAGGGACTACAGATGAACTGGGTGAAGTACCTGATGAATCAACTAGATATTGACTGCAGAGAAGCCCAGGATAAAGGGCATGAATTTCATTTTAGATGGCTCTTGATACTTATAGCTTTCGTTGCATGGGAGCTACCAGAAGGTGCTACCTTCCCCGACATTGACCCCTTTGAACCATTGGCTTCGAATTTTAGTACACTGTGGTACTCAAATGACATGAACAAGAAATGGAAATCCAATGTTGTATTTCATACCTACTACACCCAGTTGAAGCTTGCCATCCATTCCGAGCCTCAAATGACCCCAAATACTTTACATAGGTTTCGACCTTTGATAAAGTTCAGTGCAAACTGCCATTTTATATATATTACAACATGCGCTGATGAGAACACAGAACAACTTCAGTCTTATTATAAGATGACAAAAGAAGACCTAGAGGAAATAACCAAGGAATGGTCAATGAACCTCCCTATTCTAGTAGACCCTATAGAAGTGTCCGACATTGACAGCCCAAAAGTTGTGCATAATACACCTAGGCCTAGTAAGAAAAAGAAAACAAAGAAGACAAAGAAGGATGAGGAAATCCAAGATGTAGACAACAGATCTGTAAGAACCGCATCCATTACACCAGAGAAAGGAGGTAATGGAAAAGACTTAGAGGAAGTCAAACAAAGTCCAGGAGATGAAGTAGAGATCATAAAGAAAAGGAAGGGTTTGCCTTTGGAACCTTCCTCTCGGAAGAAATCAAAAGCACCTGTGACTAAGTTGAATACCACGCTCACTCTAGATGACTTCAGTTTTCTCATCGCAGCTATGAATGAAGCCATAGAAGAGATAACAAAAAAGAAGGAAGCTAAGCAAGAGACAATGTACAACAGAATCAAGATCGAGCTCCAAGAAGTACAACACGCTCTCTAGTCTAGCTGTGTAGTCTCCTCTGTGACCCTACCAGAAGGAACAACAGAAGAAGGAAATGAACCAGTTCAACTCCACAAGATTGATGACACAGTTGAAGTATGCCTTCAGAAGGCATAGGAAGAAACAACGCAGGCCACCCAGGCCTTAAAGCAAGCACAGGAGGAAATCATCGAGCAACGCCGAGGTGCACAACAAGAGAAGGACACTCTCCAAGTGAAATTTGAAGAAGAAAGAGCGAAGATCCAAAAAGAGAAAGAGAAACTACTCGTGAAGAAGATTGGGATTAAAGAAGCAATCAACAGATCATTTTGCTTTGTGACCATATTAGAACAGAAGGCATAGGACCCCATAGAACGCCAAGTGATGACGCTTGCCGAAGTTATTCAACAAATTCAACAAAGAGTCATGGACTTAGAGCTTCAGGCCATACCACAGACCCCACAAGAAGTGCGTGACCAACGAGAAATAACTTCCTGGAGCACTATAGAAAGGATTAAAGCACTCACTGAGGAATGCAAACAGTTAAGTAACAGAAGTGCGTAGATCTACGAGAACCTAACCAAGAACCTAGAATTGCATAAATTGGAGTCGCAAATCCAAGAGGTGAAGTACGACACCGAAAATCTATAGGTGTAGTCGAAGGCCCTATCACCCATATAGATAATGAAAAGGTTTCCAGAGCAACGCATAGCCCAACAACAAATTCACATGCTTCAGAGTAAAGTAACAGAAGTCTCTCAATGACTTCAACTAGTGCAAGAAAAGGCATGCCAACTGTTCACTGAAGTTGAAAGCTAAGGAGTATAACTTGAACAAGATGTGAATACAAAAAAACACCACTTAGAAGGTCTGGTGAAAGAGGCACTCATCCAGGAGTTCGTCGAGCAAGAGGAAGTAGCAATGCGGTAGTTCGAAGCAACTCGAGCCAAGCTCGAGGAATTTGAAGCAGAATTGGTCAGACCTGAGTGACTCGAGACGAGTCACAGATGAGTGTTGGGGGCCTGTTGGCCCTTGACCAAGTTTTGAGGAAAACTTAGTCATATTTGACCGTTTTTGGGACTACGACAGCCTGTCAAAGATGGAGCACCAGGCGAAGCAGAGATCACAGGATCTCGATCCACTTTTGGGCCCCTTTTAGGGTTTTGGGTTAATGTAATGGGAAAGGGATGTCAGCCCGTGGTATTACCCATTCTTAGGCCCACTTTTGTAATGTATAAATAGAAGGATAGGCAATGTAACAAGTAGTATATGTGATTTCTTAGTGCAATTGGTAGTGCATCTACGTGATGTCGAATAAGTGTTATGTGCGAACTGTGTAAGGCTTGCAAGGCTAAGCGCAAGTTACCGTGTGGTTGATATAGAAAGCTAAGTGTTTTAACACAAGGAAGAAGGATCTAGCGAGATGCACATATATTCTTTCCTATGAGAAGAAGTGTTTTGGAGGCTTTGTGCTTGTAACAACTTGAAGACAATAATAAAGAAGAAGATCTTGTGGACGTCACCCCAGGGGGGGTGAACCATGTAAATCTATGTGTTATGCTTCAATGTGTTTATCTTTGCTTATGCTATGTGATTTGATATATCCACTTATGCTATGTGCTTCTTAGATATATATGATTGTTAGATCTTATGTGTATGAGGATGCTTAGTCTTGATCTACTCGACATGATCTGGGTTACTATGGTTAAGTGCTGAAACACTGTAAATCTGAGTATTCACCGCGAAGCTCTGTGTTGTCTGCGAAGTATAATAAGGTTTAAATACTGATGAATGATATATGATAAGTTCCCTGTAAAAGATATAATCACAGATCTATGTCCCAGATAAGGTTGCAGACACCTGAGTCTTGCAACCACCCCTGCCTCTACCTCGGGTGAGACTTCATCTGCTTCATAGGTGTTGCTGAAAGGGTCGGTAGTTAGGGATTTGTTGGTGAGCTCTTGAGTGTTGAACCCTGGGTTTTCCCCTATGCTAAAACTTCATGAATTATGAATCCATTCAAGGTCCTCTAGAGTTCTATCGGTCCACTTGTCCTCAGTTCTCTCGAATTGGACTATCGACTGGTCCCATACGTTCAGATTGGACTGTTGATTGTACCCACCCAGAGGATGATTGCAAGTTGGTGACCTTGGTATCTGTTTGCACTCTTTTTGTCGATGTGTGAGAAAAAAGTGAGTGCTTACATGCCTAGTTGGGCTCTGCTAGTCATGACAGCTGTAATGTAAAAGGTTAGAAAGAAAACAACTAAGCTATTAACAAGAATTAAACAAAAACTAAATAAAAACATGAGCATGG
>ML796244.1:151299-182465 GCA_009831015.1 Picea engelmannii | reverse complement strand
CCCAGTGGGTGCATCGCGCTTTTTAATTTTTTGGCCATTTTTTGCATAGTTTTGACCCTTTTGCTGTGCTGTGGAGTTAATCCTTGTGCCATGAACGACTGTTTTTCTATGTTGATGATGCGGAGTTCTTGTCGCCCTGCGCGGATGAAATTTCAGTGATAACAGTATCCATAATCCTTAGGGTATTTACACAAGGTGACGGTGAAGGGAAGTCTTCATTGTACCTTGAATAGGCATTGGTCAAACTCACTCAGGCTCCTTGGAGGGTAAATCCATGTTTATTGTGTGGAAGCTTGCACCAAGGCATAAGTCTGTTAAGAAGGTTGCCAACGTAACTAATCCACCCACTCTATCCCAACCCCTTCCTATATTGATCTCGTGATGTTGGATTTCATCACCAACTAGTGGTTTTATTGTGGGAAGGTTTGTTTGATTGTTTGTTTCTAAGATTCATAGTGTGTGTTGTTTGTTTTCCTTAGTGGACCTTATGTCGAGTCAGTGTTAATGGAATCAACTTCTGGGAGTACCAACGAAGGAACCCCTTTTCCCAGGGAACCTTTCACCTTTCCTTCTTTTGGAAACATTGGTCCTCCATGCATTTCCACAATGAGTCTTCTAAGACTCACGATCGGATTATCTGTTTGGTTTTTCCCCACTCCAGTGATCTCAAATCTTCCTAGTGCTTCGAATGCACCTAATTATTCAGATGTAAGTACACCACCCACACATCAACCTCATGTCAAATTTTATCCTTCTTCACCCATTAAGTCTCGTTCCCTTTCTCCTTCTTCACCTAGTGAAATCTCTAAAGAAAGTAACTAGGTTCATAAGAAGAAGAAGAAACGAAAAGAGAAGAAGAAGAAGAACCCGAAAAGGACCAAGCCTCCAACCACATCAGATGTTGGATCCAAGAAACCAGCTATTGTTAATCGTACTGGGAGTGTTGATGAGGTCGACAGTATTAAGACAAAGAATATGAAACCTAAATTCCCTTGAAATCTTTGTAAGGGTGACCAATTTCTGAGGGATTTCCCTGGTCTTCTCGAGGTCTTAGAAATGTGTTCCTCCATGTCATTGATCCCTACTAGACATGCTGGTGACACCTCGTAAACTAGTGACGCTAAGGTTGGTAAGAAGAAAAGAACTTTCAAATTCTGTTGCATGTTATGTGAAGGTGATCATTACTCTCACCTTTGTCCTCATATGGACGAGGCTTCTTCTCTTTTGGAAAATCTTCAAATTCCAACTGGTTATCGTAATATTCCTCCCAACCCATCATTAGTTGATGGAATGGTCAATCGGATTCCATCCTTGGTCAATCTGGTTGATTAGGTGGTCAATCTGGTTTCATCCTCAGTTGAACCACTAACCAAAGTAGATGATCCAGTTCCATCATCGATTAGCCCCGCTCTTCATCTAAAGAGTGAACCCAAAGTGGTCGATCCAGTTCCACCATTGGTTGATCCCACTACTCCCTTGAGGAGTGCCAAAGTGGTCACTCTGATTACATCATCAGTTAATTCCACTCCTCCTTTGAAGAGTGCCAAAGTGGTTTCTTTGGTTACATCATCGATCAATCCTACTCCTTCTCTGAAGAGTGCCAAAGTGGTCGATCTGGTTCCGCCATCGGTCGATCCCACTCCTCCTTTGAAGAGTACAACCAAAGTGGTCAATTCGATTCCACCAACCGTCGATCCCACTCCTCTTTAAAAGAGTGAGTATTTCTCTCAGGTCTACCTCGTTAATACTAATTCACCAAGACAAGGGGGCACTCCACCTGTCCCGATGGAACCCCCTTCAAGCAATCAGATGATTTCTATTGATTGGAATCATTTGACAGAACCTCGTCTTCCTTATTACGTACCTTTCCAAATCACCATGCAGGTTTGTGATAGGATTATTCCTAAAAATGTAATAGACAAAGGTGCTTCTATTAACATCTTATTCATGAATGCGTGGCAAGCTTTTGGTTCCCCACAGCTTGCGTCCATGACTCATAATCTGTTGACCTTTGACAGAAGAGCTAGTCAACCTTTAGGGATCCTTCCTTAGTTTCTAGTTATTTTGGGAGAAAAAATGGTCTACATTTATGTGATGGTAGTTCACAACCCCTTGGAATTTAACCTACTCCTCGGACAAGACTATGTCTATGATATGAGAGCTTTTGTGTCCACTAATTTTTGAGTGATGTGTTTCACTCACAATGGAAACATAGTAATGATCGACCAACTTTCATTCATTGACTCTCATTTGATGGTCAACCATCTGCCTTCCCTGAATGGTCCTTGCATGCCAGGGATGTCTGCCCCACCACGGGTCAATTATGTAACGACCTGGCCCATGCATTCAACCCTGCATGAGAAAGAATCCTTCCCTTCTCCTGACTTAGATCTAGTAGTTGACATGGTCATATCTTCGATAGGTCTATTAGAGCCAGATATCCCTACCCTTATCAAGGTTGTCGACATGTATCCCTTCCAGAGTATTTTTCTTCCATTTAACAAAGATCTCTTGGAAGCCAAGATTGACGTTTGTCCCTTGACATGTATTCCTTCTAGAGAATTGTCCTCTTGGACACCATGATCAAGAATAATCCTTGAGCATAGTTTCACTTCTCTGTGTCAAGCTCCTTAAAAAATGAAATAGACGTATTGAGCATAGTTTCTCTTCTCTGTGGCAAGATTGTTAAAAAATGAAATAGAGGGCTTGAGCATAGTTTCACTTCTCCATGGAAAGCTCATTAAAAAATGAAACAAAGGTATTGATCATAGTTTCTCTTCTTTGTGGCAAGCTCGTTAAAAAATGAAATAGAGGTCTCGAGCATAGTTTTCCTCTCTATAGACATCTTGTTAAAAAATGAAACCAAAATCTAGGGATTGAACCCGGAGCCTTGAGCATAGTTATTTTCCGGTGTCAAGCATGTTAAAAAATGAAATAGTCACCTCTCCCATTGAGTCGATTCTTTTCGCTAGATCTCGTAGATATTGAGTCGAGTCTTTAACTAGATCTCATAGATGTTGAGTTGAGTCTTTCGTTAGGTCTTGTATTTGAACCTTCCTTTCATCCACCCTTATCCTTTTTCTCCATCTAGTACAAAAATTGGTGACAACCTCAAAGTTGGCGAATGAAATGAAGCTTGGGGGAGCATGTCTCTGACCTTTTATTATCATTCTAAAGCTAAGCCACTAGCTAAAGCTGAGGGAAGAGTACCAACCATCCATGGGTATCCCAACCCTTGGAAATTACGTTGGGAATTTGCAAGCATAGCTTAATTTTGTTTCAAGCTTGTCTAAAAATGAAACGAATACCGAGCTTAGTATTTTTTCTTTCTCATGCTCGAAAATACATGAGAATTTAACCAAGTATACTTTTATCACTTTTTCAGACTCATAAAGGTTATATGAAAAAGGAAACCCCTGGAGTCTCCTTTAAACTCTTTTTAGACTCTCTAAACATGAAAAGATTCTCGAGTGATCTTGCTTCCTTTCACACTCATTAAAATGTTTGAAAGGGCATCTTTCAAGTGGTATTTTATATCTTTTTCAGCCTCACAAGACTAAAATTACGAAAAAGGACAACCTTAGAGTCGCCTTTAAGTTATTTTCAGACTCTCTAAACATGAAAAACCACCGAATTTTCCTTCTCTGGACTCACTAAACTACACATTGAAGGGCCCATATGGGGATGAACCCTTACTTCTTCCAGTTCGTTAAAAAAAGAAAGAGGATATTACCGAAGGTGAGTTATATCGAGCATGTGTTATCCTCCTCGATCTCATTATATTAAAAAGAGGTACTCATATATCTGGGTGGGGGGGGTGATTTAAGGAAGCGGGTCAAGTTTTTGAGAATATTTTATGGCAGATTTTGTCACCCTCGAACATGGCACCTGTTTATGTCTCATCTTACAATTGGGTAATATGCTTGTCTCTAATTCATACCAATTCCATGTGTTGCCATACTTTTTCATATAGTCGAAGAGTGCTCTTATTGTAGTCACATTAGATTTTGGTACTTGTCGAGTCAATGTTTCCAAGTCAATTGTCGTGCCTCATCACGTTCAAGGGAGGTTTCACTTCAAACCATCCATCTACATTATTACCAATTTCCATTTCTTGTGTCAGTCCATACTCATTTGATTCACCACCTTACATCACTTTATGTTACACATTAAATTTGCACACATAGGTATCTTTCCCTAAGTGTCGCAAAGTGTCATATAAGTGTCTCATACACATCAACACTACGGAATAAACTATGTCACAATCCCTAGTCAATGTGCATGAGGGATATATTATGTGAAGGCCAAAATAACAAGTGCACATGAATTATTATTATTATTCATGAAAAATAAATTAATTAAGTGTGAGAATCCACCCCACATTTGTTTTCCTATTTTTTAGGGAAGGTGGAGGATCTCATGGATGGTTGAAATATTTCCTCCTTAAAATCCTTGAGAGATATTTCCTCCCTAAAATCGTTAAGAAATATTTTCTCCCTAAATATCTTAGAGATCCCTTTTTTAGTGGATCTGATGAGAGATCCTCTCCATGGTGGTTAAGCCTCAAAATCCTATATAATGAGGGCTTACCATGGAGGAGGGGGGAATGGAGAAGTTTAGAGATACCAAACTTATGATATCATAAGGAAGGAAGAAAATTGAAGGTATCAAGCTTATGCTCTTAGGATATTTGTGCAAGGGATGGATGAGGAGGACTTAGAGAGGCTGTTGCGACTTCATCAATGGTTTGTAAGTATCTCTTTTAGGTTCTCATTAATATATGTGCTTGGCCTATTTCATTCAAGTTGGTTTACATTTGCATGCACTTACCTCTTTGGATGAATCTAGTTTTAAACTAACCATGGTAGAATAGGAAGTATGCTTTGTATTTTTTGTTTATGGGATTGTAGGACTGGTTGAAAGACTTGGATATCAAGGCTCAACTTGGACTGAGCAAGGAAAAACTTCATGAAAAGGGTACTCACATTCTCTTCCTCTTCTATATTGAATAGTTTAGCTATGTTTAAAAGAATGTCAGTGATCAAAGTTATCATTTTTCTGTCTTGGTCATAAGGGTCTAAGATCGAAGAGGGAACTCACCTCTCCACAAGGGGATTTCCCTACAAAACTTTCCTATTTTAGTTTTGTGTCGCTGATGGGGGATACATCAAGACCCTTCTTCGACGAGTCTTTTCCTATCTACTTCAACACATTATCCATAATTAGACTTACAAACCAGTTAGTACCTTGGGACCTACATGCCTCAATGGTAGGCCTCCTCGCCTTCGATACTGGGTTTACATCATTGACCTATGATCGGATGATTCCATGAATGTTTGACTTCATCTCATTTATTCACATTTGTTGGAATGTACTAGGGTACCTTGGGAGTCATTGACATCATTGGTGATTTCCCTCGCACTTGTTAACAATTTACCTTAATGATTGGTAATCAAGTGGTTTCTACCATGTTTGACGTCAAAACATCTATTTGCATGGCTAGATTCGTACCACATCAGGATTGGGACGAAGATCCTAGTTATTCACTATGTTAAAATTCTTTGCCCAGGCTGTGAAGGAGATCATTTGAGCATACTGATGTATAGACTGTCACATAGATCCACATTGTATTGGTACGAGGCTATGTTTTATCATCTCGTAGCTCCACTCTTTATTTTTCGTGGCTATGATCATTTCATGTCATGGAGGTATGGATCCACATTGTATCTTTGGTGGCCGTATCCTTTGTCAATACTTTTCATGGATCCACAGTGTATTGGTCGCTGATCGTGCTTTGAGACATCTCGTATTCCCTGCATAGGTATGCCTACCTTGGAGATGGAACATATATTAATATTGTTTGATGGTTGTTTTCATCTTCTTCCATGTTCTCCAACTCCACACCCTTGCATTAAATATTTGTAAAGTGTTTTGGCCATCATTCTCTATTCTGACCTCACACTTTAGGGGGCATTCTGTTACACATGAAATTTTCACACCTAGGTACCTTGTCCTAAGTGTCGTAAGTGTCATATAAGTGTCTCATACACCTTGAAACCATGGAATAACCTATGTCACAATCCCTAGTCAATGTGGAGGAGGGATATATTACATTAAGGCCAAAATACCAAGTGCACATGAATTATTATTAATATTCATGAAAAATTAATTAATTAAGTGTGAGAATCCACCTCACTTTTGGTTTCCTATTTTTTAGGGAAGGTGGAGGATCTCATGGATGGTTGAAATATTTCCTCCTTAAAATCCTTGAGAGATATCTCCTCCCTGAAATCCTTAAGAGATATTTTCTCCCTAAATATCTTTCAAATCCATTTTTAGTGGATCTGATGAGCGATCCTCTCCATGGTGGTTAAGCCTCCAAATCCTATATAATGATGGATTTCCATGGAGATGGGAGGAGGCAAATTTGAGGTATCAACCCTATGGTATTTGGAGAAATATTTAGGATATCAAACCTATGATTTTGGGAGCTTTGTGCAAGGGTTGGACGAGGAGGACTCAGAGAGGCTGTTGTGACTTCATCTAGGATTTTTAAGTATCTCTTTTGAGTTCTCATTAATATATGCTTGGTCTATTCCCTTCTAATATGTGTATCTTCACATATGTTGTCTATTATATATGGATTTGATTAGAATAATATTATAGAGTAGAGTAGGATTTCTTTGTCTTCTTGTTGTCCATTGCATTGTAGGTCTTGAATGGTGCCAAGGAGCTCAAGGATCAAGCTCAAATTGGAGCAATGAGGACAAATACCGGAATAAGGTGCATCAAAATATATTCATTTTCCTTCTCTTTCTGATTAGTTAATTAGATTCAAAGGGATATTAGTGTCCAATATTATCATCTTTCTTTCTTGGTATAGGGTTCTAGAATCCAAGAGGAGATTCACTTGTCTGCAGGGGGATTTTCCTACAACACTAACAACCACTCCCCCATGCCTGAGGTTTTGCATGCCTTCATGCACACAATGTGAGATGCTAAAAAAATAAAGAAGGTTTCCGAGAGGGTTGCGAACAACTGTTAAAAAAAAACCAATAGAACAAATTAAAACTAGATTTTTATTCATTCTTAGAAATAGAAAATTATGGGAAAATGTCAAAAGTTGAACAATGCATACATTATTCATGATTTATTTGACCAAACATTATTATCTATGCATAAAATAGTATGGAATTAACATTTGGTTTCAATTTATATTAAAAATATCACTTTATCGATCATCCTTGTGAAATAGTGGTATTAAAGTAGATAGGTAATGATAAAGCACGAACACATATTTTTTTAACAACTTAAGGAAAAAGAAGAAATTTGAGGAAATAGGTCATGAAGTACTCCCTTAATTGTTCTCCTTCATTGACAGGGATGCCTTCTCCACTTTTGAAAATACCCTTCCAATATTATGTGTGCATTCGGAAGATGAAGATATTACCTTCTCATGAAATTCCAAACAAAATTGTCATAACTTTTAGAAAGAAATCTACTAGAGGAACAAACGATCTTAAATTGATTTCTTTGTTAACTTTTGACATTCCCATTTTTGAAAAGTATGAAATATAGGTTGCATTGCACATATATGCATCATTTTTTTATTTATTTTCTATCCTACTCTACTTGAACAAAATAAAATCTCCTTCAAGTATAGGAATACTTCTAGTGAAGCCATGTGCATAACAGGGTTAGAAATATATTTATACTTGGGTTTAAAAGATAAATTTTAATGCATACCGGAGTATGAAGGACCAACTTCTTTGATGATGAGATAAAGAAATAATGAAAAGTAAAAGAATAGTGTGACCTGATAATTAATTGGAACCATCTTTCAAAAAGATCATGGTATTCTTGTTTCCCTTCTTTGTTTAGGTCACAAAACATGTCCTCCTTTTCCATCCTATGAAGATTATATTCTTCAAGATGTTTGGTCTTTGGAGTACATAAATGATCTTCTAAGAGGCATGCTAAGAACTCCTCAATCCCAGGTTCCAATGGTTTCTCTCCATTGAATTCTATCCATGATTCTTTAGTATCCTCAACAAATTGACAAGAGGAATCTGAAGGGACCTCTAAATCGTTTTGTGAAGAGACAAATAAATTCTCAACTGCTGTCAAGATATTCTCTTTCTGAGAGGTGAATATTCCAACTGCTGCTAGAATGTGAGAAATTTCTTGGAGGAACATTCTTCAAGCTCTTGATCATATGTGAATTAATCTAGTTGGTTGATGATCCCTGTCTCGTAACACAAATTAGTACTCGAGGGTTCTTACAACACCCCAAAAATGATTTAACATCAAATAGATGAATTTTAAAACTAAGAAATTAAAACTATTTACAAAAATAAAAATACACCAAACTTGAACTCCTTACATTGTCGGGACCTTGTTGTCACCAGATTATCAGTTCGTACAAGTCATCTCATCATAAGTAAAACCAAATTTGCATAAAAAAACACATTTTTGCATAAAATAAGCAAAAACACACTTGCATTAAAAGAAAAGGACTTATGCATGAAAGGGAGAAAACAACCTAACTTTGGAGAAACCCCACTAAAGTGGATGCATGGTCTCTTCCCTCACGTCTTACAGTCTTCTCTTTTCCCTTAGTTCATCCTTAAAACCAATCCAAAACCATTAAAGAAATCTAATTCAAATACTACCTATTACCATTTACAACTCCCTGGAAACGGTGCCAAAATGTTGGTGTAATTATATGTATAATATATTAACAAACATAAATTATCGACTGTGATTCATAATCAACTGAGTTGTTACACTATATGTTCCAGCAATAGGTGGTTTAACTATGTCTGATGAGTATAGCCTACATAAGAGAACACTTTCAAACCAAATACTTTGTTTTCACACTTTTCAAATAACACTCTCCACACATTTCAAAATCAGAAAGAAAAATTCATAAACAAGCATATGATCTAAAGTTCTTGCTCAGGTGATGAATTTGTTCATTACAGGATCATGAAAGGAAAAGATGAAATTTGACTCTATCTCCTACAGCAACTATACTAACAACAATTAACACTCTCCAAACTCTTTAAAAGAAAACTCAATCACTCCTAGAAGAAATACCAAGCAGAGTAAAACAATCCATTATAGGTGTATGTAGGGTGAGAGATGGAGGTCTTTATTGTGCCTATGTTTGCAAGATATAATCTAATCAATTATGGAAGAAAATATAGGTGCAGTGAGATACTCCATTATAGGTTCATGTAGGGTGAGAGATGGAGATCTTATCTGATTTCCTATAACAACTCAATTCAATAATAAATTGCAAACAATCCCTATCTAATTTTGCACGCATCTTCAAACCAATGATATTCAGAAAGTAAATCAATGCAACTTGACAATTATGAAAAGTTATTTCATTCCTACACAGGAAAAAAGGTGTTAATGAGAAGTTCCATTTGTTGGCTCATGTAATGCGAAGGATGGACTCTCAAACTATTCATGTACTTCCACACTTTGCAATAAATTCTAATAGTGAAATCAAAATAAAATAACAGGAAATCAAAATAACAAGTACAGGAAATCAAAATATATACTAATAATTTACAATGATCTTACTAAGATGGATCAGTGGGCCCTTATTTATTCCAACATGGAATATTTTATATCAGCAGATGCTAAATTCTAAAAGACACACACAATCATTAAATTCAAACTCACATTAATCTTCAAAAAGTAAATTTACAAAAAGTGTCTGTTCAGAAATCCAATATGGAGAATAAAAATTCCTCTCCCTTCCTCATACCTATGAGGTCTTATTTATACATAAAATACATGGAGGAATGGATGAAATCGAATCCCCAAACTCAAAAAACATTTTTTACAATTTTAGGATAAATCCCAAAAATCTGGGTTTTTCATCAATTTGGGTAGATTCGAGTTAAAGATCCACCCATATCTTCTAAAACAATTAAAATTTTGGAAAAGTGCTTGAATCTTACTCAATGTTCCACATTCTATACAAAACTAATATCGTAGAATTTCTATATCTGATACCATCTTCAGGGAAATCGAGGCACAAGTTGGTAGTTTGAGATTTTTGCTAATTTTTGCAGAATCATTCCCCATGAGATGGAGATCCACACATGTGAGATGGGTGAATTATGACTCACATATATGCATGCATACATTTCTCTGGACAAAACCCATGTCCTCGATTTTCCTCTAGAAGCATTCCAAAATTTCGAACTATATCTCGTACCAAACGAGCACAGAAATAGGTACTGGACGAGCACAACATTGGTACCAGATGAGCACAACATTGGTACTAGAAGAGCTAAGTACTAGATGAACGCCGAAATGGTATTGAATGAATAGGAGTTGTTGTCATAAGGTCTGCTTAGATCATTCAAAGTAATGGGAGAGCTTTAAACATCAAGTATTCAAACCAAATCATTAATAAATCATCATAAATCATGATTAAACATAAGTTACCTGATATGTACACAATAATTGATAAAGAACATGTATGTTTAGTAAAATAGACAGAGAGTGCATATGTATTAGGAAAACTTGGTCAGGATATGGGACAAAATTAGGCAATTGGAGGTGACAAAAAGGAGGCTCAACACACCCTCTAATATATCGTGCTACATCTTCTTGCATTCTGGGCCAATACACATACCTTTGTAAGTTGGTGATCATCTTCCCAACACCAAAATGGCCTAAAAAATTGGAGGTGTGAGCCTCTCTGATAAGCTACAATCGTTTACCTTTAGGAATATGGAGCTTGTCAAGCATATATAGTAACCCATTTTGGAAATTATAGTCATCCTTTTTGTCACCGTCTTCTATATGAATTTGGCCCTATATCTATTGAAACCCCCCCTTGATGCCCTCATCCTCCATGTATGCCTCTTTATATGCAACATGGGTAAAAGGCTCTATGTGCATCATATTTCCGAAAGATGTAATCCCGGATGTGGGTGGTTGTGAAAACATGTCTACCAACCTGTTTGTGCTACCCTTCTTATACTTTATGACCAAATGAAATTTCTATAAAAAAATCCCATCCACTTGTAACTTTGTCATACAGAATCTGATTGACGAATTGTCTACTGTGTTGGAAAGGTATTGACGTGTATAATTTATAATATTTCTCCATAGTAATTTTGGACCAAAAAAAGATCATTTGATGCCTCAAAATGGCTCCGAAAGATTTCTGACTATTTTTTGGACCCAAATTTCTAAATTTGGACTAGCCGTCAAAATGGCTCTGTAAGTTGATTCCTCCAATTTTTCCACCAAAAAATTAGTGAGATATATGAAAAATAATATAATGATCTGATTTGGATCAAATTTAGTTGGAGATCAGGGGAGATTACAAATCTTAGATGAATCCTTCATAGTCCAAGCAACGAAATGGTTGGAAAATCATGCACCTCAACTGCAAACATGGAATACTACTACCCTATACATTGTGGAAATATTTGATGGAAAGAAACTATGAGAAAATATTGACATCGTGACTTTTAAACCTAGGTTCGACCCAGTCTCCCAAATCCAACAATGTGATAAATAATGGAGGAAAGAAGGTTAACGAGATGAGAGAGTGTTGCCTCATATATTTCCAAACACATTGGATGATATACCACATACGTGGTGTAAAATAAAATAATCATGTGGAAACACATTCATCTGGAATGAAATAACAAAAACAAATTCTTCGAACACTTTTAATTTAGACCTAGAGAAGAAATTTTTCAAGAGGAAGCATGAGAAATCAATTTTTTGGGGGGGAAACCGAGCCCTGAGGCTTCGAGTTGTAATTTTGTATCAGCACATAATACAGAAAACACAATATCTTGTCAAATAGATATGGAAAACACAAGTTTTCCAGGTAATATTTTTTGATGGAAGAATAGACATCCAGGAGTACAAAACTATGTAAAAACAATCTACTCAGTGATCAAGGAAGAAAAATAAGAAAAGGAAGATACAAAAAATCCTAGCTTCCCATCAAGCTATAATAAATTCATGGAAGGAGAACACTAATTGGATGAGTCAAAATCACCTGAACACATGTATGCATAAATCAAGACCAAAGAGTTTTACATTTCAATAAATGATCGATTGAAAATGGTTAGAATAGGTGACTATTTGTCTCACAAGCAAACCATGGAAAAATTCAACCTATTCAAATAATAATATGGAATCTTTGCAAGAAACTAAAAACAACTAAAAGGGTTGGTACAAGAGATGGGATAGATGAAAATATACCTCATCCCTGGGGTCAAAACTATAGAAAAAATTCCATATAATTTGGCACATAATACAATGCCATTTTCCAAAAGGAAATTGAAGCAATTCTCACTACTAGAATTATATACCCAATTGAAAAATCATAATGGGAAAGTCCAATGGTCATGCAACGCAAAAATAACAACCCAAAGAAACTAAGAATATGTGTATACTTCGAAGGACTAAACAAACTTACAATAGCTGATCCATTCCTGACTCCATTCGTCGGTGAAATCATCAATGAAGTCATGGGACATGAATTTTATTCTTTCATCGATGGATTCTCTAGCTACAATTAGGTTCCTATCACAAAATAAGATTAGGAAAAAACTATATTTGTCTTGGATTTTCGATCATTTTCATACAAACCAATTCCATTTTTCCTCAAAATTGCCCCAACAGTCGTCTCCAAGATAGTGGTGAAGGGATTCCAAGAATATATTTACAAAACAATGTGTTGGTTATGGCGCTTGATTATATTCCATTTCATAGGTCTCGTTTCAACCAGGTTTGGACCCCATTTCCTGATGGGGGTGTGTGGGGGGAATTCCCCCCCAACATCTATATCCATATGGGTCCAGGGGGGTGTAGTAAATCTGACACTAGAATTTATTTTAGGGTTTTTCCCCTAGAAGTAAACCCTCTTTTATGAGGAAATGTATTGCGGTTGTGTGTGAGAGAGAATATTGTATTCTGAGAGAGGATATTGTGAGAGAAAAAAGAGGAAATTATAGCAAGAGTGTTGTAGGTTGTATCCCTTAATTTTTTCGATAACAATAAAGGAATCACCTGGAAATTTCTCTGGTGGGCGTAGCCCACACTGGGTGAACCATGTATATATGTATCTCTATTGTATTATGTATCTTCTGTGTTTTATTTCCGCATTTGTTTTATTTTATTGCTCTGCAATCCTAATTTTCTAACACAATGGATATGTAGTTTGATGATTGGACAATCTACATCCTACTAGAATACCACATCCAATGCTTAAGAAGGATGTTGGAATGATGCAGGAAAATTTACTTGTCCATGAACATAAAAAAATGCATATTTTCCACACCTATAAGCATATTGTTGGGCCATATCATATGCAAAGATGGAATCAAAGTCAACAAGGAGAAGATCAAAGTTATTTTCGACTTGAAACCACCAATTAACCATAAACAAATTAAAATATTCCTTAGACACACTGGATATTACAGAGAGTTGGTTCATTCGACACTACTCTGACATCACTTTTGCAATTGAGGAACTATTAAAGAAAGATTTCGAATTCTATTGGAGCCAAGAATGTGACAAAATTTTTGAATAATTGAAAAGAAAATTGGTAGAAGAACCCATAATAAGATTCCCATATTGGTCAAGGAAATTCCATGTCCATGTGGATGCATCCAACGTCTTTGTCGACTCAATTTTATCCCAGCCATATTATGACATGGTAAACCACCCGAATGCATATGCCATTCGGAAATTAAATAAAGAATAAAGTAACTACTCGATGACATAACATGAAGCTCTATAAGTTATTTTTTCCCTTAAAGAATTACAACACTACTTACTAGAAAATACCTTTATATTTTTCATGGACCATCAAGAGATGAAATATCTAGTAAACAAACCGATCCATCAAGGGAAAATTTGTTGATGGCTACTACGCTTTCAAGTATTCGACTTTGAAGTAGTAGTTTGACTGGGAAAAAAGAATGTTGACCCAGATCATTTATGCTGACTGGAAACAGGAGAAGATCCGACTAAGATAGATGATGATTTACTAGATGCAAATTTATTCAGGGTTGAGGAAACTCCCAAAGAACTAGAAGAAATTGCAAATTTTCTAGAAGAAGGAAAGGCACCTTAAGGTATCCCAAACAAGAAACGAAATATTCTAGCAATGAAAGGTGCACCATTCACTATAATAAATGTATATATTTATAAGTTAGGACTTGATAATATTTTTCTAAGATGTGCATTAGAATGTGAACGTGAGTACATAAGTAATGAAGCACACACTAGCCCAACAAGAGGTCACTTTCAAGATGACACGACAACCAAGAAAATCATCCAAGCGAGTCTTTGGTGGTTGACTATACACAAATACTGTTGAGAAGAGATAAATAAATGTGACAAGTGATAGAGGATAGGTCGACCATTATGGAAAAATGAAATTCCCTTACATTTAGTAAACCCCAGTTTACCATTTGAAATTTTGGCAATCAATTTTCTCGATCCATTCCCAAGAAGAGAAAAACGATTTATGGTAAAATACATCATTACAACAATCAAGTACTTTACCAAATGGATAGAGGCATAACCAATCAGTAATTTCACAAAGGAAAAAACCACAAAATTCATCTATGAAAACATAGTGTTGGTCTCCTTTTGTCACTTCGGTGAGCAAAAAGAGGACCCTGGATTACTTATTTGGACTAGCTAAACAAAATAGAATAATGGTTAGTAGGTTAGTGAACCCACAAGAAAAGAATCATATATCAAAAAAAGAGAATGATTAACAAGACACACTAAACTAAACAAATATCAATAAAGGATGCATGACATTGAACACAAGGAGTGGTTACCCTTTGCGATATCTTCCTGCTAGAAAAATAGATGGGATGATCTGTATTTTCATCAACTAGTTTCACTACGATGGCTCCCAGGGAAATGCTTGATGCATCCACGTGCACATGAAATTTGTTTTCCCAATTTGGAAATATCAAAATAGGTGTTGTGTTGAGATTTTCCTTTAGGATGTCAAACGCTCGATCACACTCTGGTGTCCATTGGAATAATTAAGACTTATTTAGTAGAGTTTCCATGGGTGCAGTAATATTCGCATACCTTCTGATGAACTTGCAATAGTACCCTGTGTACCCTAGAGTTGAGCGCAATTGTTTAGTGCTCGTAGGCGGTGGCATATTCAAAATGACCACAACTTTAGTTGGGTCTACCAACACTCCTTGGCATACTATGTGGCCTAAAAAATTTCCATGTGGCACATAAAAGATACACTTTCTGAGGTTTAAATATATCTGCAATTCCCTACACTGATCAAACATCATCCATAGTAGTGCTACATGTTCTTTCAACAGATTGTACACTGTCTAGTCATCCATATAAACTTCTATAAATTTGTGAATAAATTCTCAGAAGGTTGTTATTACAATCTAGGAGAAAATTGCAGGGGGGTTCTTTAGAATGAAGGGCATCACATTATATGAAAATGACCCCCATTTTTTTATGAATTTGGTCTTATTTTTGTCTTGTTCGGTAATTCTCACTTGGTTATACCTTGGAAATCCATCTGTAAATGAGTAAGACTATTTCCCCGCAACATGTTCTAGAACCTTGTTAGTAAAAGGTGTGGAAAAAAGGGTCATACACAAAGGAAGAATTAAGTCTCATGTAGTCTACACATACCCTAATATAATGTGTACATTTATTTCTTTTTATGACTATGTGATCTAGATGGATATCGGTGGCCACCCACCTTTTCCAACTGGCTCAAAACAGTTTTCTGGCAATTTTGGTAATTTACTATTTTTAGCAATTTTTAGCTTTTGGGGCCATATTTGAAGGCTCTGATTGAGACCCCTAAATGAAACTCCTATAATATACCTTTCCAACGAGCTATTGTGCACCCCAAATAGAGATTGTATGACAAAGTTATGCCCCCGGGAAGTTGATACACCAAACTACCCAAAACAGGGTCCACAAAACAGTTGGCTTTTCATATTCCGGGGTTAGGGTTTTGGATTTTATTTATGATAGAAAATTCCTTTGGAGCCTCATTGTGAAATCATCTTTTGGCATATGTGAGTAGCGGACACATCTCTTCTCAGAGATAAGATGCCACCATTCTAGCGAGTCTTTCACTCTGTATTTTACAGTCTTTGTACATTTTTGCTCATTAATAGAAAATTGTGTATTACTATATCTCTATGTTTATGGTTGCATCTCTGATACATTTATTTTATATTATTGGATATATGAAATATCTTCGTACATTTCTTTATTATATCTCCGCTCTCATTTCGTGTCAAAAATAATTTGGATCAGTGGTATTAGAGCAGGCTGCTCTTGATCATTTTTTAGTGCATGTCTCTGACGAGGTCTGAGTATAGCAATTTGGGTCTTGAGTTTGTCTCTATTTAATACAATCTCTCTCACATTCCCAAGAAAATCTCCATGGCATAAGAAAATAAAAACAACAGAGCACACGATTCTATCAATATCTTGCTTGAGCAAGCTCTCACGCGACAAAGTGATGAAAAGATGGAGAAATTTTCTCACATCCTTCAACGCTTGTCGATAGCAACAGGAACATATTCATCAAACAACCACTTTGGAAGCACCTCTCCTTTCAAGTCACAAGTTAATTTTGATATTCCTATATTTGAACGTCAGATATATGTGGATGCCCTAGACAAATGGTTAAATCTGTTATAAGGTTATTTCTCTGTTCATAATTTTTCCGACGAGGAAAAAATCACCTTCGCACTCCTTAAATCTCTCCCCCATGTCAAATATTGGTGGGAAACTTACTGGGAGCAAAGTTCCACATAGGAGTTTGGAATATATGGGGTCGAGCCCACTTGGGATTTTTTTTTGGATGTAGTAAAGGAACAGTACTACCTTGTTGGAAACTATGAGGACCAATACATGAGATGGACCACAATGTGGCAAGAGAGGGGCCAAGAAGTTTTGGAGTTCACCAATACCTTCCATACCTTGTGCACCAAGTTGGGTATCAAATATTCTGAATGAAATTTGGTTCTAAAATACTGTGGGGCTCTACACAGATACATCCAAACTGAAATGGATTTTCTGGACATCTCATCACTTAGTGCTACTTATCGATATGTTGTTAAAATCAAGAAAAAATTTAAGCACCAGAACAAACAGGAGTTTGGGTCTGCAAATATGCAACAACCAAATTATGATAAAGATGGCCCTAACAAACAGTCTCCCGAAAACCAGTCCAATCCACAGGAAAATAATGGTCACAGTATTACAAAGAAGGAAACTGAAAAATGGTGCGATTTCCACAAAATCCCTTGTCACAACACCGAGGAATGTCGCTCAAAATAGTTATGGGTGGTTGAGATCAAAGACAAGGAGCCGAACCCTAATTTAAAATCTGATTCTGAAAATATTGGTAAAAGACAAATCATCGACACAAACCCCACTGCTATTGTTGCAACTGCAACAATTCAACTAAAAGAACCAACAGATCCTGAAGAGGAGGAGCACCTTTTTCATTCACAGATGTGAGTGAAGGGGACCCTGCTGCATTTTATTGTTGATAGTGGAAGCCAAAAGAACCTCATCTCAGCAGAGGTCGTCAAGCATTTGGGATTGTCGACAACACCACACCTGCAGCCATATAACATCGGGTGGCTTCGCCAGGGACGAGATATTTGTGTCAGCCAACAATGTCAATTTTCATACGACATCAAACCATTCAAGGATGAGGTATTATGCGATGTTTCCCCACTGGATGTTTGTGATGTTCTCTTGGGCCAACCATATATGTGGAAGCACCATGCTGTTTATGAGTCTCGACCCCTCAGTCATTGTTTCTATGGGGGGTCATCTCTACAGAATACCAGAGGTAGTTCTGACTACTGTTCCACCTAAACAGTGCCACAAGGTAGTATCTCATACTACAAAATCCAGCTTCTTCACAATATTTTCAAAGGGTGAACTGAAGGATACTGCAACCACTACATCCTCGGCCCAAGCACCTTCTATCCAATAGAAGCAGGTCGACAAGATTGCAGCAAAGTATAAAGATTCCTTTTGCACAAAGACATCTCATGTAGCCAAACTGGTTAAAAAGGTCCAACCCTTCCAGCCACATGTTCGTTACAACCTTCAACAAGCTAAGAAACACAAATTCTCCAACAAGGCAAGAAACTCATCAAGATGCAGATTCAACAAATGTTTTTCCCTCTCCCCCGAGAAATCAACACAATGGAGACCATTTATTCCTAAGGAGGGAGGATTGATCCAGGTGGATATTGGTGGCCATCCACCTTTTCCAGCTAGCTCAAAATAGGTTTCTAGCACTTTTGGTAATTTACTATTTTTAGCAGTTTTCAACTTCCGAGGCCATTTTGAGGGCCTAAATGAAGTTTTTTTGGGATAGAGATTCTCAATGATATTCAAAGGCTCTGATTGATCCCCCTAAATGAATCTCCTCTAATATCCCTTTCCAATGAGCTAATGTGCGCCCCAAACAGAGATCGTATGCCAAAAGTTACACCTCTGGGAAGTTGATACACCAAACTACCCAAAACGGGGTCCACAAAACTATTGGCTTTTCATCTTCGGGGGTTAGGGTTTTGGATTTTCTTTATGATAAAAAAGGCATTTTGAGCCTCATTGTAAAATCATCTTCTGGCGTATGTGAGTAGTAGACACGTCTCTTCTCAGAGATAAGCTTCCACCATTCTATGGATTCTTTCACTCTGTATTTCACAGTCTTTGTACATTTTTGCGCATTGACAAAACATTGTGTATTATTGTATCTCTATGTTTATGGTTTCATCTCTGATACATCTCTATTATATTATTGGATATTTTAAATATCTCTGTACATTTATTTATTATCTATCCACTCTCATATTTTTCCGAAAATAATCTGGATCACTATGGGGCTAACCCACTTTGCTTCTTCAAATGGAAAGATAAGTCTGGATTCAAGCATCTTGTCTATTACCCTCTTAACCTTCTCTTTTACCATGGGGTTAAGACGATATGGTCTATGAATTACAAGTTTTGATCCTGGTTTTAGTTCAATTTTCAGCTCTCCCAAAGCTCCTTTTATCCATTTTATCTCTGAGAATGTCTTTAGGAATAAGTCCTCAAACTCCCACAATAGGCTATGTATTTCCTGGCTAGTTTGTTTATCCCAGTAATCTCCAACGACAACTATATTAGGTTTCTCAATAGTTCCTATGTTTACTTTTAGCAAATTTAATGGATGGTTATAAGAGCTATCAGTCTGATTGGGTAGCATGTTTTGGATTTCTCTACTTCCTTTTATTTCCTTAATGGCCAAATTTCTCAGTTCTTCTAAATCATCAGGGTTTTCCAAATCATTCTCTATTTTATAGCATGCTATGGGTGTCTTGTCTATGTCCAAGTGAAGATTAGACTGAAGCACTTGACTATGATTAGAACATACCACTGAATCTGATTTCTGTTTACAAACATCGATAAAAATCATTTATTTAATTCTTTGTAGAACTATCTTAAACTCAGGGTACTTACTTGTAAAAGAGAAGTCCTTGCAAAATTGGTCTACTAAAGTTTTCTAACTGTTGGTCTTCCTTCTGGTCTCTTCATGAATGTACCAGGATTTCGGGATTAAACCTAGAGAATGGGGAACTACTTGAACCCAAAAGTGAGATGGTACTTCCACAACTTTCCATTGTCTTACCCATTGTTCGATATATGTTTTAGGATCATACTTTCCATTGAACAGTTGCGCAACTTGAAAATCCATCTGCATCTCTGATTTTAGTTGCTCTTTATCTTGAAATCTACACTTGATAGCATGCTTCGCATCCTCCCAGTTCCTAATTATTTCTTTGTGACTAGCCCACCACCTAGCATGGGTGTCTTCCATGGCTAAGTCTAGAACTACGATCCTTTGATCTTCTGTTATATTTTCTTCCATTCTAGCCAAAAAAATGCCAAGGTCTAAGGTTCCATTGTATGTCGGGTGTTCTCTGACCTCGGTTCCAATCCATCAAATTTATTTTATAGTTGTGCATCATCTTGAAAATATTTCATATGCACCATGTTCCCAACTGTCAAATGCCATTTCTGAGTCTCCATCCACCAATTGTATTCTCCTCCAACTTACTGATCTGTCGGTAGTAGGTTTGATGCAGTCTTCTCTCATTCCTATTGTTATGGTGTATAACGGATCTAGATCCTCTCCTTCCATATTGTTGTTTTTTGGCTCTGTGTATCAAGTGCCTACATATAGATCCAAGGGATGAACTACTTTTATTCCATCTTCTTCAAATGTCATAGTATCCCTCTTCAAGTCAATAATAACATAATTATCATGAGCCTAATAAGTACCAAGTAGTGCAGGATACAGGTCCTTATCCCCCGTGATTTTGATCACCTAAAAATCAGCTATAGTCTTTACTCCCGCAACATCTATCTTCACATTATCTAGCCTTCCTATTGGGAAAATACAATACTGATTGGCCATTCTCAATTTGATTGGGGAATATGTCAACTGGGGTTTACCTAAATCTTCCCAAGTCTTTTTAGGAATGATGTTAACATAAAATCCTTAATCTCAAACTCGTCTAGCTAGGTTGCTAGTCTAAACTCTTTCCTAGTCTGTATTTTCCTTCTTTTCACTCTTTGATTATTCTTCTCAGGAATATTAACCATTATTCTATCTTTCAGAGATTCCTCCATTCCTAGGACTAGATACAGAGAAGTGCGCAACTTCTCTCTCAGTTAGTCATTCCCAAGAATATCATAAAATAACTAAAACCAAAGGTTGACTACATTTTGTGACTGCTCAGATTGTCTCATCGGGATTATGGGTTTTCAGGGTGCAGGGGGTGAGGTAAGTAATTGCGCAATCTTAGGATAAATGGTGGGATGAGGGGGGTTTTCTTCTATTTCAAAGCCAGGGATATTCTAGAAAACTTCTATTGCATCTTTAAATAATAGTTTTTGTTTTAAAGGGTCATACATGTCCTCCTTGGGCACTACTTTCTGGATATTAGACATATTATCAGCATTTGCGCCAGTCTTTTCTCCTACGCGAGTAATGATATTAATTTTTGGTAGCTGTCCCTTGAATTCCCTCTTTATCTATGATATGGTGAAGTTGGCTCCTCATTGACGTGCTTGATCTGTTGGTTGTGGAGCATGATTATCTTCCTGATTCAGAGGTCTTTTTTTTTTTAGTTGTGTTTATACCCCATGAAGACTTTACACCCTAGAAAAATGTAAACTCCTCCATGCAGGGGAGTGCAGAGGGGGGTTACTACTATAGCGCGAAAACCCCCCTATGGAATACACTAGGGTTCAACATGTAGGCATATCTAACCGTCTAAAATTCTCCTACTTTTTATAACTACACCGAATATACCCGACATTCATACATGAAATACGAAGTGAAAAGATCCGGTAACTTTACCTTTAACCCCACGTCCGGTGTCTATCCTTCTGCATTCAATCGCTCCGCTAACTACAAGTCTCCTTCCAAGGATAACCTACATTCAAAAACAGATAAACAAGAAACTATAGACATGCATATCATATATAAATCATTGGTTATATGTTAGAATAAAGCATAAATCAAACAAAAATATTTGAGACATCATATTTCGGGACAAAAAAATTATTCCTTTTATTGATACCACAATGTTTACTTAAAATGAGATCGACGACTTCTCCTCGAACCTAGTCCAGGATCCCCTTCACCAAGATTCAACTATGCTTCCACGTATCTTTCTCCTCTCAACCTCTCCCTAGGGAATGGAATAGGCTTATGATGGAGGAAAAAGGCAAGAATGGGTGTTATCACTGAAATTTCGTCCGCACATGGTTACAAGAACTCAGCATCGTCAAAACAGTGATGAAGTCATTCATGGACCTGAATTAATACCACAACATTCAAAAAGGTCAAAAAACTATACAAAGTAGTGAAAAATTGAAGAGCGCTTTGCAGACATTGGGCACGCGTGCACATGCGTGGAACAAGAACATAGAAATCGTGCACAGGCGCACGATGCGCGACTGTTAGCGCAAACATTTGTGCACCTTCTAAACGACGCATTTATGGAAGTGGTCGACCTCCCAACCACTTATGGTTCAGCTCCCAAGCTGATTTGACCCTCAAATATGGGCTGGATCCGACTGGTGGGCTGGTCAAAGACCTAATAATGCCCTAAATGGCCTCTTTTCACACTACAAAGCAGTTAAACAATAACCCAAAGCAATGTTATAAAAAGCCATGAATGCACCTCATTTTCTCAAGGAATTCAAAGTAATGTTATGTTGCCTATATGGTTTTGAGGACTCCATCCTTGACACAAGCACATTGGCACCATTACATTGGAGAATCCATCTCACCATTGAGTGGATTTGTAAAGAGTTCTTTCATCACCATTTTCCATTTTCTTTGTTGTAAGAAGAGCTAGCTAGTGAGGGTCTAGGAGCCTTCCCTTGGAGGAAGAAGGGACTCATAGTCCCCTTTCTTCTTGGTGCTTTTTTTTCATCAATAGATCAACCTCAAACATTGGTGACATGGGTCTTTTTGTTCTTTTTATTTCTATGTCCATATGCTCATGATTTTAATTTTTATTGCATCTATTAGTTTAATTCTTAATCATAGTTTTTGTTTTTCTTTCTCTAACTCTTTTCTCCATAGCTGTCCTGCTCAGCAGACCCAACTGAGCTTGCAAGCACCTCTTATTTTCTCACCAAGGTGATGAAAGAGGCGCAACAATGGGAAATTATGGTACAAATGTCACAAGGTGGTTGCAAATTCTTCTGGCAAGGAGGGGATGTGAAACAGGAAGAGTTTCACTATTATTATTCTTTGCTTAGGAATGAGACCCCAAAACCTCCTTTTATATGAAAAAAGGATGGTTATTCGGTTGGGTGACGGGCTATAGGAAGTGGATTAGTTGAGAAACTACCTAATAGCTCGTAATCTCAACAAATTCCGTGCAACTTTTTAATTTTTGCAACTTTTGTGAGTATACGCGGGCTGTAATGGTGCAGCTAGCATATGTATGTGGGCTGTAGTGGTGCAGCAAGAATGTGTACATGGGCAGTAGTGGTGTAGGGCATGCACATCTCCAAAAATAGTGTTTTTAAGAAGAGATGAGCAGTGATGGCTTGGAAAAAATAGCATGTAAAAGGGCCTGATGCCAGGTATGCATGTATGGTGCAATTTAGGGTTATAACAGATGGCCCCTAATGTGTGAGGTTAGAAGAGAATCTTATGGCTGAAATACATTACAAAATCTTCACCAACGTACGAAGCGACTGAGCCCGAGACCAGAGTTCGGGAGGTGCCATCTGTAAAAAATAATAATTGTCTCTTCGAGGTGGGTATACCCATGCTCGGGCTGAAATAAATCATGGTTTCCAATCAAATACACTGCAGATCCATGTCATATAACTATATAAAGTGTATCCGCAAGCAATACATAGCGTATATACATCTCAAAAGAAAATATATACATGTATAGTATGCATATTCAAGAAGCCAAAGATGCTTGATGGATGGAGATGAGGCCTTCATAGATCGAGCAACAACTTCAAGATCTTCAAAACTCGGGTACGAGTGTAATGTGAGTGTACAAATTCACTCCTCAGAGGTCTTCGACGGCTCGTCGGGAACAAACAAAGGAATTTTGAAAATCCCCGAGAGGGTTTTGTTGAGGAAAAACCAAATAATAAAAACCTCTCTCAGAGTTGAAAATATTTTCATATTTTGGGAGATTCAAAGGGATCTTTGAGCCCTATTTTTCAGTTTTCATGATTTCCTGTCTGAGACATGTTTTTGCAACATGTATTCCGACCATATGGAGAAGAATTTCAAGAAACTGAGAGAGTTTTTTTTTAAGAATGAGCTTACCTACAAAAACTATTCTTAGATTTTACACGCCTATTACAGGTTGAGAATTATAGGTGGCATTTTGAAGACTATTTTTCATAATTTCTCCTTCTGAAAAGAAGGAAATGAGTTAAAACGTGTCATTTGTTGTTTGTAACGGTTTCTATTTTGGGAAATGGGTTGGAGTTAGAAATGGTGAGATGTAAAGGACATATAGTGCTATATATTTCATGATACGAGAGTAGAGAGGGTTTGGACCCTTGGGGGGATCAATAATTGTTTATTTCTTTGAAGTTAATGCAAACGTTTTCTCTTTTTGAAATTTGAGATTCATCACGGTGTTTATGTTCAGCATGTGTTTCTTGTATATCATTTCCATGATTATGTTTTTATGCTAGCATTGTATGAGAGTAAGTGTTAGGAATTCATCCATTTTTTATGCTCCTTTCATATTGATGATGCTTGTTATGTGTTAATGGTTACTTTAACATAATTCATCTCATGTGATGCTCTGTTTAGTAATTAATCTTTGTATCATTTCTTATAAAGTTGCACTGTAGATTCATCCATTGATTGATGACTGTAGTGTAGTGGGATTTGTTCTCTTTTCCATCTCTCATCTCATCTCATTTATTTGATGAGGATATCTCCTATTTTTCCTTGAATCTGTAGAAAGAAACCAACCAACTATTGACTGTAAAAACTTTGAAATTCGAAAACCCCTGTTTGTCTTACAGACCCCTTTAAAGAAAAAAAAAAATTGTCCTATTGCAGAATATGACCTTTGTGCATTTATTATTTTGAGTTATTACCAGTCATTAAACATCTGAGAGAGCCCTATATAGTTGTATACGTAATAATACAATCTAAATTCGGTTGAAATAGTTACCTCGGGGTTTTCCTTGATACAACCCAAAGAAATTTCTGAGTGTTAACATTTTGGCATCGCTGCCGGGGAGCGAAGGTGAAATATTCCCTATGATAAATGACAAAGTTCATATCTGAGTACTGATGGTGAAAATTAGTTAGACAGAGAAAGGTTGTACATCATTCACCTGGCGACTCCATTTTCAGGAATCTAGAATGCAAAATTTTCATGGCGACTCCATTTTCAGGAATCTAGAATGCAAAATTTTCATGGCGACTCCACTTTCTAAAGACTCAGTAGACTAAAGATTTTATTGATGAATCCACTACTTCAATATGGATCACAGATATTCCAGGTATGCCCCAATGAATCTCTCTCATATTCCTGGCTTTTCAAATCGTATTCCTCACATATATTGACAAACTTATTTGCCTAAATTCAAAGATGGGAAAGGAGATGATGTTGCCTTGCACTTGATTAAATATCACATGCACATACATAGGCTAGGGGTTAAATTGTATGAAGACGGCTTGATGAAGATGTTTATCCCAACCTTAGAAGAAGAGGCATGATCCTAGTATGAAGGATTACCATCTTCTAGTCTATTTTCCCTTGAATATTTTTATTCAGCATTTTGTGTGAATTAAAAGGAAAGTTACCCATCTTTAGTTATGATTGAAAACTTCTGGGGAAATTTTGGGGATTGATATTGATGAATAATACTTAATGTATGAAGAAATTGAAGAATCCCTTTATGAAATATATTCTCATCAGAAATAACTAGTAGAGACTAGTTGTCTTGGTACACATGATCATTCTGAGCAAACATTAGCTGCTTCTTTGCTTGAAAATTGTTATCACTGGAATTTCGTTCGTAAATGGTTACAGGAATCCAGCATCTTCAAAAACCCATTAGTTCATCTATGGCCCAGAAAATGCATTTCCAAAGGGCACAACACTATACAACTAGTTAAAAAATCAGCGTGCGCTAAAGATACAAAGGTAGCGCATGCACGTGTGACAGTCGAATAACGCCGGAAAAGAGCATATGTACCTGATGCACGACTGTGGAAGAAAAAATCCACACACACCTCAGAATGACGCATTTATGATTTTGGTCAGCCTTCCACCCACTTCTGATCCATCTCCCAAGTCGATTTCACACCCAAATCCGAGATGAATCTGAGTGGGGGGTTGGTCAAAGACCTAAGGGTGCCCTAAAGAGCCCCTTGTTCACACTAAAGACTGGTTGAATAATTCCCCAAAGATTTTCTATAAAAAGAGGTCATGGGTGCACTATGTTTTCAAGGAATACTTTTGTATTTTTATGCTTCCTATATTCTCTTGGATGATCCTCTTTCCTCATCAAGAGCATACAAGCACCATTCCATTTGGCCATTCACATCACCTCTTGAGTAAATGAGCTTTGGATTTATTCACCATTTACTTTTAGTTTTCTACTTTTAAGAAGAGATCAATCATTGTGGGTTCAAGAGCCCTCCCTTGGAGGAAGAAGGGACCCATAAGTCCCCCTTTCTCTTCGGTGTTTTCCCACTAATACAACCTATCCATTGGTGGCATGCATGTTGTTTATTTTTTGTTCTATTTCCCTTATGCACTCTAGTTTAGTTTCTTTTATTGTTATTAGTTTAGTTCTTTGTTTATTTATTATGCTTGATGTTTCTAACTCTTGCATTCACTGTTGTCTTGTCTAGCTAACCCAACTGGACTTGTAAGCGTCCTTATTTTGCTTATTTAGGTGACGAAAGGGACGCAACAGATTGAAAACTCCACTAGGGATTGGTATCAATTCCCCTCCCATTCGGGTTGTTTGAGCACTTCATTTTGGTTTATTTAACTTGCAGGAACCATAATCAGCCCTACTTGTAAAAAGATAAATTCAGAGCTGAGTTGAGAGAATTTCATCCTAAATTTTCTTCCTGGCCGTGTAAC
This sequence comes from Picea engelmannii, assembly GCA_009831015.1. NCBI lineage: Eukaryota > Viridiplantae > Streptophyta > Pinopsida > Pinales > Pinaceae > Picea > Picea engelmannii. The sequence continues at coordinate 155,754 of ML796244.1, read as the reverse complement.
AGAAAGTGTGTAGGTTTTTTAACCCACAGATGTGTCTTCCAAGCACGTGCGTCAAACCCACTGTGTTTCTCAGTTCACTCTGTGCACTGCGCCAAAAAGTCATTTTTAATTTGCGCATTGGCACCCAATGTGCCTCTGTCTACTCTGTGACTTGCACATTTATCCAGAAAAATCATACATTGTAAGGGTTTTTGTGATCTGTTGAAGGCCCATATCCTTCTTAAGTTTGATTCTATGGATATTTTAATATGAACTACACTTAGATTCCCTCTCCACATGAAGGGTTAGTCAAAAAATAGGCACTTAGGGGGTTAAAATCCACATTTATCCTCTTTTTTCTTTCATTTTTCCACATGGATGGCTTGCTTTGATTAAAGATAAGTTGGAATCATTCTATATCACAAATATAACTACTTACATTGGGACCATAAATTGAATGTCAATCTTTGAGTATGCTCTTCTCTCGCACCATAAAGCGATCTTGAGAATCAGAAAAATGATTGAGGGAACATTTCATCTCCTTTAAAGACAAAATCTTTAGGAGAGCACAACAGCCCCCTTGGGACTCCTCTTAGTTTCTTTTCAAACACATCTTAAAATTGTAACAGGCCCATGCATGTCCACATTCTACAAAGATAGTATATTTTTTAAATTACTTTCTTAGATTAAATCCCTAGGGAAGTTTAAAGGTTTTGTAACGGGCCCATACATGCCCACATGTCCACAATATAGGATAGTTGTTGAATATTTCTTAGATTAAATCACACTAGGGAGTTAAAGGATTGGTAAGGACCCACATGTCCACATGCTAGTTCTCTAGGGACTTTAAAATTTCACAAGGTTGCACCAATGACATTTAGTAAATTAGGTAATGAAGACTTGTAAAGGACCACATGAAGTCTACATGCAACAAGGTGACACCTAAATTATTAAAAATTTGGCACACTTTCACTTGTTCACACACAAAGTCACTACTCACTCACATATCTTCATCTAGAAAATCATGGAGGTTGAAGTATGTTTCCTCCAAAGGGATTTTGAAATGCCCCACCCCTTTTCTTGACGGGACTATCCACTCCCACTTAATTTCAATGAGATTGGTTCACACTCCCAATATCTCAAACAACCACACCTAAATTTTTTCTAAAAACTCACTAAGTTTTCCTTCATAGGAGGTACCAAAATATTTTTTTTAGTCTAGGTAGGATCTCGGGGATAGGCATCCAAATAACTCCTCGTTATATGGTTCTCATATCTTCAAACAGTAGAAGTTGTCAAATAGGGAACTTTAAATCCTCCAAGTCAAGTGTTCCTAACACCATAAGGCAGGGAGATACCCGTGAAGGGTCGAAGGTTGAGGTCCGGTTGTTCTGTGCATCCCCCCTTGAGGCACCCACCTCTTGGACGGGATCCAGCCCATGAACCATTTCTTAGGCCAAAAATCTAAATGCGAAACTTTGACCGAGGTACCTAGTGACCAAATTTTAGGACATATACCTAGGTGGAAATTGTGGGTTGCAACTGCACCTTGATCGGATTTTTTGTGGCTATTGGGAAATATCACCAGCTCTTTCAGGATATGCACCCTCTACCCCTCATTATAAATGATTGCTTCATCCTTCACTAGTTTCTCTTCCAGTGTCTTCAGACCCCATTGTCGAGTGCTATTGGAAGGTCCAATGCTATTTGAGAGGAAGGACGTTACGTATTTTAGGACATGAGCATTTTTTTTCTTTGTTCTTCCACGCGGACAAAATCTACGTACCCACATGTATGCTTCTTTATCAATTGATTTATGTATAATGCTCTTGTGATTACATGAGATTGTGAGATATATTGTGAAGGTCCAAAAATCATAACAAAGTCTCTTGTTCATTTATTTCTCTCACCACCATTTTCACACATCCACTTTGCTAGTCGGACATCATAGGGGACCCACAAAATCCTCGTCGTTCTAGATGCTTTCTAAATCTCCCTCCCATTCTAGGGGGAGTTCCTAGTCTTGCCAACTCATCGGCTCCACTTTCTCACACCTTTGTGAATACTTTCACCTTGGGATCTGCTTTTCTTGGTTCCACTTTACTTGGGTCCACTTCCCAAGGTCAACTATCCACTCTCTTTCCTTTACAAGGAAGCGGGGGGAACACTTCTTCCCCAAGAGGAAGTACAACCCCACCTAACCCCCCTCAAGGGTCAAGTGCACAAAACACTCACACCATGGCTGGAGATAATCCTCCACTACTACCCCAGATGCCATACTTGGCTTCCCTAAACATACTGTATCTAACTAAACTCACCAATGATCCTATATTGCATGACCCCACATGGCCTACAATGCCTACCAAACTCCCTTCAGACATCCCCAAGTTTGAAGGAAAACTGGGAGATGACCCAACCAAGCATATCATGACCTTCCACTTATGGTTCTATTCAAATAGCATCATGGATGAATCTGTCTGCTTGAGATAATTTCAATGCACACTCACTGGCCCATCCACCAAGTGGTATGTAGAAGAAAAATCTGGATCCCATGTGACCTTTGAATCTTTGGCCAAAGCATTTTTTACCTTCTTTCAACTACCAATCCATCATGACAATGGTCTCGAACTAATCTCAGAGTTAAAGAAAACCTCTAATACACACATCGTTGACCAAATTCACGAATGGCGTCGACGACGTATTCTATGCAAAGCAAAAGCCACCAAGAAACAATGCCTCAGTTGGTTTCTCAAATCACTTGTTTCCTTCCTTTCCAAGGATGTGGCCGCCACCTTCCCCCAATCAAAAGAAGAATCCATCGACAAGGCGCAATAGTTCAAAATCATTTATTCATAGTCAGGATACTTATATACAGTACTACTTGATGCCCCAAGACCTATGCCATTCCACCAGGAAAAACCTAGATGTCTCACTCAACGGATAAATTGATTGGTACCACTACACACCACAATTCACACCTCCAACAACCACCTATGTATGGAACACCTCAATATATGTCGGCATATGGAATACCTCCTTATTATCATCCTACCCCTTATCAACAACCATACCCTATTTCCCTTCCTCCACCCATCAGTGGACCACAACTGACACCCACAGTACGCCCTACGGCCCAACCAAGTTCTGGTACCCCCTCTACCTCAGCTTATACCCTGAGCACTAGTGAAAGTGCAACACCTTCCTATATACCCTATGGACCATTGCCACCAAATAATCTGTACTTTCCATTTCCTACCCCTCCACAGCCCATGGCACCACCACAAGGACACCCACACGTAGGGGTTAACTTTGTTCATCCCTCTCCCATCCAACAATATCAAAATTTTGAATAGCTGAATACGAAAAATCTGACCCATCAATCAAACAATGCCAAAAAGAAAGGGAAAAATTGAAATAATAATAATCTGGGACCAAGAGGGAACGAGAACCACCCCCAATAGAACCAACTTTCCTGGGGCAACTAGAATTAGGGGAACCAAATCCCCCAAGGGGGAAATAACAATAAACTCCAAGGGAAGAATAACAAAAATCTTTGGCCAAACTTCCCTTGTGCCCTTTGTGGTGAGTATGGCAATTATACTCACTGTTATCACTGAAATTTCGTCCGCACAGGGCGACAAGAACTCTGCATCATCAACACAGAAAAATAGTCATTCATGTCACAAGGATTAATTCCACAGCACAGCAAAAGGGTCAAAACTATACAAAATGGCCAAAAAATTAAAAGGCGCTTTGCACCCACTGGGCGCGCGCACGCGCAACATCTTCGTACCAGGAGCGCATATGCGTGGTTGTGGGGTGCAAAACCCGCGCGCCTGCCAAACGGCGCATTTATGAAGCTGGTCGGCCTCCCAACCACTAATGGATCGGCTCCCAAGTTGATTTGACACCAAATCCGAGCTCAATCCGCGTGGGGAGGCTGGTCAAAGACCTAATTGTGCCCTAAAGAGCCCCTTTTCACATTCAAAAGAGGTTGCATAATAGCCCAATGCTTGGCTATAAAAATCCATGAATGACCACCATTTCTTCAAGGAATTCTTCATACTGTTATGCTGCTGAGATTGCTAGAGACTCCTTCTTTGGCAACACACATTGTAAGCTACATTTCATAAGCTATTCACCCCTCTCTTGAGTGAATAAGCTTGGAGTTCTTTCACCCACATTTCATCTTTCTTTGTAAGGAGAGCAATCAGTTGAGGGCCTCAAGAGCCTTCCATTGGAGAGAGAAGGGACCCAAGTCCTCTTTCTCCATTGTGTATCTTTGGATTTCATAAATCAGACCAGCTTATATATTGGTGATATTGGTCCATTCTCATTTGTTTTTATTTTTGTTCCTATGCTCATAGTTTTATTTAGTTTTTGTTTAATTCTTGTTAATAGATTTGTTGTTTTCTTTCTAACCTTTTACCATACAGCTGTCATGACTAGCAGAGCCCAACTAGGCATGTAAGCACT
>ML796244.1:107391-137185 GCA_009831015.1 Picea engelmannii | reverse complement strand
CTATGCTCATAGTTTTATTTAGTTTTTGTTTAATTCTTGTTAATAGCTTTGTTGTTTTCTTTCTAACCTTTTACCATACAACTGTCATGACTAGCAGAGCCCAACTAGGCATGTAAGCACTCACTTTTTGCTCATCAAACGACGAAAAGAGTGCAAAAACTCACCATTTCCCTCAAATTGTTGACTTTAAATGGATTAAAGAATCTGTAAATGGACCATGTCCCCCAGCACTGCCTGGCCCCCAACAGACCCCACAACAATATGTACAGCAACCACCCCCTGTTGTATTGCAAAACCCCATTCCACACCAAGGGGTGATGAACACCTAATAGGAGATGCATCTGGCCCCACCACAGATGGGACAGTATCCAAACCTAGGCACTCCTACAGATTGCACTATCCTCCTCACTAGTGAGGATGAAGTCCTTCTACAAATACGTAGTCGTCTATACAACACTCCCCCTGACTCTGCTCTCACTACCTCAAAAACATCCCGAGTCACAATTGGACCACCTTTGATGATTCCCCACCCTAATACTAAACCCCCCCTTTGTATTCCTCGCATCCCATTACGACGGAATGTCAACAACCCGCAGGATAGGGCGGAACACAATTATAGTATGGTCGATGACTTGGCCCAATCCCCTACTACCATGTTAGTTTTAGAATTCCTTCAAACCTATCCTACTCAACGTAAGTCATTACTTTCCACCCTAGGGGCAGTCGACCCTGCTGATACACACCTCATCACCTTTGATATTGATAGTAGGGAACCTCGTGTCCCTGCTTTGGTCTCTTTCCAAATACCGGTTAAAATATGGAACATCATAGTTCACGGGTGCATCATTGATGAAGGTGCATCCACATACATCATGTCCAAAACTGTATGGTAGAAACTTGGCTCACCCGAGCTCATACCATCCACCATTACTCTGAGAGCTTATGATAGATGACCATCCTCCCTGAAAGGGATTATCAAAATATCCCTATTGAACTCGGGGGAAAGACTATCCTCATTGATATTGAAGTTATCGATGCTCCACTCAATTACAACATCTTTTTTGGGTGTAGCTACATGTATGCGATGAAGGGTGTATCCTTTTATGTGTTTTATACCATTATGTTCCCCTACAATGGGAAGATCATCACCATCGACCAAGTATCACATTATGAGCCCAACCCTTCCTCCAACATCGATAACATCCTACATTTTGTCCACACTAATCTTGATGCCTACCCACTCATCGAGATGGGTCCCAGAATTTTCAAATACCCATCCTTGCTAGGGACTTACCATGGAGAACCTCCTCTCATACATCCCTCATCACAAGTATGTGTCATATCATCCAATGGAATAGAAACTGGAGATACCCTTCCTCCCAAAGAGGATTCATTACTATTTGACATCCCACTAGTTGAAGAGCTCCTTCCTCCAGAATCCCTTGAGAACCCTCTAGCTCCCCCTGCTCCTGATTACACCCTCCCCCAGGGACACATCCCAGTTTTGGAGACAGTCCCCCAAGTCATTACTCAAATCCCCGTATTTTACCCCCTACCAGGCGTACAAGTGTTCTAGGTATCCACAACACTTACCCTTCCCAATATGATTCTTGAAATTCCAGTATGGTATCTACATCCACCTAAGATGGTCCCTCAACCATCCCTCCCTCAACAAACAGTAGGAATCCCGATGCAGCTTCTAATACTTACTCCCACCACACCACCCACACCCCCACTCACTAGCACCATTACTACAATTGGGGGTAGATAGAAGAAGAAAGAGCCCACTGCTCCACTTCCACCTCGAGTTCAACCCCCTTGTGCAGTATGTGAGAAAGAATGACACCCCACCAATCGATCTCCCTCTCTCCCTAAGTTACGAAATTTAATATGAATTCCTCAAGAAATCACACCGCTTGTTGCGCCACCCAATGCACCAAGTACTACCACCACGTCTCCAACCACTAGTACCACAAGGCTGTGAATGAAATTCACCTATGCCATCTGCTCAGAGTATGGGCATTATGCTCATCATTTCCCATCTATCCCATACGTTCGCCACACATTAGCCACAAAATGCCACACATATCTGCCTGATATTCCTCTGGCACTCCATACCAATGCTCCTATGAATGTAATTCATTATATTTCTTCATCACTCCTTGAGAAAAGGGGAGGCCCATGTCCTCCCACCAAACTACCACCCGATCACCCATAGTGTCAGTGAAACTAGTATGGCATTATGGAACCACCATCCATATCTAAGCCCTTTTTCCCACTTTCATTTTTTGGTACAGGAGCCCATAAGCTCCATTTTTCGAACCATTTTTGGCCACTTACACAGTCATTTTCGTCAGGTGATCATTTTCACTTTTCCCTGGCGGAGCATCTTTCCATGACACACTCAGGTATGCATGCTCATGTTCAAAATGATAAAATAACTGTTATATGTTCTTTATATTTAGACAATGTTCACGTCGGGTATTTGGTTTTCATGTGTGCAGTTACTTGGTCACCACAAATCAACAAGGCTCTTTCAGGTATAAGATCACTACCGGCATGTAGTCATTCCCTCTAAATATCAATTGCATCTCCTAGTCAAACCCTCCAATATTTGCCTCTAAGGTCGCCCCACCCAAATTTGTAGTACTCACACCTCCATTACATTTCAGTACTGTCAACCAGTAGCACTCTCTCCCACATGAATTGTCCCCATCATAGTCCCCTCTGACACTTTGACACTCATGTTGTTTTCACCCCCTAGCGCTGGGAATCTGCATAGCCTTTTCATTCCTAAGAATTAGCCGCATGCAACTTCTCCTCATTTTGCTAAATTCCCCATAATGGACTCCTGAGTAATCTCGTCGCGATTCACATTTTGACTGCACCTCTGCAGTATCATTAGCCCTCCATCTCATCCACCATCATTTTTCCCATCTACAGATTGTCCTCCATTCATTTTACCTAATACATAAACCCACCTATGGGGCCCCCACCCTCCACCTATTTTCCACGTAACTTGCACTCTCACAGGCCAAGCCATATTGCACTGGGGCACCCATTTCTGTACCTATATGCTCATCCCCAATTATTCTTTATTCATTTGGTAATTGTACAAAGCCTTTGTTTCTAGCCTTTACATAGTTTTCTTGTGTCACCTTTGGCGACCTTCCTTTTTTGGCAAAAGCAACCCATGTCGCCCTTGGTTGGGGCATTCATTATATTCTACTCCTGTTGACATTGTCCATAAACCCTGAGTATCCCACAGTCCATTTACCCTTGATCTTCAATTTTGTCCACTTTGTCATGCCTCTGGCACAATTTAACCCTAGTCTAGTCATCCCCCTGACGCTAGATTTAGTTCCACGGTTACTACCACTTATCCTCCACAAATATTCCCAACCAAGGGTAGTCTTGATTCTCCCCGTATCTTGACTACGTCCATGTTCCTCATCAGTTCATGTTTTTATCCCATAGATTTCATGAAGCCCTTTGCTTCTTGGAGTCGCGTCTCCCTTTCTGTCGACATCAACACAGTTTCCATAAGGGCGACAATATCTTGGCCCTCATTAACTTTATAATGAGGAGTCTTGGATGACACAGAGAGACCCATCATTGCTCTCTACTGTTGTTGACCCCCACGACATTCAACTTCAACACTTTATCATGTTGCAGTGGGTCTTACTTTGCGACTATTTCATTTTTTTTTATATTTGTCGAAGACCTCTGAAATTTGATAGGCTATCAATGCCTACGTATCATCGACACTTCTTACAGGTGTCCTTGCCTCTTTTCAGAGTTTGTTCACCATCATATTTTTTATCTTCTATTATCAACACACCCCCGAGGGGGCTACAGTCATCTACACCAACACACATCATCAACTACTGTATTACACAATTTTGTGTTACATGACATGGGTCCTACTAGTTCCCCTCTCCCTCCAATGGGTCGCTCTTGAAATTCCCCTCAACACTCTTACTTACAACGATACTCTTAGTAGAAGAAACATTGATGTACTTTGGCTATACGTATACTCCTAACCTCACACATTGGGCATCTGTTATCATTGTAATTTCATTTGCAAATGGTTACAAGAATCCAACATCTTCAAACAACCATTAGTTCATCTGTGGCCCAGAAAATGCATTTCCAAAGGGCACAAAACTATACAACTAGTTAAAAAATCAGCATGCACTAAAAATACAAAGGTAGCATGCACACGTGTGATAGTCGAATAACGCCAGAAGAGTGCATATGCGCTCGATGCATGATTGTGGACACAAAAGGCCAGGCATACCTCAGAACGATGCATTTATGATTTTGGTCGGCCTTCCACCCACTTCTGGTTCATCTCCCAAGTCAATTTGACACCCAAATCTGAGCTGAATCCGAGTGGGGGTTGGTCAAAGACCTAAGGGTTCCCTAAAGAGCCCCTTATTCACACTAAATACTGGTTTAATAATGCCTCAAATATTTTCTATAAAAAGAGGCCATGGGTGCACTATATTTTCAAGGAATTCATTTGTATTTTTATGCTTCCTATATTCTCTTGGAGGATCCTCTTTCCTCATCAAGAGCATACAAGAACCATTTCATTTGGCCATTCACATCACCTCTTGAGTGAATGAGCTTTGGATTTATTCACCATTTCCTTTTAGTTTTATACTTGTAAAAGGAGCTTAATCATTTTTGGTTCAAGAGCCCTCCCTTGGAGGAAGAAGGGACCCACAAGTCACCCTTTCTCTTTGGTGTTTTCCCACTAATACAACCTATCCATTGGTGGCATGCATGTTGTTTATTTTTTGTTCTATTTCCCTTATGCACTCTAGTTTAGTTTCTTTTATTGTTATTATTTTAGTTCTTTTTTTATTTCTTATGCTTGATGTTTCTAACTCTTGCATTCATTGTTGTCTTGTCCAGCTAACCCAATTAGACTTGTAAGCGTCCTTATTTTTCTCATTTAGGTGACGAAAGGGACGCAACAAAAATGAAACAAATTTTCATCATAATGTTGACTGTCAAGTTATATCCCTTGAAATTAATGAAAATTTACAGCCTTGTCAGCCTTATTACAGTGAAAATTATGAGGAGGATCATTCAAATTGTTTTTCATCTCATTCATTTTCTGAAAAACTGTATATTGAAGAATTTGGTTAAAATCAGACTTTTGAAATTGTATGTGCAAAAAATCTAGGCAGTAAAACCATTAATGAGGATAGTTACCTAAAGTTACAAGGAAATACCGAAGAAGACTAGGTTGTTTTAGATATTTTGGATGTTGCAGAATCTATTCATGATTTCACATCTCTTAATTTGACATATTCAAAAGTTTTTAAAAGCCAGGATGACATTCTTGTTCAAGAACATGAAGGAGCATTTTCGTATTTTTCTCAAACACATAAGATTGTTGTTTCATATAAATATTTCCAAGAGTACCTAAAACCTATCCCTCCTGTGGATAATCTGAAAGGTGATCATCTTGCTGCATTTCGATTTGAGAAGGGTCAACCTGATGAAAGAGATCCTTGTCTTTTTGTTGATTTTCAAAAAGGGGTAGTCTTACATGTTTTCGAAGACCCTTTTGCCAGTAACATGAAATCATTAGATAAGATGGAGTATGTGTTGTTCAAGAATGTAGAGATAAAATTTGGTTTACAGTTTGGGTTATCATTTGCCGAGTTCTTTTTTCTGTCTGGAGGAGTTGAAAGCAAGCTGCAGCCAAGAAATCATTCACTTGACTGGCTTCATTGGAAATATTAGATTACTTGATTTGGAATTTTTCCTTATTAAAGTAGGGTAGGTAGGAGTATGAATAAGCTTGGTTCTACGAGCATTTCTTTCAACAATCTGTATTTTTCATTTTCAGTAGTTTCCAGATTTCAGTTTGGAGCACACACAGTTTTGGGTTTTCAGCGGATGCAGGTTACAAGTTACAGTTGGAAAGTTGAGTTTGGGAGAAACCCAATGGATAGGAACTTGGTCTACCGTTCTTTGCTACCTCATAGGGAGGATAGAATCCCCATTGGAGCCAGCGATTAGCACCATGATTTTCATAGCTAAGGTTAAAGATTTCTCAACATTTTGCAAAGTCATGCCTGTTAGCAACAATATTGTTTTTATGTATGGCATCATATAACATATCCAAGGGTAGGTTTAGAAAGAAATATTATCATTTATTATTTCCATTTCCATTTTCAACTATGCACTGCAAAATTTGCTATGTGTTGCGCAGAGGAATTCACCATGTAGACAATTTTGTCGCGCAGAGGATGCTATCATGAAAAGGATTTTGTCACGTAGAGGATGTTCTTGCGCAGAGCATGCTGTCGCGCAGAGGATTCTATCGCACAAAGGATTTTGTCGAGAAAAGGATGTTGTCGCGAAGAGGATGTTGTCGCGCAGAGTATGTTTTCGTGCATAGGATGTTGTCGTGTAGAGGATGATGTCGCGCATATGATGTTTTTGCACAAAGGATGTTGTCACATAGAGGATTTTGTCCTGCTGAGGATGTTGTCACGCAGAGGATTTTTTCACGTAGAGAATGTTGTCACGCAGAGGATGTTATTGTGTAGAGGATGTTGTTGCACAAAGGGTTCTGTTGCGCAGAGGATGATTTTGTGCAAAGTATTTTTTCGTGCAGAGGATGATTTCATGTAGAGGATGTTGTCGTGTAGGGGATGTTGTTGCACAAAGGATTTTCCTGTGCACAGGCTACAGGGCACGTTACGCAAATGATTGGTTTAGTGGTCAACTTAGAGATCAATTTTCGACCAACTGGAGAGGAATTTTGAAAATCCCAGAGAGGTTTTTGTTGAGGACAAACCAGATAATAAAAACCTCTCTCATATTTGAATTTTTTTTTCATATTTTTGGATATTAGAAGGAATATTTGAGCCCTATTTTTCAGTTTTCACGATTTCATGTTTGAGACATGTTTTTGCGACATGTATTTCAGCCATCAGGAGACGAATTTCAAGAAACTAAGAGAGGTTTTATTTAGAATGAGATTACCTACAAAAATCTTTCTCATATTTTACACAACTATTACAGTTTGAGAATTACAAGTGACGTTTTGAAGCCTATTGTTCATAATTTTTCCTCTTGAAAAGGAGGAAATCAGTTAAAACCTGTCATTTGTTGTTTTTAATGGTTTCTATTTTGGGAAAGGGGTTGGAGTTTGGAATGGTGAGTTGTAAAGGACCTGTAGTGGTATATATTTCATGATATGAGAGTAGATAGGGGTTTTACACTTGGGGGGATCAATACTTGTTTATTTCTTTGAAGTTAATGCATACATTTTCTCTTTCTGAAATTTGAGATTCATCACAATGTTTATGTTCAGTATGTGTTTCTTGAATATCATTTCCATGATTATGTTTTTATGCTAGAATTGTATGAGAGTAAGTGGTAGGAATTCATCCATGTTTGATGCTCCTTTCACATTGATGATACTTGTTATGTGTTAATGGTTACTTTTACATGATTCATCTTCATGTGATGCTTTGTTTAGTAATTAATCTTCATGTCATTTCTTCTAAATATGCACTAGATATTCATCCATTGATTGAGGCCTGTAGTGTAGTGGGATTTCTTATCCTCTCCATCTCCCATCTCATATCATTTATTTGTTGAGCATAGCTCCTATTTTTTCTTGAATCAGCAGAAGGAAACCAACTAGTTGTTGACTGTAAAAACATTGAAATTCAAGCCTTGACTCCATTTCCCAATGGTACTTCTCCCTTGTTTCTCCTACCAACCCATTTAAATCAAAACCAGGCCTGTCCTATTGCAGAATCTGACCTCTGTGCATTTATTGATGAATCGTTTGATTTATTACCAGTCATTAGACATATGAGAGAGCCCTCTCTAGTTGTATAGGTCAGAATACAATCTAAATTTGGTTGAAATAGTTACCTCAGGGTTGTCCTTGATACAACCCAAATAAATTTTTGAGTGCTAACATAAAATTTAGACAAAAGCCATCATATGACATGGAATTTCAGGAAATGAATGCATCAACCTATCACATTTGTATCACATAGTCACAATGGAAAGAGAATAATGTGCATGAAGTTGTTTTTCTCATTTCTCCTAAAACAAAAGATGACACTCTTGTTGACATCCATGAAGGGTCATTTGTGGACATTTTTGCAATTAATGATGTGACTGCCTCAATTAAATCTTTTCAAGAACACAGTATTGTTTTTCCTGATGTGAATGATAAGCATGATGAACATATTGTTTTATTTCATTCTGAAAAGGATATTGTGTTGGATGACATAGAACAATTAGCAGTTGTAAATGAATGGAATGCTTATCTTTTTGTTGACCTTCAAGACATGGTGGTGTATCATTCTTTTGAAGATTCTTTTCCAATTTTTTTGGAATCATTAAGGAAAGTAAATTTTTCAGAGTTCATAAAATTTGAAGGTGGATTTATATTTCATATTGAGTTTCCATATTTTAAGATTTTCTTTCGTTTTGGAGAGAATAAAGCAAAGGCCAGTCAAGTAGCCATTTATTTAATTGGTTACATTGGAAATATGAGATCACTTGAATTCAATAAGTTCACCAATTGATTAGAGTAGGAATGGTCTGCTAATAATCTTGATGGGTAAGCATATGTTTCAATTTAGATTCTAGCAGTATGGTTTTAAATGTGTGCATAGTTTTAGTGTACAGTTTTGGTTTTCAAAGTGGGTTTGATTTCTCTTGGAGAAGGACACAAGTCAGTTTGTAGGTTGGGAACATCCCAATGGATGAAGGCACCTGGTCATTGAGTTCTTTCCTGCCTCACAGGGAGGAAAGCATCCCCATTGGAGCCAATTTTAGTGTCCTATAATTTGTTGAAGGGTCAAACTCTGAATCGAGGATTTGACATATATTAGGATGTTGGAGAAAATGGTGGTTGAAAGGGTAATGAAGTGGTCCTAGGGATTCTTATCATCATATCAAGTGTCGAACTATAAATCAGTGACCTTCAACCATCAATCAAAGCTAAACAATAGAATAAAATTTCAAAAGGAAATTCACTTTGCAAGTTTGCTACGGAAGTTATGTGTGCAAGTTCTGGAAATTTCTTTTTTGTAGTCAACTTCAAACTTAGTTTTTGATCACATGGAAAGGAATATTTGAAAAATAAAAGAGAATTTTTTCAAGAATGAGCTCATTCACAAAAACCTTTCTCAGTTTCTTCACAAGCGTCAAGGTTTGGAAGATTCGAATGGATCTTTACAGTCTATTTTTCAGATTTAAACATTTAATGATTTCATGTTTTAGTCATTATCTTTGGGCGAGGATCTCAAGACTCTCGAGAGGAATTTTTAAAAAAGGAAATAGGATTTTTTCAAGAATGATCCCATTCACAAAAAAATCTTTCAGTTTCTTCACAAGTGTCATGGTTTGAAATATTTGAATGGATCTTTATTGCCTATTTTTCAGATTTAAACATTTAATGATTTCATGTTTTAGTCATTAAGTTTGGGTGTGAATAACAAGACTATGGAGAGGAATTTTAGAAAATGGAAAGTGGATTTTGTCAAGAATGATCCCATTCACAAAAACCTATCTCTGTTTCTTCACAGGTTTCATGGTTTGGAATGTTTGAATGTATCTTTACAACCTATTTTCCAGAAAATTGATTCCTATTTCCTAGAAGGAAGTCCTAAACATGTTGCTATAATTTTGTAACCAAATCCAACTTTGGGAAGGAGTTGAGCTCGACCTCCTCATCTTGGGGAAGAGTATTATATATATATATATATATATATATATATATATATATATATATATATATGTGTAGTTTTGATGGATTAAATGGGTTAAGAAGCATAGAGAATATTTCTTTTGATCATTTTGTAATCTTTCTAAATTATAATGGAATATTAGTCAGAAGTCCAGAGTTACTGTTACCATAGATTCTTGTGATGGTGTTTTTGAAGTGTGTCCCTTTCTATGTGTATGTAACTCTTATATTAGTTTTCATTTAAATGTGTGTTCTTCAATGTTTTATTGGAAAGTACATGATCATAATTCATCCATATTTGATTCTCCGATTCATAGCAATTAAACATTCCATAAATTTCCTCTAAAGTTGCATTAAGAATTTGTCCTAAGTTAGATGCTCTTATTTTAATGGGCTGTTGAATTTCCTTTTCTATCACCATGTTGCTACAATGTTATTGAATGATAAAACATCATCTACTTTGCCTATGTTTGTTGGGCCCTTCATTTTGTTGTTATAAGTTGTGCACGGAATGCTACAGTCCCAATTTTGGTAAACAAAATATGCGCAAGTCACATAGGAGATGGACAACGGAATGAAGAAAGAAACCGAAAATTGTTGGAAGGAAAGTGCAACACTAGCATGAATAAAGAAGTTATAACAAAACAAGAAAAAAAGCATTCAAAGTCTCAAACCCAAAGATCCCAATTGGATTATATATACGAGATGAATATGATTGTAAAGGGTTGATCCTTGCTAATCAATTTTTATGGTCCATTTTGGGTAAATGTTAGCTAGAGTTCTAGAGTCTGGGTTTTGGAACTAGGCCAAGGATGTAACAGAGTCATGTCTAGTTGTAATGTTGAAAGAGCAAGGGTTCTATAACCTTGTCTATCAACAATATAGCATTTTATTGTTAGATTTGGCATGAACGAGTTGTGTATGTAACTTAGTTGAATAATCTAATTGAGAAGAACAATATGATGTTAATACATAGAGAGACCCAAATTTTGAAATTATTGTGTCTTCTTAGCTTCAGATTATCTTGAATGTTTCTTCATATTATATTTATGTCAAATATACTTAATTTGATATCGCTTAGTTATGAATGCAATGCAACTCTGTTTTGTTTAATCTGGGTTAGTAATGTTTATATAGTTTTGGGTTTAACATATCTTGTGCAAGACTAACAACGATCCTGAGATTGTATGTATTTGTCTAAGTATTCTTCTTACCCTTCCCTACATTCCTCATCTTGGTTGCACTTTGGGTGACACTTCTTCTCTTCAAGGAAGATGAAAACTCCAATGCTCTAGACCACTTCGGTACCTTTTGTTAGTAACTAGAGAAGGACCCTGGTCTGATCAATTCCGCACCAAAAAAATGGTTTCATTGCCGAGACATGCTTCATAAGGGAACCTGTAGGGAGAATTATTCCACAGATCCACTGATCTTATATTCACCATTGGAGGGAGAAACACTGTGATGCCTTCATATGGAAATAAGCGGAGTTGCAAGGTAAATTTGTGTCAGGGTCCTAACCTGCACATAGGTAGAACAATATATTCGGATGTAATAAAGGTCAATATTAATAAGGCCTTTCAATAAAATAGAATAAGGCAGATGTAAGAAGACCTAATAGAAGCTTCCGCTTCTAGAAGGATCTTCCTCTAGATGCTTCTTTTTAGTATAAATAGGAGTCGAGGGTATGAGAACCCTAGATTGAATATTATTGTAATAGAGCTCTGCTCAACTGGAGATTGCCCCCTCGAAGAGGCCGGTGAACATTGCTTTCAGATTCAAAGTGTTACTTCTGTTATTATTCTTGTATCATTTCAGTGCTATTGTGGTGAATGTTCTGGTTATATTGTTGTTATTCTTCCATTTCTAGCATTTTATTTCTATTCTACATACATTTTATATCTGGTATATTACAAGTGGTATTAGAGAAGTTTCCTCGGAAGAAAGTGTAGTTTAAATTTTTTTTCAGGGTAGAGACGTATTCCAACGTCTTTAAGCCAAAGAGATATGTCGTTATGTGCATAAAACTGTGGTTGAAGGATTCATACACGCAGGAAATACAAGTGGTACTTAAGCGCACATCTGTTGGCCACCCTTGTAACCCTGTTGGTACCCCTTTGAGTGGTAGCACATCAGACAACACCTATGTACGGATCAGCCTAGATTACCTGAAGCCCTCTTTAGATAAATCGATCGGTCGCCTGACTGTTATAGTGTCACCGAGAAAAACACTCGGGAAGATACTCTCTAGTACCTGGGTAGTCGAGTAGTACGGCTAAGGGTATGGTCTATCCTCCTTAATTAGTGCCCTGAGATATTGGGTCAAGTAATACTGTTGGACCTCGCACGTATATCAGAGAGTTATAGCACATGGA
Organism: Picea engelmannii; assembly: GCA_009831015.1. Taxonomy (NCBI): domain Eukaryota; kingdom Viridiplantae; phylum Streptophyta; class Pinopsida; order Pinales; family Pinaceae; genus Picea; species Picea engelmannii. The sequence continues at coordinate 125,062 of ML796244.1, read as the reverse complement.
AAACCCTTGTCTGTAGAACCCTTGAATACCTAACCCTTGGGGACAGAAACATAAACAAATTAAAATAGACAAGATATATTGCCATGCAACTATTTTCGGGTTGCCAAGTAAATACACATTTCTTTTTGGTTAATCATTTGGGCATTTCCTCTCTACAATATTCTTCAAACCGGAGTATAACTCCGTAGGTGTAAAAAAAAAAAAAAAAAAAGTCTGGAAAAATTTTCACCATTATTTGAGACCTATTCCATTGGATTCATCTCTTCGCCCTTATCACATTCATCCATATTATTTTTCGGCAAAAATTTTGACCCCGCCCGCCCCTTTTCAGTTCCCCCATCCTCATGGCCCATGCCCGTAGCCAAGACTTGGAAGCTCACTTCAACACCTTGCAATCTAGTCTCATCAAAACCCAACAAGAATGAAACAACTCAGTGTCAATGTTGTCGCCATCAATAAAACCATGTAGTCCTCAATAGAGGAAGTCAAGAAAGACCTCACCACCCAACTTGAATCAGTCTTTTTGGCACTCTGCACCAAACTGCCTACCCCTACAGATAACCCTTCCTCTTCCTCACCTCCACATCCTGAAGGTGACCATTCCTCTCATTCCCATAACTTTAAGAACCATCACTTTCAACGTGACCTACGCCTTCCGCGGGTGGATATGACCAACTTTCATGGCTCGGACCCCACTGGTTGGGTAATCCAAATGGAACATTATTTCTCTTTATATGGAATTACAGATGACTTGGACAAACTCCGGTATGGTGTTCTCCATCTAGATAAAGAACGGTGGCAATGGTGGCAATGGAGAAAAACTTCTCGTCAAGGGTATATTGCTTGGACACACTTTGTGGCAGATATTTATGAATTCTTTGACACTGACACCAACCATTTGAGCCGTTTGACAAAGTTGAAACAATTAGGAATAGTGGAATAATTTATAGCTGCCTTTGAGAGCCTGGATTTTAGAACAGAGGGCATGTCTGATTCCTTTTTCCGAGAGTGTTTTATCAGTGGCTTCAAGGATGAGATTCAGGCCCATGTCCTCATGGCTTGGCCTCAAAGTTGGTTGGAGGCTACTAAAAGAGACAAAGAAGCACAACAGGTTGTATCTTCTCAAAACCAAAAACCCTACTTTATCCCTTGCCCTAAACCAATAAATCCCACTACTCCCTCTACTCCACTAAAGATCCAAAAATTGACTAGGGATGAAATGGATAAACACCAACTCAAAGGCCTTTGTTATAAATGTGATGACAAATATTTCTCGGGCCAGTAGTGTAAAAAAAAAAAAAAAATTATGGCCATCTCCGAGGATATTTTGGAAGAGGATGTAGAAACTCCCCTTGTGTCTGAGTCACCTGAATCCACTGACATAACCCCTCCCTCAGACCCTCCCGAAGTAGAACCGATCATTTCCCTCAATGCTTTCACTGGCTTCTCTGCTCCCCAAACCCTCAAGCTAATCAGTTACATCAAGCATCGAAAGGTCATTATTCTGGTTGATAGTGGCAACAACCATAATTTTATTCATCGCAACATTACCCAAGAAACTCATTGCTACATCCATGCCATCAATAATTTCCAATGGTGGTTCCATGAAATGTGGAGAGAATTGTGAAAATGCGTGTCTCCAAATTGGTGACTACCACTTGAAATCCCATATGTTTGTTATCGACATGGGAGGTTGTGACATTGTGTTGGGCGCAGACTGGCTAAGGACTTTGGGTCCCATTCTCATGGATTTTAAAGACTTAACCATGCAATTCGACCAGGAGGGCCACAAATATAACTTCCAAGGTATCATCGTCCGTTCACCTGAGATCATTAGTTCCCATTGCATGGAAAAGCTGCTCAAAAAAGGTCATTCTGGTGTTATCACCCAACTCCATGCCATACAAGCAACAAAGACACCCTCAGTACTGCAAGACCTCCAAGCCATCCTTTCTAAACATTAATTGGTCTTTTCCACTCCCCAAGGACTCCCTCCTTCCCATGGTGTTCATGATCATTCCATTCCCCTTGTACCCGGAAGCCTTCCTCCCAATATCCATCCCTATTGTCACCCCTTTTCCCAAAAAAATGAAATTGAGAAAATGGTCCAAGAACTCCTTAATGTAGGCGTTATCCACCCTAGTATGAGCCCCTACTCTTATCCTATGGCCATGGTCTTGAATAAAAAAGGTTCTTGTTGAATGTGTCCTAACTTCCATGCCCTCAACAAACTTACCATCAAAGACAAATTCCCCATCCCTTTCATTGATGACCTCCTGGATGAATTGAGTGGTGCCCAATTCTTCACTAAACTGTATCTTCGTTCGAGCTACCACCAGATACGTATGAAAGAGGCAAACATTCCCAAGACTGACTTTAGAACTCATGAGGTCCACTATAAGTTTTTGGTCATTCCCTTTGGCTTATGTAATGCCCCCTCCACCTTCCAAAGCCTCATGAATCATGTCTTCCGTCCTTTTCTCTGCCATTTTGTCTTAGTTTTCTTTGATGATATCCTCATCTATAGAAAAACCTGGATAGACCATCTTGATCATGTGGATCAAGTTCTCCATCTACTCTCTCAACACCAACTTTTCCTAAAACAGTCAAAATGTGCTTTTAGTGCCTCAGAAGTAGAATACTTGGGTCATATGGTTGGCAAGGATGGTGTTAGGGTGGATACAAAAAAGATTGAAGCTATGCAATACTGGCCTCACCCAAAGACTCTTAAGAGCTTACGCGGATTTTTGGGCTTAATAGGGTATTATCGCAAGTTTGTTAAGAATTATGGGAAGATTGCAGCACCTCTCACTGCTCTCCTCAAAAAGAACTCTTTCACTTGGAATCCAACCGCTGCTCAAGCTTTTCAAACCTTGAATATGGCCATGTGCACCACTCCAGTCCCTGCCCTTCCTGATTTCATAAAGACCTTTGTGTTGGAATGTGATTCCTCAGGGAAAGGAATTGGTGTTGTCCTTATGTAAGAGGGTCGACCTTTGGCCTTTACCAGCAAGCAACTAATTGAAAGAAATCTGGGCAAATCCATCTATGAAAATGAAATGTTGGCTATTCTGCATGCCATTGATCTATGGTGCCCTTATCTATTGGGGCAACGTTTCCAAATTAAGATAGACCATCAAAGCCTCAAGTATTTTTTGGAACAACACATTTCCTCCCCAGAACAACAAAAATGGGTGACTAAGCTCTTTGGATATGATTATGAGATCATTTACAAGAAATTCATAGACAATGTGGTTGTAAATTCATTTTCCTACAAATATGAATACGAAGGATCCCTTTTTTCTCTTTCATTCATTGTCCCAGATTAGCTCCAAGCCATTCGCCAAGAATGGCTACAAGATCCCAAAAGTTCACAGTTGATCCAACAATTTTAGTCCAATGGTCCAGCTTCCCTAGGGTACTCTTGGCTCGATGATGAACTTCTATACAAAGGCCGTTTGTATTTAAGTAAACAATCAAAGCTTAAATCCACGGTATGTTCTCAGTTTCATGCTACACCCACAACAGGGCACTCCAGGTTCACCAAAACCTATGACAGGGTTAAACATTCATTTTTCTGGGATGGTATGAAACATGACATTCGTAATTTTTTCATTGAATGTGATGTGTGTCAATACAACAAGGGAGAAATAGTCAAATCTCCAGGCACACTACAACCGCTCTCGATTCCACCTGCTATTTGGAAGGATATCTCTATGGATTTTATTACCAGCTTACCCAAATTGGGAAATAAATCAGTCATCACGGTGGTTGTTGATCGCCTTTCCAAGTATGCTCATTTTTGTGCCCTTCAACACCTGTTTACAACATCCACGGTGGCTCAAATTTTCATGGATCAGGTCTTCAAGCTTCATGGAATTCCGCACTCTATTGTTTCTGATCGTGAACCAACTTTCACAAGAAATTTTTGGCAAGGACTATTCAATATACAAGGCACCGAATTGCATCTCAGCATAGATTATCATCCCCAGACTGATGGCCAAATGGAATTTGTCAACAAGTGTTTGGAAACATATTTGAGGTGTTTTTCCTCAGAAAAGAAAAATCAGTGGGCTTAATGGTTACCCCTAGTTGAATGGTGGTACACCACTTCATAACATATAGCTGCACGCATGACTCCTTTTGAAGTAGTATATGGACATAATCCACCTTTAGTTCTCTCATACTTACCAGGTGCCTTGAAGGTCCAGACAATTGACGTAAAACTTATAGCTTGATAGGATGTTCTCCATACCCTCAAAGAGAATTTGGTCATGACATAGAATCACATGAAGTAACAAGCAGATCAAGGTCTCTCTGAACGTCAATTTGCAGAAGGGGATCAGGTGTTTCTTCGACTGCAACCTTACAAGAAAAATTCCCTCAAGGTTAAGCATTGTCAGAAGCTAGTGCCCAAATTTTATGGTCCTTAGTGCCCAACCATTCGAAGCTACATCCTGTTTTTCATGTTTCATGCTTAAAGAAGGTGATTGGAGATAAGTGCCAAATTCAAACCAACCTTCCAGAGTTAGCTGAAGAAGGATCCATTTGGATACAACTAAAAGTAGTTTTAGACCAGCGTGAGTGTTGCCTACATCAGAGAGCCATCAAGGAAGTGTTAGTCCAGTGGAAAGATACAACTCTAGCAGATGCCACTTGGGAACCAACTACCATTCTGAAACAATTTCCTCATCTCAAGCCTTGAGGACAAGGCTATTTTTAAGGGGGCGAACATGTTAGGGTCTTAACCCGCACATAGGTAGAACAATATAATCGGATGTAATAAAGGTCAATATTAATAAGGCCTTTCAATAAAATAGAATAAGGCGGATGTAAGAATACCTAATAGAAGCTTCCGCTTCTAGAAGGATCTTCCTCTAGATGCTTCTTTTTAGTATAAATAGGAGTCAAGGGTATGAGAACCCTAGCTTGGATATTATTGTACTATAGCTCTGCTCAACTGGAGGTTTCCCCCTCGAAGAGGCCTGTGAACATTTCTTTCAGATTCAAAGTGTTATTTTTGTTATTATTCTCTTATCATTTCAGTGCTATTGTGGTGAATGTTCTGGTTATATTGTTGTTATTCTGCCATTTCTAGCATTTTATTTCTGTTCTACATACATTTTATATCTGGTATATTACAATTTGTGGGAGACACAAGAGAGGTTGTCTTTTACTCAGAAATATCAAGGGACCTATACGATATATTCTGGGTTAAATTTCCAGAAGAACTATTCCATTAGATAGATAGGATCCAAGAAGCTTTGGAATTCCAAGGACGAGTCAAGAAGAACTGTACTTGGGATACATAAAATATTTCAACGTTTCATCGGTTGGATCGACCGATCACGTGATAAGTTGATTTCTGTGTCAAATATACAACTCTAGAAGGATACATTATTGAGTTTGCAACTAAGAATCACCAATACTTTTCAAGGGAAGAAGTGGTTTTCAACAAATATGCACGGGGAAGGCTACTGAGAGAAATCCCCCTATGGATTAAGGTATTCTTGATGGAGGAAGGGATGTTGACTATCTCCTTGACTGAGATGACAACCTAAACACCCACGCTTGGCGTGGGGTCACTTTGGGGTGGGATCATGGCCTGATAAAGGGAGAGGGTTCTTTGATAAATGGGGGAGTGACAAAAAATGGATGTAATGAATGAGCGAGCCTTGAAAAGAGCCGCCATAGTTGAGAAGTGGTGGCATGGTAAGATAAAGAAAGAAGTAAAGAAGTTCCAGATGTTGACAAAATAACTTGGATCGGGAGAAGCTGATGAAGGAAATAAGGAAGAGTTGAGGAAGATGAGAAGACAGGGAATACTAGTCAGTCAAAGACTAAATGAGAGAGAAGCACAAAGATAAAGAAGTCCCCAAGAGGGTGGACAAGGAAAAGAATGTGTAGAAGAAAGGGAATATCAAGCCGACATGGATATTGCAAAAGAAATATAAGATTCAGCCCCAATACCAGGAAATATTGGGAGCCCGATCGAAGAGACCACTCCAGAGGATGAGAACGAGACCCCCTAGATCAAAGAAACCCGCCAGAATCCATTGGAGCCAGCCCTGAATCACCCGTACCCCAAGTGTCTTCTATACCAGTTGTAAATTCTATACTACCTTCTTATGCTATTCCTATTTCAATTTAGTTAGTTAGTCATTCATAGCTGGTGAGCATGAATACTGGGAGGATATTAGGATCCCATGGTATATCGCAACCAGGACCATTAGGTTTTACTTTGATAGGAGAAGTAATATCAACAATGACTAGAAAGGTGAGAGGCTTGATCACTCAATGCCCAAAATTTTGGGGTAAAGGAGACAAGGATGTTGAGCAACATTAGTTTATGTGTGAAGCGATTTGGAGGTCCAGAGGGACTCTAGATGCAAATAAATTGGTTGAATTCTAGACTACCTTGAGAGGTCGTGCTCTTAAATGGTACATGAAGGCTATTGAGGTAGGAGTGCAGGGAAAGAAGTTCACACTTGGCCAAGTTCAGATAAAATTCATAGTATAATTTAAGCTACCTCAGTCTGAACAACAAGATCTGTCTGAGTTGTCACACAAAGGATGTTGTCACGCTGAGGATGCTATCGTGCAAAGGATTTTGTCACGCAGAGGATGTTCTTGTGCAGAGCATGCTGTCACACAGAGGATTCTATCGCGCAAAGGATTTTTTCAAGCAAAGGATGTTGTCATGCAGAGGATGTTGTCGCGCAGAGGATGTTGTCACGTAGAGGATGTTGTCGCGCATAAGATGTTGTCGTGCAGAGGATGATGTCGCACATAGGATGTTGTTGCATAGAGGATGTTTTCGTCTAGAGGATGTTCTCGCATAGAGGATTCTGTCGTGCTGAGGATGTTGTCACGCAGAGGTTGTTATCATGTAGAGGATGTTGTCACGCAGAGGATGTTGTCACACAGAGGATGTTGTTGCACAGAAGATGTTGTCGTGTAGAGGATGTTGTCGCGTAGAGGATGTTGTTGTGCAAAGGGTTCTATCGCACAGAGGATGGTTTTTTGAAAAGTATTTTGTCGTGCAGAGGATGATTTCGTGTAGAGGATGTTTTTGTGCAAAGTATTTTCCTATGCACAGGCTACAGGGTGCATTGCACAATTGACTGGTTTAGTGGTCAACTTAAAGATCAATTTTCGACCAACTGGAGAGGAATTTTGAAAATCCCCGAGAGGTTTTTGTTGAGGAAAAACCAAATAATAAAAACATATCTCAGATTTGAAAAAAGTATCATATTTTTGGATATTAGAAGGAATATTTGAGGCCTATTTTTTAGTTTTCACGATTTCATGTCTGAGACATGTTTTTGTGACACGTATTTCGGCCAGATTGAGAGGAATTTCAAGAAACCGAGAGTGGTTTTATTTAGAATGAGATTACCTACAAAAATATTTATCATATTTTACACAACTATTACAGTTTGAGAATTGCAAGTGACGTTTTGAAGCCTATTGTTCATAATTTTTCCTCCTAAAAAGGAGGAAATCAGTTAAAATGTGTCATTTGTTGTTCGTAATGGTTTCTATTTTGGGAAAGGGGTTGGAGTTTGGAATGGTGAGTTGTAAAGGACCTATAGTGGTATATATTTCATGATATGAGAGAAAAGAGGGGTTGGACACTTGGGGGGATCAATACTTGTTTATTTCTTTGAAGTTAATGCAACTGTTTGCTCTTTCTGAAATTTGAGATTCATCACGGTGTTTATGTTCAGTATGTGTTTCTTGTATATCATTTCCATGATTATGTTTTTATGCTAGAATTGTCTGAGAGTAAGTGGTAGGAATTCATCCATGTTTGATGCTCCTTTCACATTGATGATGCTTTTTATGTGTTAATGGTTACTTTTACATGATTCATCTTCATGTGATGCTTTGTTTAGTAATTAATCTTCGTGTCATTTATTCTAAAGATGCATTGGAGATTCATAAAATGATTGAGGCCTGTAGTGTAGTGGGATTTATTCTCCTTTACATCTCTCATCTCATATTATTTATTTGTTGAGCATGGCGCCTATTGTTTCTTGAATCTACAGAAAGAAACCAACCAGCTGTTGACTGTAAAAACATTGAAATTCAGGACTTGATTCCATTTCCCAATGGTACTTCTCCCTTGTTTGTCCTACCAACCCATTTCAAGAAAAAACATACCTGTCCTATTGCAGAATCTTACCTCTGTGCATTTATTGATGAATCCTTTGATTTATTACCAGTCATTAGACATATGAGAGAGCCCTCTCTAGTTGTATAGGTCAGAATACAATCTAAATTTGGTTGAAATAGTTACCTCAGGGTTTTCCTTGATACAACCCAAATAAATTTTTGAGTGCTAACATAAAATTTAGAAAACAAGCCATCATATGACATGGAATTTAAGGAAATGAATGCATCAACCTGTCACATTTGTATCACATAGTCACAATGGCAAGAGAATAATGTGCATGAAGTTATTTTTCTCGGTTCTCTTGAAAATAAAGATGACACTCCTGTTGACATCCATGAAGGGCCATTTGTAGACATTGGTGGTTGCAGGACTCAGATGTCTGCAACCTTAGCTAGGACACAGATCTGTGATTGACACCTTAATAGAGAACTTAGTAATTATAGTTCATTAATATTCATCCTTAGTTCACAATGAAACTAAACCCTAACAACATATCAGCGTAGCATTTACATAGATCCAATGGATTCAAGCACTAAGCATACCATCAGAGATCAGATCTAGCATTCGTTCACATTATTCATCACTAAGCTATCATATCAAATTCATCTATCATCTAACAACACATTAAGCATTGAATCACATAAACAAGAGAAAAATCATAAAGCACAAAGCATTCATAACACAAGATATACGTGGTTCACCCCCTCCCTGGGGATACATCCACCAACTCTTCGTCTTCTTTATTAGCTTCTTTCAATCTTCTTACATCCACAAAGCCTCCAAATCAACTCCGCAAAGGACAAGAGATATGATAACCTCTCCATATCCTCCTTCCCTGAGTATATCTAGGCACAGAATTGTACACAGTCTTTTACAGTCACTTGCACTTATCCTTGCAAGTCTCACACATTGCGCACAAATCCAAATCACACAAATATACTTTTGCACTTAGAAACAATGGCTCACACTGACTAGTCATTACTTCTTCCATTGAATATACTTCTATTTATTCATTACAAAACAGGCCTAAGCATGGGTAAACCCATGGGCCGACATCCCCATACCCATTACATAAGCCCCAAACCCAATGTTACAGAGAAATCCCCCTGCGGACAAGTGGATTTCCTCTTGGATACTATACCCCTATGACCAAGACATAAAAGTGTTATTGTGGACATTGACTTTCCTTTTCATGAAGCTAAACTATTCAAAGAAGAAGAAGGAAGAAGGGTAAATACCTCTTTACTAATGTTTGTCCTTGCTCGATCTGGGTTGATCTTGATCTCCAAGTTCTTCAGAAGGTCCTGCAATACAACGAGAAACAACAACGATAATTCATACTCTACCATAATTAGCTTCATAATGTATCTATGAAGGAAACAAGTTCATGAAACGTACACGAACTTTAAAGGAAACAATCCAAGCATAGATTTATATTAATGAAAACAAAGTGAGATGCTTACAGCCATGGATGTAGGTGCAACAACTTCACCAAGCTCTCTTTGTCCTGACCCTTGCTCAAATAATCCACACACATAATGTTGATGCTTCAATGATATCTCTCTTATGAGATCATAAGTTTGATGCTTCACAATGTCTCTCCTTTCACCATGAATAGGCCTCCTTATATAGGCTTGGAGAGGCCAAAACACTTAAGAGATTCTTGGGATAATTTGAGGATTATTCTCCTTTAGTTGTGGATCTTCCCTAAGATCAAGGCTTGACCTCAGATTTGAATCCAACAAACTCCAGAGATGAGGGGGATTTTTCCCTGATTTTCCTCAACAGTCAAAGATCTCCTGAAATAGGCCAGCGCTCCCTCAAAAGGGTACACAGAGAATTACAACGCTCCCCTAAAGAACGCTAGGGAGCGCTAGTACTCCTCGACAGTGGTTAGGGAAGCACTGCCCAAATTTTCCCTAAAATGTCCCAGCACTCCCCCAAAAGGGTGCACAGAGTGTTGGAACGCTCCCCCAAATAAGGCTAGGGAGCGTCGGCACTCCTTGATAGTGGGTAGGGGAGCGTTGGCCTCCAAAATTGAATTTTAAGTGGTTTTCTTCATGGAAAATGATTTGTACTCTTTATCAGATGATTTCTCTTCCTAAAACCAGTCTTTGAGGGTGTCTTGTAAGTGTTCTTGATAATTTTGTCCGAGACACAACATAGACAAGATGACAGTACATTATTTGTGACACTTGTGGGCTAAATGTGACACTTACGACATTCAGTAATGATGACACTAGGTCATCATCGCAATGATTAACTTTTATGTGTAACAGATTCCCCCCCAAAGTGTGAAGTTAGAAGATGAGAATTGATGACTGAAGTACTTTGTAGACTTTTTCAAGCAAGGGTATGGACTCAGAGAGCCGGATAGAATATGCACACAACCATCAAACAAATATTATGACATGTTTCAAACCCAAGGAAAGCATACCTATGCTTGAGTGATAAATACTTTCAAGGTATGGTCACCATAAAATACACTGCGGATCCATAATTGTATTAACAAAAAGGTATAGCCACCCAAGATACAATGTGGATCTATACTTCCATGATATGAACTAATTGTAGCCACAAAAAATACACATTGGATCTACAAGATGACAAGACATATCCACGGACCAATACAAAGTGGATCTATGTGACAGTATATGTGTCAATATTCAAGAGAAACTCCATCGCAACCTGGGTAAAGTACATATCAGAGTGATCACTTAAACCAGGTTCTTCTTACCGATCCCGATGTAGTAGGAGTCTAACCATGTGGATAGATGTCCTCATGTTGAACATGATAGAAAACACTTGATTATCGGTCAATGAGGTAAACCATTAACAAGTGCGAGGGAAATCGCCATTGATGTCAATGATTCCCAAGGTACCCTAGTACATTCCAGCAAATGTGAACAAATGAGCTGAAGTCGAACATTCGTGGAGTCATTCAATCAGGGGTGAATGATGTAAACCCACTTTCAGAATCGAGGAGGCCTGCCATTGAGGTATGCAGGTCCCAAGGTACTAACTAGTTTCTAAGTCTAGTTCCTGGATAATGTGTTGAATTCAACAGGAATAGACTCGTCGCAGGAGGGCCTTGATGTATCCCCCATCAATGACACAAAATTGACATAGAGATGTAATTGGTGGATCAAATAAACATGGACTAACATGGTTATTGAAACAAGAAATTTGTGATGGTTGACTCTTGAGGCAGATACTTCCCTTGAACACTGAGGCACGACAACAGAAACATGGCATGGACCAAAACATGATGATGCAATGGATACTATGACTTTTGTCAGGTGACCCAAAGGAGTAAGAAAACTCAAAGGATTGGTTAAGTGCATAGGTTTATCATATTTAAATGCGTGCAAAGACAAAGTTTTTTGTTCAAGGGAGACTGTAAGAGTTACTTGTAATGTTTTCAAAAACTTCTTGGCTTGATTCCTTCAATTTTTCCCCCATCCCGATAAACGAGTACCTCTTTTTAATTAAACGAGCTCAAGGAGGGTAACACATTCTTGATATAACTCACCTTTGGTAATTCCCTCTTCCTTTGTTTAACGAACTGGAAGAAGTAAGGGTTCGGTCTCGTATGGGCCCTTTAATGTATGATTGTTTAACAAGTCGAGAGAAGGTAAAATTGGTGATTTTCATGTTTAGATAGTCTGAAAAGAACTTAAAGATGACATTAGGACATCTATCCACATGGTTAGACTCGTATTGTATCAGGATTGGTAAGAAGACCCTAGGTTGAGTGATCACTCTGATGTGTACTTTACCTAGGTTGTGATGGAGTTTCTCTTGAATGATGACATATATACTCTCACATAGATCCACTTTGTATTGGTCTGTGGCTATGTCTTGTCGTCTCATAGATCCACTGTGTATTTGTCGTGGCTATGATCAGTTCATATCATGGAAGTATAGATCCACATTGTATCTTGGGTGGCTATACCTTGAAATTCTTTATCACTCAAGCATAGGTATGCCTGCCTTGGGTTTGAAACATGTCATATTATTTGTTTGATGGTTGTGTGCAGCTTCTATCAGGTTCTATGAGTCCATACCCTTTCTTTAAAAGTTCTACAAAGTAATTCAATCATCAGTTCTCATCTTCTACCCATGATTTAAATGCGTGCAAAGACAAAGTGTCATGTTCAAGGGCGACTGTAAGAGTTACTTGTAATGTTTTCAAAAACTGTTTGGCTTGCTTCCTTCAATTTTTCCCCCATCCAGATAAATGAGTACCTCTTTTTAATTTAATGAGCTCGAGGAGGGTAACACATGATCGATATAACTCACCTTTGGTAAGTCCCTCTTAATTTGTTTAATGAACTGGAAGAAGTAAGGGTTTGGTCTCGTATGGGCCCTTCAATGTATGATTGTTTAACAAGTCTAGAAAAGGTAAACTCGATGATTTTCATGTTTAGAGAGTCTGAAAAGAACTTAAAGACGACTCTAGGGTTGTCCTTTTTGGTAATTTTAGTCTCACGAGGCCGAAAAAGAGATAAATTATCACTCGAAAGATGCCCTTTCAAACATTTTAACGAGTAGGAAAGGAAGCAAGATCACTCGACAATCTTTTCATGTTTACAGAGTCTTAAAAGAACTTAAAGATGACTCCAGGGGGTTCCTTTTTCGTATATCCATGCGAGTCCAAAAAAGTGATAAAAGTCTACTCAGTTACATTCTCATGTATTTACGAGCACGAGCACGAAAAAAGACTAAGCTCGGTATGCCCCCAATTTGAAAATCTAGTGGTTAACTCTAGAATGATCATCAAAGGTTAGAGACATTCCCCCCCAAGCTTCAAGTCATTCACCGAATTTGAGGTTGTCGCCAATTTTTGTACTAGATGTAGAAAAAGGATACAAGTGGATGAAATTAAGGTTCAAATATGAGACATAACAAAAAAATCAAATCAACATCTAGGAGATCTGGCGAAAGACTCAACCTGACAGGAGGTGTGATGGTTTCATTTTTTAATGATCTTGTCATAGGAAAAGAACTATGCTCAAGGCTCTGGGTTGAATCCCCATATTTCTGCTTCATCTTTTAATGATCTTGCGACAGAGATAAAAAACTATGTTGTTAACCTCTGTTTCATTTTTTAACGAGCTTGCCACAGAGAAGAGAAACTATGCTTGTGACCTTTGTTTCAATTTTTAACCAGCTTGCCACAAAGAAGAGAAACTATGCTCGTAACCTCTATTTCATTTTTTAATGAGCTTTCCACAGAGAAGATAACTATGCTCGTAGCCTCTGTTTCATTTTTTAACAAGCTTTCCACATTGAAGAGAAGCTATGCTCGTAGCCTTTATTTCATTTTTTAACTAGCTTGCCACAGAGAAGAGAAACTATGCTTGTGGAATCTTCTTGATCATGGCTTAATGGGTGAAGAAGGAGAAAATGAATGAGGCTTAATGGGTGAAGAAGGAGAAAATTCTACATGAGGTTGATGTTTGGGTGGTGTACTGACATCTAAAGTATTAGGTGCAGTTGAAGCACTGGGAGGATTCGAGATCACCAGAGTGGGGAACAACCAAACCGCTAATCCGATGGTGAGTCCCAGAAAACTCAGTGTGGAAATGTAGGTAGGACCAAAGTTTCCAAAATAAGGAAAGGTATAATGTTCCCCGGGACAAGGGGTTCCTCCATTGGTACTCTCAAGAGTTGATGCCATTAATACTGACATGACCTAAGGTCTACTAAGTAAAAAAAACAACAAACGCTATGAATCTGAGAAGAAAACAATCAAACAAAACTTCCCACAATGAAACCACTAGTTTTTGATGAAATCCAACGTCGCGAGATCAATATAGGAAGGGGCAAGGATAGAGCGGGTGGATCAGTTACGTTGGAAACCTTCTTAATGGACTTACGCCTTGGTGCAAGCTTCCATGCAGTAAATGTGGATTTACCCTCCGAGGAGCCTGAGTGAGTTTGACCAACGTTTGTTCCAGGTATCGTGAGACTTCCCTTCACCATCACCTCATGTAAGACCCTGAAGATTATGGCTACTAAGGTCACCAACTCCTAGTCATCCCTTAGACGGGTACAACTGACAGTCCAGTCTGAACGTATGGGCAGGATAACAAGTCTGAAATCCTTCGAGAGAACTCAGGACAAATGGACCGGTAGAACTATAGAGGACCCCGACCGGATTCAGACATGAAGCACCAAGACCAAATGAAGACATTTGAACCTCAAAAAGAAACCCCAATATACGATCTAACTATTATGAATGGTTGAACCACAGAGGGATAATCTTCGTAACTCTCCTGAACGTGGCCTTGTGCGTAACCCCTGTGTGAGAGGGGGATCCCAGAAAGCCTATACGACAATTGGATTTTCTCTCCCTATCACAAGATGCTAATGTTTGTTTGACATCTTTGGAAATTTATCCTTTCAACCTATTCCAAATCCCTACACCTTAAGCTAATGTACGTTTGGTAACAAAAAATGTAAAAATGTTTGATGAATTTTGTTAATGTTTATGCCATTATTATAGTTCTTTGCATTTCAATAGATAAGAGAATCATAAGAACAAGATCACTGAGAAATACACATTCAAAAGAGACACAACATTTATCCTGGGAAACCCTCTAGGGGAAGAAAACCCAACGAAAAATTCCTTATCATAAATTGCTAATACAATGTTCAAGAGATAACTCAAACCAAAACAGATAGTCCTCTCCAAGAGATGAACCACTCTTCTTCTCCTCTCTCCAACTGGTAATTGTAGCTTGCCTCATAAGAGAATGAGAAAGTGAGTTGTGTGTTAAAGTGAGGTGCTAGTCTCCTATATATATAAGATTGGCATGTGTGAAAGTGTTTCACTGGCAGGGCCGACCTCTCACTCTGGGTGGGTAAACCCACCTTTAAATTAATTCTGGGTCTCAATAATAACTGTTGGGGTCGACTTCTTGTTTTGCCCATTATAATTGTTCGATGACCAATCCGCAAAAGGGGATTTTGTCCTAATACAATTACCGACATGATTAATCCACAATGGGGATTAATCCTAATAATAAAATAACAATAATAATAATAATGCTCTTCTTAGTTACATTATTTCAAGACTCCCCCTTAACAAGAAGGGTATTCTTCATCAGCATCAGGCGAGAGAGGTCTGCATCATTAGTGGCATCAGGAGGACAACATCATCAATATCATCTTGAAACATTGGCTAGCATATTTACGAGTCATCGGAAGTTTTCTTCATCGGCAGCATCATCATTATCGAAAGAATGCTAGCATCATCTGCATCAAATATGTATCAGTAAAAAAAATGATACCTCATCACAGCACTAGGTTGGCAGTACTATACTGGCTCATTGTCACAACTGTTAAGATGGTAGCTCAGTGTCAGTCACATCTTGCTTTACGTCTAACAACTAGGTCAGAAGCAAGGAATATCATCATCTCGCTTTACGTCTAACAACTAGGTCAGAAGTGAGGAATCACAACGTCATGCTTTACGTCTAAAAATGAGGTTAGAAGCATGACTCATCTTTCTTTACGTCTAACAACGAGGTCAGAAGAAAGGAACACATCAACATCTCACTTTACGTCTAACAACGAGGTCAGAAGTGAGGAATCACCTTGCTTTATGTCTAATAGCTAGGTCAGAAGAAAGGAATCCATAGCATCATGCTTTATGTCTAACAACGAGGTCAGAAGCAATGACTCATCTTGCTTTACGTCTAACAATGAGGTCAGAAGCAAGGAACACACAACGTCATGCTTTACATCTAACAGCGAGGTCAGAAGAAATGACTCATCTTGCTTTACGTCTAACAGTGAGGTTAGAAGCAAGGAACACAGAACGTCACACTTTACATCTAACAACGAGGTTATAAGCAATGACTCATCTTGCTTTACATCTAACAGCGAGGTTAGAAGCAAGGAACACACAACATCATGCTTTACATGTAATAGTGAGGTTAGAAGCAATGACTTATCTTGCTTTACATCTAACAACAAGGTCAGAAGCAAGGAAAATATATATACTCCCCCTTTCAGGGAGGGTCCTTTCGAACTATACCAAGCTTATCTCGAAAGTGTTCAAACTTTACATGAGATAGAGTCTTAGTCAACATGTCAACAACCTGTTCATCCGTGATAATGTACTGGAGCTTCAAGGCTCCTCTTTGTACCATGTCGCGAATGAAATGATAGCGGATCTCTATGTGCTTCGACCTGTCATGGAATACAAGATTCTCTGTCATCTTTATGCAACTCTGGTTGTCACATAAAATCGCGGTTGCTCTCATCTCCAAGTCAAATAGGCCTGTCAGCAACTTTTGAAGCCATATAGCTTCGCAGCTAGTAGAACATGAGGCAATGTACTCTGCTTCCGTTGTGCTGAGAGAAATACTGGATTGCTTCCTACTCTGCCATGAGATCATGGTTGATCCCAAACTGAAACAACATCTGGAAGTGATTTTTCTGTCTGCAACACTTCCTGCCCAATCTGCATCAGTATATCCACTCAATGTGAAGTCATGATCTCCATCATAGCTGAGACCATAATGCATTGTACCTTTAAGGTACCTCATCACATGTTTTGCAGCCACTAGGTGAACACGTCTAGGCTCTACCAGAAACTGACTTAAGTTGTTCACTGCAAAACAAATGTCTGGTCTGGTGTTCATCAGGTACATCAATGATCCAATAATCTATCTGTATAGTGTGGTATCTATCAAATCTGACAAAGTATAGACCAGCAGCTTCAGCTTCGCTTCCATGGGAGTATTCATGGACTTGCATTCTAGCATGTCGAATCTCTTTAAGATTTCGACCGTGTACTTCCCTTGGTTAAGAAAGATTCTTTCTGGACTCTGCCATACCTCAAGTCCTAAGAAGCAATGCATTAGACCAAGGTATTTCATTTCAAATTATGCGGCAAGTCTCTGTTTACATTAAGTGATGAGCTTTTCTTCTCCAGTTAAGAATAAGTCATCCACATACAGTAGTAATATTACTGGTTCATTATCCATAATTTTGAAGTAGAGATTTGAATCTGCTTTACTCTTGGTAAAGCCTAAGCTCTTCAAGAAACTGTCTATATGGCCATACCAAGCTCTGGGAGCTTGCTTCAATCCGTATAAGGCTTTCTTCAATCGACAAACATGAGACTTCCTGTCTTCAACCTCAAATCCTTGGGGTTTCTCTATATACACTTCCTCTTCGATAACACCATTCAGGAAAGTTGTCTTCATGTCCATCTGGTGCAACTTCCATTTCATCTTGGCAGCAAGAGCTATAATGGTTCTGATCGAAGTGTATCTGGCCATAGGAGAAAATGTCTCTTCATAGTCAATACTTTCCTTCTGGGAAAAGCCATGAGCAACAAATCTTGCTTTATATTTCTCAATACTTCCATCAGCAACATGTTTTATTTTGAAGAGCCATTTTGATGATACCACATCCTTACTTTTTGGTCTGGGAACTATTTCCCATACATCATTATTTATTATGGATTGGTAT
>ML796244.1:60595-103975 GCA_009831015.1 Picea engelmannii | reverse complement strand
GAAATACACATTCACAAGAGACATAGCATTTATCCTGGGAAACCCTCTAGGGGAAGAAAACCCAACAAAAACTTCCTTATCATAAATTGCTAATACAATGTTCAAGAGATAACTCAAACCAATACAGATAGTCCTCTCCAAGATATGTGCCACTCTTCTTCTCCTCTCTCCAACTGGTAATTGCATCTTGCCTCATAAGAGAATGAGCAAGTGAGTTGTGTGTTAAAGTGAGACGCTAGCCTCCTATATATATAAGATTGGCACGTGTGAAAGGGTTTCACTGAAAGGGCCGACCTCTCACTCTGGGTGGGTAAACCCACCTTTAAATTAATTATGGGTCTCAATAATAACTGTTGGGGCTGACTTCTTATTCTACCCATTATAATTGTCCGATGACCAATTCGCAAAAGGGGATTTGGTCCTAATACAATTACCGACATGATTAATCCACAATGGGGATTAATCCTAATAATAAAATAACAATAATAATAAGAATGTTCTTCGCAGTTACATTATTTCAACCTATTCCAAAGACCTACACCTTAAGCTAATGTAGGTTTTCTAACAAAAAATGTAAAAATGTTTGATGAATTTTAGTTAAGTGCTTGATTTTAAGGCTATTGTTTACTCAAAGGTGTATGAGAGTGAAAACTGATGATATCATGACTCAATTCCCAAAACATGCATAAGAAATGATAAGCAGTCTTTTCTTTCAATGAATGTCTATTTAAGGGAAGGAGAAGGATTTTCCTTTCAATTTCAAAGACTAAGATGAAATGACCTCATGCAATAGTCCTCAATCAAAAATCCGATACAATGCTAAAATGTTTATATGTGATTGATAATTAGTTTGATGTAAATCTTCCTATGTTAATCAAACTTCAAGATCAATGAGATTTAAGCAACCTAGAAGAAAACTTCACATAAACAAAAACACACCCTCATTGTGGTCAAACAAGACAAAAGAAAACCAAATCCAGACAGGAGGAAATGCTTGGAGAAAATACCTCAAAGATCAAAATGAAATAGTTAAAATATCCTTGAATTTCCTTACAACATCTTTCGGTCAATCAGATAAGTGAGAAAGAAGTAGATCGACTCCAAATCTCAGGGAGGAAGAGTGACTCAAAGAAAGGAAAATATATGTCAAAAATCCAAAAAAAACATCATTAATCCTTAGAAATCAAATAATTGGAGGCTAAACAAGGAGACACTAAGATAACATAAACTCTGAGAAGATGAATCATCAAAAAGAAGACTGAGAAAAACTACTCCCAAGAAGATTTTTGCAGAAAAAGGGGCAGCGCTTTGGTGTCAAGGGTACCAGAGCGTTGCAACTCTCTGTGGGAGCCTGCCAGTTGGATAGATTGTCATTGATGTCAATAGTCATTATTGTCAACATTCATTGATGTCAAAAGTCGAAGTGATGTTCTATAATGATGAAGTATATCAGATAAGATTGTCATTGATTGAAAGAGCGAACAATGGAAGCAAATAATCAAAAGATCAAAGCTCAGAAGGAATAACACATTGCATAGAGAGGAAATATGTGACTATTGTTGATCATGATAGGATCAAAAATGATTCGATGTTCAATCTCTGAAGGAAGTTGAACAATTCACAGAAAAAATGAGAAGCTTCAACAACCATTCGATCATATGTGACAAGAATCCTCAGTAGGCATCGGATCATCTCAATGTGGAAGGATAAGATAAGCAGGTTAAAAGGATGAGAGTTTGACTATCCATATACCCGTCGATCGTCGGATCAAACCCAAGTTATTGTTAAGCCATTGGATCATTTTCAAGTAGAAGGATCGTTGAAGGATTAGTCAACGACTAGTTTAAGTTGTGATCGTTGGATGCGCAAGCACGTGGATCAACAGTCGTTAGATCTAGCATAGCTGGAAGGAGGATAAGTGTTGAACTCATTCAACACTCCAAATCTTAGGAGGAGGAGTGATGTAGACCATTATATCCAAAGATAAAAAGGAGGAGCGATGTGGGTCATCGATTCGACGAGAGAAGAATATCGGGAAATCGGGAATCAGAGGATTTGGAGTGTCGAGGATTCAAGGATCTCGAAATGCGAAGTCACAAAGGAGAAATCTGGGTCATCGAATCACAGATCATCGTAGACCATTGATCCACAATAGATAGATGAATTTGTGGATTCATGAAATCCCCTTGTGGACAAGTGGATTTCCTCTTGGATACTAGACCCCTATGAATAAGACAAAAAAGTGCTATTGTGGAAACTAACTTTCCTTTTCATGAAGCTAAACTATTCAAAGAAGAAGAAGGAAGAAGGGTAAATACCTCTTTACCAACGTTTTTCCTTGCTTGATCTAGGCTGATCTTGATCTCCAAGTTCTTCAGAAGGTCCTGCAATACAATGAGAAACAACAACGATACTTCCTACTCTACCATGATTAGCTTCATAATAGATCTATGAAAGAAACAAGTTCATGAAACATACACAAACTTTAAAGGAAACATGCCAAGCATAGATTTATATTAATGAAAATAAAGTGAGATGCTTACTGCCATAGATGTAGGTGTCGCAGCTTCACCAAGCTCTCTTTGTCCAGACCCTTGCTCAAATAATCCACACACAGAATGTTGATGCTTCAATGATATCTCCCTTATAAGTTTGATGCTTCACAATGTCTCTCCTTTCACCATGAAGAGGCCTCCTTATATAGGCTTGGACATGCCTAACCACTTAAGAGATTCTTGGGATAAGTTGAGGATTCTTGTCCTTTAGTTGTGGATCTTCCCTAATATCGAGCCTTGACCTTAGATTCAAATCCAACAAACTCTAGAGATGAGGGGGATTTTTCCCTAATTTTTCTCAACAGTCAAAGATCTCCTTAAATAGCCTAGTGCTCCCTCAAAAGGGTACACATAGCATTGCAATGCTCCCCCAAAGAATCATAGGGATCGTTGGCACTCCCTGAAAGTGGTTAGGGAAGCGTTGCCCAAATTTTCCCTAAAAAGGCCCAGCGCTCCCCCAAAAGGGTGCACAGAGTGTTGGAATGCTCCCCCAAAGAAGGCTAGGGAGTGCCGACACTCCTTGATAGTTGGTAGGGGAGCATTGGCCTCCAAAATTGACTTTTAGGTGGTTTTATTCATGGAAAATAATTTTTACTCTTCATCAGATGATTTATCTTCCTAAAACCAGTCTTGTAAGTGTTCTTGATAATGTTGTCTGAGACACAACATAGACAAAACGATAGTATGATATTTGCGACACTTGTGGGAGAAATGTGACACTTGCGAAATTCGGTAATGACGACACTAGGTCATCATCACAATGAGTAATTTTGATGTGTAACACCCAAAAAGCCCTAAAAAGGGGCCAATATCCCACGATCTTCTCTTCGACTTGAGCTCTGCCTTCGGCAGCCTGTCGAAGTCCCAAAATGGTCAAAAATGACCAAGGTTCCTCAAAACTTGGTCAAGGGACAGCAGGCCCCCAACACTCACCTATGACTCATCCCAAGTCACTATGATATGGGTAGCTCTTCCTCAAAATCCTCGAGCGGCTTCGACCTGTTGTTGTGCCACAGCATCCTGCTCAGAAAACTCTTGGATTATTGCTTCGTTGACAGGTCCCTCTAAGCGTTGTTCAACTGCAGTGACGACTTTCTCTAGTTCTGCTCCTCAACCTTCGATCTCTACGAATAGTTGGCAAGCCTCATTCTGTATTGGTTGGATCCTTTGAGTTACCTCCATGACTTTTCTCTGAATGGTGTGGACATGCTGTTGGGTAGTGAGTTGTTATTGGGATCGCTTTATCCTCTCAATGGCTAACAGGGCCTTCAACTGCGCCTGTACTATTTCGACTTGCTTCTTCACCTCCTAGAGCTGTGACTCATGTGCCTTCAATTCAGGATCCTTAGTGAGTCTCTCATAATTTTAGGCACTGTGATCACTCAGTTGTTTACATTCCATGGTGAGGCCTTTTATTCTTTCAATTGTGCCTCGAGCAGTCGCTTCTCTTTGATCTCGCACATCCTGCGGAGTACTGGGCACTGTTATTAGCTCCAGATCTGTGATTCTCTGTTGAAGCTGTTGGATGGTTTCTGTGAGCTACTCTACTCGTTGTTCTACTGGTTTTTCCTCCTTTTGCTCCAAGCCCATCACAGAGCGAAGTGCTCTGTTGACTACTTCTTTTACTCTAACCTACTCCGCGAGCATATTTTCTTTCTCCTGTTGAATCTGTGCTCTCTCTTCTTTGAACTTCTCTTGAAGACCATGCTTCTCCTTTTTAAGATCTTGTACTTGTTTCAAGGCCGTTGTGGTCTGGTCGTTCTCAACTTATGCTTGATGAAGGCGGGCTTTAGTCACATCAACTAGTTTGTGGAGTTGAGTAGGCTCATCTGCCAACTCTGGTTCTTCTGAGGGAGAGGAGGCAGTGGACATTGCATGGCTCGAATAAAGGGCTTGTTGTACACCTCTTAGTTCTTCTTCAATTATATCATACATGGCTTCTTCTTTTTTTCGTTTCTTTGCAAAATCTCTTCTGAGGCATCTCCTATAGCTGAAATAATGAATTCGAAGTCATCGACCGTGAGCACATTCTGCATCTTTGGTTTATTGGATTTGGAATTCTTCCATGATGAAGGTTTCATGGGGGAAACCTTCCTTTTCTTAGATGGATCGATGTCATCGGGGAGGTTCTGTGGTAGTATTACTTCGCCTTTCTTATCTTCTTCTTGTTCTTTTTCTTCTCTGTTCACTTCATCATCACCTCCTCTGCTAGGTGACTTAGATGCGGTATCTTCTGATGTGTTGTGTACTTCATGTACATCTTTCTTATTTTTCGTCCTGTTGTTTCTTAGGGCATCATACTCTTCATGGGTAACCACCAAGTTTCCAATGAGGTCTGGGTCAGACAACTCTATGGGGTCAGCAGGGATAAGGAGTTATGCAGGCTAGTCTTTAATGATTTCTTCCAGGTCCTTTGTAGTGAGCTTGTAGTAGTACTGAAGTTATTATTTTCTCTCATCAGCGTGCGCAATAATATAAATAGAATGCCTATCTGTGAGAAACTTCATAAGAGGCCTGAACCTGTCTAGGGTGCTTGGCATCATACGAGGGAAGGACGCAATATACCTCCTAAGTTGTAGTTAGTAGGTATGAAATACTGTGTTTGACTGTCACTGCTTTCCCATATCACTTGAATACCAGAGCGTGGTGAAATTCACAGCAAGTGGCTCGAATGGCTTGATATCAGGGAAGGTCGCACCTTCCGACATCTCCCAAGCAGTAAACATGATGAGGATCATGAGCTAGCTGAAGTGAAACTCATAGCCCTGATCCTGAGCTTCACAGCTATCCAGTTCAAGCTGGTTAACTAGGTACTTCACCCAGTTCATCTATAGGCCTTCCACACATTTCCCAGTGAGGTCAACAACAAACCCTATAACCTGCGTGGGTCTATTCTTTCTTACTAGCTTTCTTGCAATTAATTGGCATTCTAGGTGCACTGCACCATTATGGATGGAGTCTACCTTGTAGCCTCATGTCCCCTTCTCAACATCATCGTATGTTTCTTTAATCGTCTGTTCCAAGTCGTGGTCTGCAACTTTTCCTAGGTATAAGTCTTGTGGGTCTGGTTCGTGCATCCTCAGTCTAGTGATCCTATGAATTAGAGTTGAATCGATAATGATATGTCTATCCAACCACATATAGCCATCGTGGAAGCATGACAGTAGGAGCTTAACACATGCGTTAACCTCCTGGTGCCTTCCAAAATGTGGAATCTTCATTACATTCAAAAGGGTGGACTGTGTGAGGTTCATGTTCCATGACTGAGAGATTATTTTCATCTTATTTCCCTTCGTCTTGGTCAGATATTTTTGAGGTGAAAGCATGCCATATCTCTTAGATCTCCCAGGTTATAGTCATTAATCTTCAAGTTTGGAATCCTCTCTAGCTATTGTTTGACTACACATATCCCCTTTGAGAGATACACAGTGATGATGGTGTAGTCGAAGTCCCTCGGGACATTGTCACGACTCACTACACCCGCTAGGGGTGGGATGTACTCAGGTAGGATGGACGGTAGTAACTTTTCATTCGCCAAGTCATCTCTATGTTTGGTTCTTTTCTCAGTCACAGCTTGGGATGGACCGAATCTGTGAGAAGTCAACAAGGAGGCTTTCACTCCTCTCATCGATGAATCTTGTATGCCCATAGACATTACCTTTTCAGTCATGAGGTCAATGAGTATCTCCTTCACAAACTCTTCGAGTGCGCTAAGTTCTTCGGACATACACACTCGTGGATGAATATCTCGGTTTTAAGAGAAACTACTCAATGCAATGGATGGATGGTGATAGTTAGATGATCACTACGTGGAATCAACTAATCTGCGAGCTCAAATAATCACGGGTGGAAAAAGTGTTCTCGGTGTAAGGCTCGATGGAATAAGTAGATAAATAGGTAATGAATCTTTCCAATGGGCGAGAAGCCTTCATTAATGCAGTTTTGTTCGTTACGGCATGGTCCCAACAGTTTGATGGTGAGCTTCCTAGACATGACTGCTTTTCTAACCATTTGGGTCATTGGGCTAATGGTTATAATGCCTCCAACAGTCATATTGCTTCACCATGGTGAAGTGACATGCTATGTTGTATTGGTATCCCGATGAAGTTCAGATTCTGGAATCCTTCCTTCTATGCAATTCCTTCTGTAACTTTCTGTAACTTTTCTATCTTTGCTTTCTTCTTATTGAGCTTTCTATCCTTCTTCCTGGTGATCTTCGTCTCGATATTCCTCTTTCCATTCTGATTGTGATCTTTTCTGGGAATAGTAACTTCACATTGTTGATGGTATTTACTAGGGTTCCAGGGAAATACTTCTTCTTTGTCTGGTGTAGGTGCTCTACTCTCCTGTACAGATAGGTGTCTCAAGTCCTCATGTGTCCTTTCAACTTCGACATCCAAGTTTTTGACTCTAAATAACTTCGACCTGTTCTCCTGTTCTTCAATCAAATGTGTGGTCCTCCTAGTCATGAAATCTTGTAATTCTTGTTTCTTCTGCTCTAAGACTTCCTCTTCTTTTCTTCTAGCTTGATCCTTTTCGATCCAAGGTTTTCCTAGTAACATAGAAAATGGGGCTTTGTTCTCAATAAATTTAACAACCTCAAAATCTTCTTCTGTCGACATTCCATGAGCATTCATAGATATATGGGTAAGTCTTCCACATAGGGTTATCAACTTTCCTCTAAATAATCTTATTCCTGCCAATGAAGGAATCATAACAGGCTTCCCTAAAATTTCCCAAGTTCTTTCTGTCATAATATTCACCTGTGTTTCCTCATCCAGAACGCAGTCAATGTCGAAGTCTCTTATTCTTGTTTCTATGCATTGTTTTTCTTTGAAGATCTCTGGTAAGTTGATGTTTCTGTGATCATTCAAGTTTTCTTTCATTTGCAATAGTACAGTTTCTGATTCTTTCTGAGGTTCTACCATGACCTTAGTTTCTTGACCTTCCTCGGGGTTTTCTTGTCTCATATTCATTCTTTCAACCTTAGAAATCATTCTAGGGCAATCCAAAACTTCATGATCCATAGCTTTACAACAAATACAATTGGGTCTTCTACCAGGGAATTCCTTAGCAAGATGTCTTGGTCTTCTGCAACTGTAACAAAGATTTAATCCTCTCTTTCTCTTAAATGATCCCCATCCTTTCCTGTCCTGTGCACTAGGATCATGGTAGCTCACCTGCAAAAAAAATCTTTCTAGGATCCTACATCCATTTTTTAGTCCAAACATTCTTTTTATTCATAGGAATAACATATCTTTCACTATTCTTATCAGATCTACTCATATCAAATATTCTTTCTTCTAATTGTTCCCTAGTTTTCAAGCTAGGACAAAATTTATCAAACATACCTAGATCCATATTTTTGAAACAAGAATTTCTACTATCTTACCTTTTCAATCAAAATTTCTCACTATTCTTACCTTTCTCAGAGCACAAAGATTCAAGATATTGCCTATTTTATTCATATCAGACTTCTCTTCTTAGCACAGAGTTTCACAATCCAAGTAGAGTACTGTGCACTAGGGAAACAGATCTACGCACAGAGCTTTCATAGTTTCAGGTAATATTTTCGCATAGAGCTTATTCTTCCTTAATTCCTAGCAATCACAGTTTCAGGTCAGATCTTCGCACATAGCTTCTTCTTCCTCCATTCCCAGCAATCACAGTTTCAGGTCCTGATAATGGAACCATTTGTCGGCACAGGGGCAGACCCGGGGTTCAATGCTACAATAGTGCACCAACAAAACCCTAACTATCGGCCCTTTCAGCAACACCTGCGAAGAATATGAAGTCTCACCCGAGATAGAGGCAGGGGTGGTTGCAAGACTCAGATGTATGAAAACTTAGCTGGGACACAGATCTGTGATTGTAACACCTTAACAGAGAACTTAGTAAATATATTTCATTAATATTCAGCCTTAGTTCATAGTGCAACTAAAACCTAACAACAGATCAGTGAAACATTCATACAGATCCAATGGATTCGAGCACTAAGCATACCAACAAAGATCAGATCTATCATTCGTTCACATTATTTAGCACTAAGCTATCATATTATATTCATCTATCATCTAACAATGCCCTAAGCATTGAGTCACATAAACAAGAGAGAAATCATAAAGAAAAATGCATTCATGGCACAGGCCAATATACGTGGTTCACCCCCTCCCTAGGGCTATGTCCACCAAATCTTCATCTTCTTTATTAGCTTCTTTCAATCTTCTTACAAGCACAAAGCCTCCAAATCAACTCCGCAAAGCATAGGATATCTGCACACCTCGTCAGATCCTCTGTCTTCGAGTAGATATAGGCATAGAGTCGTACACAGTATTTTACAGTCGCTTGCACTTAACCTTGCAAGTCTCACACAGTGGGAACAAAGACAAATCACACATATCTACTTTTTCACTTAGAAACAATGGCTCACACTGACTAGTCATTACTTCTTACATAATATAGACTTCTATCTATTCATTACAAAATAGGCCTAAGCATGGGAAAACCCATGGGATGACATCCCTATACCCATTACATAAGACCAAAACCCAAAAATCCCTAAAAAGGGGTCGATATCCCGTGATCACCACTTCGAGTTGCGCTCTGCCTTCGAAAACCCGTCGAAGTCTGAAAATGGTCAAAAATGACCAAGGTTCCTCAAAAATTGGTGAAGGGCCAACACTCTGTAACCAAATAATTTATTTACTAGCCTCTGTAGAAACGACATACTCTGCCTCTATTTTTGAAAGTGAAACAACCTTTTGCAGTTTCGAAATCCAACTTAATGTTGTTCCACCTATAGTAAAAACATACCTTGTGGTGCTCCTCCTACTATATTTATCACTTGCCATATATGAATCAACATATCCCTGTAGAATAGTGTTTGAACCTACAAAACATAATGCATGAGTAGAAATACCTCTCAAATACTTGAGAATCCACTTTACTTCCTCCCAATTTTCTTTACCTAGATTGCTCATATACCTGGTCACAACTCCCACTACATGTGAAATATCTGGTCTTGTGCAAACCATTGCATACATCAGGCTGCCAACTGTTGATGAATAAGGGACCTTGGACATGTATTTTATTTCCTCTCGTGTCTTGGGAAAAATTTCTTTAGTTAATTTGAAATGGTTGGACAAAGGTGTACTAGTTTTTCATTCAGCATTCTAAACCTCTCCAACACCTTCTCTATGTACTCACCCTGAGACAATGTCAATTTGTGATTTTTCTTGTCTCTTGTTATTCTCATACCAAGGGTTTTATTTGCAACACACAAATCCTTCATTACAATATAATTAGCTAATTTCTTCTTGAGCACATTTATATACTTCATATTAGACCCTGCAACAATCATGTCATCTACCTACAATAGCAAGATAGTATAGCTTCCATTTTCTATTTTTTTTAAATAAACACAGTGATCAGAATGACATCTACTATAACCATGTTCTTTCATAAACTTGTCAAACTTAAAATACCACTGACTTGGATCTTTCTTTAGGCCATACAAGTTCTTCTTCAACCTGCATACCAAATTTTCCTTCCCTTTGACCTCATACCCCTATGGTTGCTACATATAAATCTCTTCCTCCAAATCCCCATGGAGAATTTTTTTTTTTACATCTAACTGTTCAAGATGCAAATCCTATACTTCCACAAGACTTAAAATAGTCCTAATTGAAGTCATTTTAACAACAAGATAAAATATTTCATCAAAATATATACCTTTCTTTTGTGCAAACCCCTTTACAACAAGTCTCGCCTAGTACTTATTTTTTCCTCCATCTTCTTCCTTCAACTTGTAAACCCATTTATTCTGTAATGAACTTTTTTCTACAAGAAACTAAACCAACTCCTAAGTCTGGTTATTTACCATGGAATCCATTTCCTCTTTCATTCCTTGCTCCCACTTCTTTTTAGTGTCTACTTGCATTGTCTCTTCATAACAGTCTGGTTCACCGGAATCAGTCAACAATAAATAATACAATGAAGGAGATTATCGTTCATGGGGTCTAATTAACCTGGTAGATATTCTAACAACACTTGCAGGAGTTTGACGTACCTATTGATCCCATTGTTGTACATTTTGATTTTATAGTACCTTTGGAATTTCATTTTCAATGATCTCATCAAGCACTGTGTATTCTAGTTTTTCTTTTTCCTGTTTCTTTCCCTGCAACTGATCTTTGTACATGACCTTCTCATTGAATATGAAATCTCTACTCCTAATGATTTTTTTATTTGCATAATCCCATAAGCGATAACCAAAATCATTAACACCATATCCAATAAAGGTACACTTCTTGGATTTTTTCTCATGCTTTGTTCTATTTTCTTTATCAATATGGGCAAATCATTCACAAGCAAAAGTCTTAAAAAAAGAATAGTTTACCTTTTTACCTTTCCTTGACTCCTCTAGAATTCTACCATCCAAAGATATTGAAGGTCCTTTGTTTATTAATTAAACAACAGTATCTACAACATCTACCCAGAACTGTAAGGGAAAACCAACATGCAATATCATACTCCTTGCACGCTCCATGATTGTCCTGTTCATACTTTCTGACACACCATTTTCTTGTGGTGTTCCTAGAACTATCTTCTCTCTATGAATCCCATGGTATGAACAGTAATAATCAAAATCCCTACTGCAATATTCACCTCCA
Organism: Picea engelmannii; assembly: GCA_009831015.1. Lineage (NCBI taxonomy): Eukaryota > Viridiplantae > Streptophyta > Pinopsida > Pinales > Pinaceae > Picea > Picea engelmannii. The sequence goes on along the minus strand of ML796244.1, from coordinate 92,748 downwards.
TTTTAAGATTTGAGACATTTAAACCTTTTTCCTGTCTAATTCTCAACCAAAGCTTTACATTTCTTAAAAGTATCAAAACATCATATTTTTTTCGAATGCAATAAACCCAAGTTTTTATAGTTGCATCATCAATAAAAGTAACATAATAATGAGATCCACCAAGATATGATACCTAATATGGTCCCCATACATATATATGCACAAGCTCTAACATTTCACTCTTTTTTTCTTTTCCGACTCTAAGAAATATGACTATCTTATGTTTTCCATAAACACAATGCTCATAGAAATCCAAATCAATTTGTTTAAGATCTGGCAACAAATTTCTTTTTTAAAGTATCTGCATCCCCTTATCACTCATGTGTCCAAGCCTAGGATGCCACAGTGTTGTATCTACTCCTATAGAATCTAAAGAGATAGAAGATTCAGTATTACCAGTACATAGATACAATGTACCTACCTTCTCTCCTTTTTCTATCACCAATGATCGTTTGGTGACCTTCCACACCTTATCTATAAATATGGATATACAAACTTCACTTTCCAACTACCTTATTGAAATTATGTATTTCCTTATATCTATAACATGCTTTACCTCTTTCAAAACCCATTGGTTTCCATTGCTTTTTTTTTTTTTTTTTAACTTTCCCATTCCAACAATTTTGCATGGTGCATCATCACCCAAATGAACCTGTCCAACATCACCTTGAACATAATCTAAAAAATGTTTCGTATGGGGTGTGGCATGAAATAAATCCCTTGAATATACTACCCAATAATAAAAAATATTATCTACATAAAGAATCAAATCATCTTGTAACACATCACATGTTACATTTGCTTCCTGATTTTTCTCCTGCTATCCATCTCTTTGTTTCTTTGGAGCTCTGCATTCGTTCTTCATATGTCCTTTAATACCACAATTACAACACTCTATCTTTTCAAATATGGATTTGTATATTCCATTCCTAGAATTCCCATGATTCCCTTATCCCTTTCCTCTATCATTTTGTCTTCCCCTATTCTCCATGTTTAGCGCATTACCTGATGTCTCACATGTGCTTTTCTATCACATTTCCTCACTAAGGATAACATCAACAACATCATCAAATTTTAAATTCTTTGAACCAGAGACAAATTTACTTACAACCATGACCAATTTGTTCCAGCTTTCTGGAAATGTGAAGAATATTAGAAGATCCCTAACCTCATCATCAAAGTCCACTTTTACATAACTTAGTTGATTAGTGACAGTATTAAATTCATTTAAATGATCTTCAATAGACCCACCTTTTCACATATTCATATTAAATAATATCTTCTTTATAAATACCTTATTGAATTTCGAGGGTTTTTCATACAGTTTGTCCAATGCATCCATCAACTCCTTCATTGTCTTTTCTTTCGAAATATTGAAAGCCATCGACGCTTCTAGTCTTATCCGTATCCTTCCTAGTGCCTTTCTGTCAAGAACCTCCCATTATTTTTCCTTCATGGCCGTCGACTTCTTTTATATTCCACCCAATGGTAGGAATAGATCCTTCTGATATAAATAATCTTCCATCTCCATATTCCATAACTTGTAGTTTTGTCCAATAAATTTCTCGACCCTAAACTTTCCATCTTCCTCCATTGCTCCCACTCGAACCAGGAACCCTCTTTTCCTGTGAGTTACCTTTCACTCTAATACCGGTTGTTAGAAAAACAAGATTGCAGAGCAATAAAATAAAACAAATGCGGAAATAAAACATAGAAGATACAGAATACAATAGAGACACAAATATACGTGGTTCACCCAGTGTGGGCTACGTCCACCATAGAAATTTCCAGGTCCTTCCTTTATTATTATCCATCAAATGAAGGGATACAACCTAAAACACACCCATTATAAATTCCTCTTCTTTCTCTCACAATCTCCTCTCTCAGAATACAATATTCACAATGATACATAGCCACAATAAATTTCCCTCATAAAAGAGGGCTTCCTTCTAGGGAAAAAAAACCCTAACATAACTTCTAGTGTCAGATCTATGACCTTATAATGAACGGTCCAGATTTACAATGAAACTACAATATACATTTACAAGGAAATTTTTCCTTCTGGGGCTTTGCCCCCAGACCCCCTAATCGAGGGGATGGATCCCCCAAACCCCGTAGAGCGGCTAACTATTATAGCCCTAAATTTCACCATACATGCATACCTAGCATCAAGCCCTCTTACATGCTATTTTTGTCAAGCCATCACTGAGCAGCTCTTCTTAAAAACACTATTTTTGAATATGTATGCACCCTGCACCACTAATTCGCATGTACACATGATTTTTGCACCACTACATCCCTCGTACGTACACTAGATGCACCATTACAGCCCATGTATACTCACAAAATTTGCAAAATTTAAAAAGTTGCAAGGAATTTGTTGAGATTACGGGCTATTGGGTAGTTTCCCAACTAATCCACTGCCTATAGCCTTCACCCATCCGAATAAACATACTATTTTCATATAAAGGTGTTGGGGTCTCATTCCTAAGCGAAGCATAAGAACAGTGAAACTCTGTCGGTTTCACATCCCCTCCTTGCCCCAAGAATTTGCAGCCACCTTGTGAAATTTGTACCAGAATTTCCCATTCTTTGCTTTTTCCTCCATCATAAGACTATTCCATTCCCTATAGAGAGTTTGAGAGGAGAAAGATACATGGAAGCACAATTGGAGCTTGGTGAAGAGGAGCCTGGACCAGGTTCGAGGAGCAGTCACCGATCGCATTGTAAGTAAACATTGTGATATCAATAAAATGAATACTTTTTTTGTCCCAAAATATGATGTCTCAAATATTTGTGTTTTATTTATGCTTTATTCTAACATATAACCCATGATTTATATAGGATATGTGTGTTTGTAGTTCCCTGTTTATCTGTTTTTGAATGCAGTTCAACCATGGGAGGAGACTTCTAGTCAGCGGAGAGATCGAACGTGGAAGGATCGACACTGGATGCAGAGTTAAAGGTAAAGTTACTGGATCTTGTCACTTCGTATTTCATGCATGAATGTGGGGTATATTCGGGGTAGTTATAAAAATTAGGAGACTTTTAGACGGTTAGATATGCCTACATGTTGAACCCTAGTGTAGTCCATAGGGGGTTTTCCCACTATAGAAGAACTGACGACGATATTGGGGAAACCTCTAGGGTTTTAGGGGATATGTTTTGGGTGTTTAAATTGGTTTTACTACATTTTTTGAGTTTCTGTAAGTTGTTGAGTCTTTAAGGGATTCTGGTCACCTGTTGGTGCCATACAAGTTATCCCTGCCCTGTCAGCCTGCTTATTTGTTTTCTTTTTTTAAGAAGTTATAGAGGTGTACGTGGCCTACAATGGGTCTACACACGTACATACACACCCTGCTTGTAGACAACTCGTGTACATATGCAGGTTTCTTAAGTGTTAGTAGCATGCATGTGTCGATAATTTTTTTTTTCTTTAAGGAGACGCAGTCAAACTCTTCCCTAATTGAAGTCATAATTCTCATGGGTTTCTTGATCAAGTACAGTGTCTTTGTTGTTACAGTCGTAGCCTGGGTTTGACGTCAATTTTCTCATTCTTTTAAAGTTTTCTTGTGTTTTCTTTGAAAGGTTTTTATACATGTCTGTGAGTCTAATTTGATCAGCCTGTTTGGTGTCGTCGGTGACTCCCTGTGATCCGCAGTAGGCCAGAAGTCAGTTTTTGGTCTTGTATTGTTTTTTAATTTTTCCCCTTTCAGTTGCTTTAAATAAAAAGAAAAAGAATTTATTTCAAGTTTCTTGCTTGAAGCATAAAAACAGAAAACGATTTCATTTCTTAGTTTGGTTAAGTAGTTAGGTTAGTTGTTTTACTTGTCAGGAAAAACAAGTTATTTTCTTAAGTTCTTTACTGAATGTTTAGAACATTAAGTAGCTCGTAGTAGAGAGAAATTGCGTTTTAGGTTTTCCTTTAAAAGATCTTAGAAAAAAAAGTAGTTACTAACAGTTGGTTAAAGAGTTAAATTTGCAAATCTTTATTTGTCAAAAAGAAGTAATTTTGCTTTATGTTTCATTTATTTCTCCTTCGTCCCTCAAAACACACCACTGGTTTCATTTTCGTTTCCTTGACTTAAGACAAGCAACTTAAAATTAACACTAATTTAAAATCAACTAGACTTTATGTTTGTAGGGTCCATCAACTAGTCTAGGCTAGAGCCTTGATTTAGGTTGGAGAGGAAACTCTTCAAGGTGTATAAAACGAACATTCGAGTCAGTGCTAGGGAGTGTAAAAATTCCAGTAAATGTGAAATTTAACTGGGACCCCCCTTTAGCACAGGGGATAAACATGAGGTAGCGTGAGGAAAGGTAGCGAAGATAACCCCTCCTAAGATGGACCAAGCATGGTGAGGAACACATATTAAGGACTTGTCGTGGGATATTGTCGGTTGCATTTGCTTATAGACCTTTGTGGATCTCGAATCCATTCGAGGTCCTCAATTGTATTCTGAACCACTTTCTCTCGATACCCTCAGTAGGTTTCGGGCTTGTTACCCTGGTCATTTTCATCCACCCGACTATCGACTGTACCCGCCTGGTGATTGTTCACGAGATGGAAACTTAGTTGCCTTTATTTTAGGGACTTACATAGGTGACTACAGGGGTATAACACGGTACATAGGGAAAACATCGGGCCATGCTTTGAAGAGTATACCCGGAGGGTGCTTCCATGTTTGATTTTCACTTTCACCGGTAAGTTTCTCTAGTGCTGGTTGGTGTAACTGTTCTTCCAACTAGATAGTGGTTTTCTTGATTTTCCTTTAGGAGATTTTAGTGTGTGCTTTGTGCTCCATAGTTTTCCATAGTGAGTTAGTCAGAAATTACTTTGGGTCTCTGACCTAAGGTGGTAGACCACCCAATCCATCGGTTGTGAGGAATTTTTGTTCTTCTTCTTAGAAACGTGGAGCCGCCTCTTTATAGGCGTTGTTCGCCAGAGTTAGTGTGTGAGACTTTTACGGACTTAAACGATCCTGCAAGGGGAGAACCTGTGCATAATATATTCATGGCTAAAATTACTGAGGATACCAACCAAGGAAGCCCTTCTCAAAGGGATTCTTTTGTTTTTCCTTTCTTCGAAAACGTTGGTGTCCCTTTGATGGCCACTTTGTACATTCCCGGGTTGAATGTGGGACTACCGGTTTGGTTGGGTACCATTCCAAATGTCCTGAATTCTCTTGACGCTTATCAGTTAAGCACCTTATGGCATGGGCATAATGTTGATGTTCCTTCATCAGAAAAATCTTCTCCTCCTCCTTCTCCCTCCTCTGGTGAAAGTACAGTTACTAGTAACCGAAAGTCTAAACGAAGTATAAAGAGGAAGAATAGAAAGAATAAATCACCAACCTCTTATAGTCATGTTGGAGATAGGTCAACAACCTCTGCAAGTCACGTTGAAGACCAATGCCCAGCCTCTGCAAGTCATGCTGGGGGAAAGCATCCACCCTCTATAAGTCATGCAAAGGGAAAGCACCCACCCTCTCCAAGTCATGCTAGGGGAAAACGTTTGGTCACTGCTAGTCATACTGGTAATAGGTATGTAGCCTCTGCAAGTCATGTTATCAACCCATCACCAACCTATGCAAGTCATGTTGGAGATGTGCAACCAACCACTACTAGTCATGTTGGAGGCATTGATTCTATCGATTAACCTAGACGGATAGTACGTAAGCCTAAGTTCCCTTGTAATATTTTCAAGGGATATCACATTAATCATTTGTTCCCTAGCCTTCTAGAGGTACGAAGATTGTGGTCCCTGTCTGCAAGATGTTCTAATTCTGAGTCTTTTGAGGTTTCCTCGCAGCCTATTCAGCGAATGGTTGAGAAAGTGGTCACGCCAATGCAGTCCTCAGCTGAACCCACTCTTCACTTGGAGAGTGTCGAGTCTACCAACCTGGTCGTGTCGATGAAGTCTTCGACTAATCTCGCTCCTCTTTTGGGGAGTGATGTGCCTGTAGACCATGTTGCCTCGTAGCCTATTAAGCCAGTGGTTGAGAAAGTGGTCATGCCGATGCAGTCTTCAATAGATCCCACTCTTCTTTTGGAAAGTGTCGAGTCTACCAAATTGGTCACGCTGTTGCAATCTTTAACTGATCCCAATCTTCTCTTGGAGAGTGATGTGTCTACCGACTATGTTTTTAGCATTTCTAGTTCAGTACTTTCAGAACAAGGGGGCATTCCACTCGCTTTGAGAACACCCCCTCCAAGCCCTAGGATGGTTTCCTTTGATTGGAATGACCTTATCGAGCCTCATCTTCCTTCTTATGCACCTTTTCAAATAAGGATTGAAGTTAATTCAAAAACAAATTATCAATCTATTGTGGATGAAGGAGCCTATGCAAGTATTTTATCCTCCTCGGTTTGGAAAGTCTTGGGATTTCCTGAGCTTGTGTCTTCTTCACATGAGTTGTTGGCTTTTGATAGATGTCCTAGTGAATATTTGAGGATTCTTCCTCTGTTTCCTATCTCATTAGGTGGAAATATTGTCCTTGTCAATGTTATCGTGGTGTAAGGCCTATTAGATTTTAATATGCTTCTTGGGCATGATTATCTATATTCTATGAACGTTGTGGTGTCTATGATCTTCTGGGTGATGCATTTCCCTCACAATGGAAGAATTTTCACTATCGACCAACTGGCATCTGATAATCACCATCCTAATTTGACTTTAGTTCAGGCTGTCCCTTTATATGTTCCTAGTGTTCATGTAGACTCTACCCTGCCACGGGTTAATTATGTGGTGTCTTATCCTTGGTGTTCAATTTCTTCTGAGAAGGAACCTATGAAATCATGTTTTCCTTCTCAAGACTTGGTCTTAGCAATTGATCCATTGGTTTATCCAATGGGGGCATGGGAGCCCTTTCTTCCCCTTCTTGATCTGAGTGATCTTGAGTCACATGTTGAGTCTGATCTCACTATTTGTAGATCCTCAAGCCTTTGTGCTTGTGATTCTTCATTGATAGACTCTGTCGGTCCTGGCCAAAACCTCCATCGTCATATCAAATATGGTCAGTTTACTTCTCCCTTTGGGACTGTCAACCCTCCTCGATCGCGTGATTTCTTGGATATTGAATTTCCTTCTGATGAGGCTATCCCTGAAGCCATGACTATTGTTTATATACCATGTTTAGACTTACACTGTGGTTCATGTTTTCTTCCATTTTGGGAGACTTTCTAGGTTGAATATCGAAGAGACTCTTGGTAAAATCCTACGAGACTCCCGAATGAGCATGGTTTGTTGTCTTTCAATATCGCTTAAATCTGAAAGCAAGATTCGACGATACTACATTTATTCTTTTCAATCTTGTCTAGATTAATTGAGAAAAGTAACCTATTGGAGTCTTCTTTAAGCCCTTTTCAGACTCTCTTAACATGAAAATATTGTCGAGGGATCTTGTTTCCCTTCATGCTTGCCAAAATTAAATTTGAAGGCACGTCTATTCGGCGGTAGTTTACCCATTTTTCGGTCTGGATGGTCAATTGTACGAACAAAGGTATACTATAAGAATTTTGGTTCGCTAGAAGAGTATTCTCAGGTATAATTTTAACCCTTTTTCAGGCCCGAGGGACTAAATTTACGAAAAAGGAACCCCCATGGAGTCCATAGTTAATCTCTTTTTAGACTCCCTAAAATTGAAAAGATTTTTTAGTGACCTTGTTCCTTCACACTCTTTAAACTAGTCCAAAATAACATCCCTTACAGAGTCCATAGTTAAGCTCTTTTCAGACTCCTTAAAATTGAAAAGATCGTCGAGTGACCTTGTTCTTTCACACTTGTTAATTGGTTCAGAAAAACATCTACTGGCATGAGTTTACCCCTTTTTTCGGCCTGTAGATTAAGGAGGAAAAAGGTACACCTCGAGAGATTTTCCTCGCTGGGAGATTTATCCTAAGCAGATTTTATACTTTTTTGGGCTAAGGAGAGTAAATCTAGAAAAAGGCTGCGAGTCCATAGTTAAGCTCTTTTCAAACTCCTTAAAATTGAAAATATTGTCAAGTGATATTGTCTTTTTCACACTCGTTAAAATGATTTTGAATAGATGTCTTTTTCGTGCTAGTTTACCCCTTTTTCGAATCAATTAGACTACCTTAAAAAAAGGTACCCTAGCGGAGTCTTTTTTTATGCTTTTTCAGACTCTCTAAAAGTGAAAAAACACCGATCTTACCTTCTCTAGGATCATTAAAATTACATTGAAGGGGTTTTTGATCATTTCTTATTAATTGCATTTGCATCCCTGTGTCTTTGGCCTAATGTCAGCTCCATGTTGCTCTCAATTGAACCTTTGAAGCATGCCTTATACGCAAGCCTTGTAGCACTTTGCCTCTACATCTTGAAGCCTTGACCCATGGAGGAATTTTCCCAAGTGTCCTTTTCCTGCACATGTCTCCTTGATCTGAGAATTACTATTTTCCTTGCGCTTGGAACTAGTATGCTTGCGACACTCATTCTTCCTTTGTAACATAACATTCTTTTATTCTTTTTCAAGCTCTTCTAAAATATTGAAAAAGTCAAAAAAATCAAATATACCCCAAAAAGAGGACGGGAAAAGTAATTTATTTTTATGGCAGCACAATGAGTCTCCCTTGGACAAATCACATCCTTCCATTTTTTCATCAAGATTTGGTATTTAATATGACCTTAGGAAGTTGTTCTCGCTACATAGAGATGTTTCCTCCTCCATTTGGTTATTCTTCCAAACACATGGAGAGTTTGCATTGCCTCCTGCATCGTGAACTTATGTCAATGTCATGTTGCCTAAGTCTGATCATCTGTCGTGCTATTGTCCAAGGTAAGTTTTACCCAACTTGAGTTGGCCTTTCTATAGTTTGTCTCTTGACCTCATGTCCAGCTATCCCGAAATTCCAATCAATTCCTTGTTCTAAATCAATGAAGTTCTTTACTTGATCATCGACATCTGATCTTGAAGTTGACCACTAAAGAAGTCATTTGTGCAGCGTGCCCTGTAGCCTATGCATAGGAAAATCCTATGCGTGACAACATCCTCTGCGCGACAACATTCTCTGTGTGAAAAAATCCTTTGCGCGACAACATCCTCTGTGCGAAAAAATCCTTTGCGCTACAACTTCCTCTACGCAACAACATTCTCTGCACAACAACATTCTCTGCGTGAAAAAATCATTTGTGCGACAGCATCCTCTGCACGAAAAATCCTTTGCACGACAACTTCCTTTGTGTGACAACAACTTCCTTTGTGTGACAACATCCTCTACACGAAAACATCCTCTATGTGACAACATCCTCTGTGCGACAACATCCTCTGTGCGAAAGCATCCTTTGTGCGACAACATCCTCTGCGCAACAACATTGTTTGCACGGCGACATCCTCTGCACTACAACATTCTCTGCATGAAAACATCCTCTGTGTGACAACATCCTATGTGTGATACATCCTCTACATGACAACATCCTATGCGCGACAACATCCTCTACGTGACAACATCCTTTGTGTGACAACATCCCCTGAGCGACAAAATCCTTTCTGCAACAACATTCTTTGCGCGATAGCATCCTCTGTGTGACAACATCCTCTGCGCGACAAAAAAATTTGCACGACAGCGTCCTCTACACGAAAACATCCTCTACACAACAAAACTCTCTGCGCGGTGAAGTCCTTTGTGCAATGCTTAGCAAATTTTACAATGCGCAGTTGCAAATCAAAATGGAAATAATAAATTACAAGATTCCTTTTTAAACCAACCCTTGGAGATGTTAGATGATGCCAGGAATAAAAACAATATTGGTGCTAACAGGCATGAATTTTTGAATTGTTGACAAACCTCTAACCTTAGCTATGAATATCATGGTGTTAACAGTTTCTATAGATGCAATTCCAGAAATCTGATTTTGACCAACCTTTTCTTGAAACAAAGATTCATAAAATGAATAATATGAAGAAAAATATGAATGGTTATCCTCATACTCTCGATCACATGAAGACTGGCAAGGATTCTACAAATTTTCATCAAATTCAAGAGATAGAATATGGATTTCATCATTTAAATCATGATCAACTTCACCTTCAATCAAAGGGGAATATAATGTTTGTTGAAAATCAACTTTATCTTCGTTACGATTATGCTCTAATCTATGTTCTTGATGTTGAAAATGATTTTCACATATGGACTCTAAAATTTCCTCATCCATGAACTCATCATCTTCATAAGAATTCTCCAAGTTTTGAATAAAAATTTCAAAATTACAACAATCTTGAACCAATAACAATAATGGATAGGATCTTTTATAATTTTCAAAAAATATTGTATGAAAATATTTTAATGAATAAATACTTGCAGATGGTAAATTTACATACCATTGTTTTGACTTTCCCTTCAAGGTGACCATGAACATCGTCATCAAGCAGCATTCATGAAATTGAACCTTTAGCTTACGCACACTCATATGAAATTTAACCAAGTGAAGAACAACATCATCTCATTTTTCATCTATGAAAATAGGTAGATATGTTTTCCAATATATGCAAGGCATTCAAATTAGAAAACCAGGAATGTGAGAGCGATTCATTGGATCATACCTTGCAGATATGCGATCCATGTTGAAGCAGTGGAGTTTCCTAGAAAGTCTTTAGGCTACTGATTCTTTGGACAGTAGAGTCACCATGAAAATTCTGAAATCTAGATTCCTGAAAATGGAGTTGCCATGTGAATGATATACAGTATTTATGGGTCTGACTATTTTTCACCATCAATACTCAGATATGAACTTTTTCATTTATCCTAGGGAAAATTTCACTTTCTCTTCCCAACAACGGTGCCAAAATGTTATCACTCTATAAATTTCTTTTGGCTGAGGAAAGAAAATCACAAAGCTAACCAAAAACCAACTTGAGGTTTGGAATCTGGCCTTTCCAAACCAAAGAGGTGTCTCTCACTATGTATTAGGCTCAGTTTCCAGATCTGAAATGGAAATAAGGTTTTATGATATGGTTGATGGGAGAGGTGAAAAAAAATCCATTTCTCATGGAGTCAAATTTACTTCAAAGGGAACTATGAGTGACTGGTAGTAGAGATATCAAGAAAAAAAGGGTAAGGTAGATGTTGTTTTATCATTCAATAATATTGTAGAAGTATGGTGGTAGAAAAGGAAATTCAATAGCCCATTACACTAAGAGCATCTAACTAAGGACGAATTCTTAATGCAACTTTAGAGGAAATTTATGGAATGTTTAATTTCTATGAATCAAAGCATCAAACATGGATGAATTCAGATCATGTACTTTCGAATCAAACATTGAAGAATGCACATTTAAATGAAAACTAATATAAGACTTACATACACATAGCAAGGGACACACTTCAAAAACACCATCACAAGAATCTCTGGTAAGAGTAACTATGGACTTTTGACTGATATTCCATTATAATTTAGAAAGGTACAAAATTCTCAAAAGAAATATCCTCTATGCTTCTACCAAACCATTTAGCCAATACAAATTAAAAATCTATATATAAAACACTCTTCCCCAAGATGAGGAGGTCGAACTCAACCCCTTCCCAAAGTTGGATCCGGTTACAAAATTATAGAAACACGTTTAGAACTCCCTGCTAGGAAATAGGAATCAATTTTCTGGAAAATAGGTTGTAAATATCCATTTGAATATTCCAAAGCATGACACCCGTGAATAAATGGAGAGAGGTTTTTGGTAATGGGATCACTCTTGATAAAATGATCTTTTAGTTTTTGAAAATTCCTCTACAGAGTCTAGAGATCTATGCCCAAATATAATGACTAAAAAAGGAAATCATTAAATGTTTAAATCTGAAAAATAGGATGTAAAGATCCATTCGAATATTCCAAACCATGACACCTTTGAAGAAAATGAGAGATTTTTTTTTAATGGGATCATTCTTAAAAAAATCCTCTTTCAGTGTTTTAAAATTCCTCTCCAGAATCTCGAGATCCACGCCCAAAGATAATGACTAAAAAAGGAAATCATTAAATGTTTAAATCTAAAAAATAGGTCGTAAAGATCCATTCGAATATTCCAAACCATGACACCTGTGAAGAAACTGAGAGGTTTTTTTTTGAATGAGATAGTTCTTGACAAAATCTTCTTTTGGTTCAAAGATTCATTTCCATGTGGTCAAAAACTGAGTTTGAAGTTGACTGCAAAAATAGTAATTTCCAGAACTTGCACAACGAACTTACAGAGCAAACTTGCGTAGCGAACTTACAGAGCAAACTTGCGTAGCGAACTTACAGAGCAAATTTCCTTTTGACATTTTCTTCTATTGTTTGGATTTGATTTATGGTTGAAGGTCATTGATTGAGATTTTTACACTTGAGATGAAGACAAGCATCCCTGGGACCACTCCATTACCCTTTCAAACACCATTTTCTTCAACATTCTAAGATATGCCAAATCCGCGATTCAGAATTTCACCCTTGAGAAAATTATAGGACACTAACATACCCTATAAAAAAAAAGGTCTAATAGATTTTAAGATTAAGAGTTCACTTTAGTATTTGTTTTTACTCAAAGGGTATGGAAGTGCAACTGATGTTTTTTTAGACTCTTGTAAAAATGAAACTTATAAGAACACTAGAAAAGAATACTTTACATTAATCCTTCAAATGAAAAAGAGTTTCAAGAAAGAAAATGCATGAACAATCCTTCAAACACAAAGATGCAATATTTTCTCCTTTCCATGCAAAATGCACAATGCAACTTTCGAGTGAAACAAAAGAGAAAAATAAAGTATTTTCTTCCTTATTTTTAATTTTGAAATACTTTCAAGATGAGAAGAAAACACAACCCTATGCTAATTTATTTTTATTTTTAAAATAACATTGCAAATAAATAAAGAGACCTAACTAGCATAAAAACAAGGATTTGTGTCTCTTTCAATCAAAGGAAAAATAACAAAAGATGCTAAAAGAAACTACAGAACTAACAAAAGATGCTAAAAATAAGCAAAAAAAGATACACAAGAGGGTTTTCTTTTATTTATTTCATAAAAAATATGAGCCTTGAATCTACCAAAACAAAGGCCTTTGGAACTCAGGAAGACATAAAGAACCAAAGGTTTCCTGAAAGAAAAGAAAATACTTTTGAAAAAACTTTTTAAAGTGGCAGGCATGCGTATTGTGCACAATCAACATACGTATGTACGAAGGTTTTTTATAAAGAAAAATGCATATGTACGCGGGTTGGGTATAGAACAAAGCACATCAAAAAAGTGAAAGATTCAAACAGACGACCTAGATCAAGGATGTTGGTAAGCACTAGGAAGGTGACCAGAAACCCAAACAGACTCGGAACACTCAACAAAAAACAGGAACTCAAGACAAACAAATATCTCCTAATAAGACCCTAGAGAGACTCCCCAGTGGAGTGGCTAATTATGCTATGGGAAAAGTCCCCCTAATCTAGGTTTAGAAACTAGGCAGAGCCTTGAGACCTTAAAAGAAAAAAAAACTTCTATTCTACCCAAACCAGGCACAACCTTACGATAATTAAGGGACGATAAAGAATATAGAAATGTGTACCTTAAGTCCTTACGATTGTTATCAATCCCTTCAGGTTGTTGTTCATTCCAAGATTGCAAGCATCCTCCCAAGGCTGGCTTGAAACAATGTTATAGAACAAACTATGACAACATATGCTTAATTATCAAGATTATCTAGAGGGTTAGTTATTCATGAAAACATTCATAAACACAAACACATAGACATAAAGATATGGGACAAGGATTTTTCTCTTTTATTAATAACAAAATTGGAAGTTACAACCTGAATTTTGTTGGCACCTGATGCAGGAGCATCTCTCCACATCAGCTAGCCAACCAGCCAGCCACATCAGCGAATTCAAATCGCGTGTTGAAGAGAGGCGCAGTCCTCATTTAAAATTTGAATGAATGTAATTAAATGTTTTAGGCTATTGAGCCATGAAGCAGTGCCTTTGCACGGGTTGTAGGTAGATAGGCCTTTAATGCTCTGAAGGTTGAGATCTAGATCCGATCTGCGGACTAGACAACCATTGAATGTAATTGAATAGGGTAGTTGAGGTTTGGAGGGAATAGCTCAAAGAGCCCCCTATTGTAAAAGAACAATTTGGATCTCATTTTTGAGTTAGTCGTAGTAGTTGAAGAGAGTTGTAAGAGAAGAGAAGGAGCCGAGACCTTGTTATAGGCCATGCTCAGGAACACCTTGTAAAAACAGGCATTTTCCATTTAATACAAACACCAGTTTTTCCTGCATATTTCCTGTGTTGAATGAATGTCTGTGTGTGTTCAATTTATGTTGTAAATGTATGCTAGACATTTGTAGGGAGTTGTTTGATTTTCATGCTTGAGAGGTTCTTTTTGGTTTCATGACAGGAGGGCGTGACAGAGTATTGTAGTCTCTGAATACCAGTGCATAGATGCACTTCTGAACTCTACGGAGTCAGAGAAAGATGTGTCAGGTGGGCACAGAAACCAGAATCAACAATTCAGAGGAAGACCTTTTGAGGTTTTTGAACACCTTGGAGGCAAGGCTGTGTATGAGAAAACATAGTTGCAGACATAATATCTGAGGAGCTCTATGAAGCTCTGCCAGGAGGGCATCAAGCCAGTGCAAGGAGTGCACAGGAGAAGAACTCTACTGTGAGTTTAGATTGGAGAACAAGGATCACTAAGGATTCTGAGAATAGGGGACATAACTGCTGAATGTTCTATAAGAAGATACTCTGCCAGGTGGGCATTGAGTAGGTGTGCAGACAGACACAAGAGGAGAAAAGAACTCCTTGAGTTCTGGAATTAGTAGAAGAGTCCAAGAAGAAGGATCTTCGCAGGGTTGTTGAACACCCTAAAACTCTCAGCAAAAGGTTGCTTCAGCAGAGGGATAACTAGGAGGGCATTTGAATTCTCCATCTAAGGGAGAAAGGAAAAAAAAGACTTAGTTCCTTAGAAATATGAGTTTGTGAGTAATCTTAGAAGGGATAGAAACTCGTACGTGCAGAGACTCTACAAGGAGTGCAGGAGTCATGGAAACCTCTTAAGTTTCCTTGGAGGTCGAAGCTATAGGAAAGATTAGGACGGATAACACCTTGTGTACGCAGAGGTTCTGCAAGAAGCGTAGAAGCTAAAGAATCCTTTGAGGAATCAAGAGTAAAGATCAAGAGGAATAGTGCTTTCGGTGCATGGAGCCACAGCTGCAAGGAGTGCAGAGGATATAGAACTCCTTGAAGAGTTCATAGTTTTTAAAGCTCAGGAGGAGTGGCGTTTTTGTATGCACAAGCGAGACTCAATGCGAAGAGCTCGCAGGGAAAATAATTCAAAGTTAAGGCCTTAGACATTTGGAATTCTTCCAAGTGTTAGAAGAAAGCGTAGAAGCTCAGGAGGGCGCACAACAGCTATCAGATCAGGCTGAGGAGAAGATATCTGGACCGTTGGTTTTCCACGTCTAGGAAGCAGCAGAGAAGTGCATAGGCGAGAGGATCTAAACCGTCATATCTTGAGCGAAGAACTCGACAGTCATTGGATCTATTGAGAGATACCCGAGGTTTAAACCCTCGCAGGCAGAAGCGAAGTCCCAAGATAACGAAGGAATCTGAGTTGTTCACAAGAAGAAGGACATGTGTCGCGAGATCACCCGTCTCGGGGACTCGGACATCGGAGGTCTGAAGGAGAAGTTTTTCAAGTCGCAAGTGGTGAAGTGGCGAGAAGATCGGGACCGTCCATCCGAGGAGGAAAGGTGTCAGAGATCAGAGGATCTCGCGAACTCGGAGGTTCGTTGGGTGAGAGCCCAAAAGTTGGGTGCTCCAAGTCATGAGTGGCGAAGTGGAGAGAAGTCGAGACCGTCCATATGAGGAGGACAGGTGTCAGAGATCAGAGGATCTCGCGAACTCAGAGGTTCACCGGGTGAGAGCCCAAATTTTGGGTGCTCAAGGCTGGAAGAAGTGAAGTCGCGAAGTATCGAGGTTGCACCTAAGAGACATGTGGAAGAACCACACAGTGGGCCCAGGAAGTGGACTGGTAGACACACGTCAGACATTCGAAGGAGTCAACACCTCATTGACCTCTCACGTCTCGGGAACTCGGGAGAAAAGGGAACGAAGGTTCGAGCCTTCGACTCGTGAATTCGTGAGTCACGAGAATGAGAGGTGAAAGGTCAAATATTACCTCTCAGGAGTTTGGGAAAGAAGGTGCCAAGGTCAGACCTTTGAACTCGTGAAGGTGCGAGAGGCGAAAGGTGCTAGTGCTTAGCCTAGCCGGCGGTCGTGCAAGGAGGGCACTGACAAAGGGAGAGCTGTACCCATTTCGTGATCTCGGTTATCACGGGATCACAGAGGAAGAGTCGGAGGTCACGACTTGCAAACTTACGAGATTGTGAGCTGTGAGAAAGGACCAGTGGGTTGATAAATTACAGATTCCAGCGAGGATTCAAAAGAGCCGATCCGACTCGGAGGGGTTAAAGAATGATCCTCTGAGTGGATCTCGGTCCCGAGGAGCCAATAGGTCCTGCACCAAGTGGTATCAGAGCGGGACTTCATATATAGATTTCAGGTGAAGCGAAGAGGAGAAGAAGACAGTCAGGAGGACTATAGGAGAAGCTGGAACACTCAGGATTTCAGAGTGACAGCGGCAGGCTTGCCAGCAGGGAAAATAGATAGCGAGATGGATAAAAGATGGTGTAAGCTGTTAACATGGTGGTTGAGGCCTACTGAAAACCTCAACAGACCAGAGAAAAGGGTTTAGATATGTGAGCCAGAGACTGGGAGAAATATTAGCAATTATGAGGATGAAATGGGCTCGGATGAAGATCTCAAGCACTGCCAGGAGGTAGGAGAGGAAATTCCCAATTGTTAGGTGGGAAAAGAGCTGATATCACTGTGGGATCTCACAGACTGTCATGAGGATAGCCGTGGAATTTCAAATTGCCAGGTGGGCAACGGATCGAGATCACTACGAGATCTCATAGAATGCCAGGAGGGCAGTAGAAAGTTTCAAATTTCCCAGGTGGGCAAGGGAACAAAGATGGGATCAGTTGATTCCATAGACTGCCAGGAGGGCAGTAGGAAAATCCCATATTTCCAGGTGGGCAGGGATGAGAAAAAGAGACTATCTGAGGGTCTCACAAACTTAGAGGTGATTTTGAATTAGCCTGAGGAGCTGACATAGCAGATGAGCTCAGAGGTGAGTTTGGATCAGCAGATGCAGCTGACAGAGGAGGAAGATCGGAGAAATCTTCTTATGATTGGGGGAATCAAAATATTCCTACCATTTTCCCAAGGGGAGGCAGAAATCTGTGTTGCAGATGCAACAACAATAGACGCAGGATAGCTAGCTAAGACTATTAGGAAGGAAGCATTGGAGCAGACTTGGGAAGCTACCCAAGAAGAAGAAGAGAATGAGCATTATGAGGAGTGGCTCAATATTTTCAGCCAGGAAGCTGAAAATAAAGAAGCTGCAACACTAAAACTGACAGCAGAAGAAGAAGCCAAAGAGTAGGTAGATAGATTACTCACTCCATGGGAGATGGAGATGGAGATGTTGGAGGATTGGCTGAACAATCCAAAGCCAACAAGAGAACTGGCAGAAGTTGAGCTGTCAATGAAGATGACTGAACAACAGTTCAGTCAAGAGAAGACTGCAGAGATGAACTCTGTAGCAAGTTGGCAAGTTAAGGCCACAAAAGAAGATGAAGATGAGGAAAGCATAGGAGATCATAGTGATCTAACCAATTGCAGAAACTTTTTTCCGCTGAGGAGACTGCATCAACAGGGCTAGCCATTGTAGCAACTGGATGAAGTGATCGAGAAGATTAGAAGGTTGATGGTAGAGTCAGAAAAAACTGTCAGCAAGGAGAAGCTGAGTAGAGAAGAATAAGAAGCAACAACAATAGTGTAGCAGCAGCAACAACAGGGTGATAGAGGAGATGAACAACTCCAGAAATTTGTTTGGGATCCAGGAGGATTTCCAAAGCCGAGATGGGAAGCTCAAGAGCAGGAGCTCATGAATTTTGCAGCTGAGGAGTATGATGCAGGAGCATCTCTCCACGTCAGCGAGCCAGCCATCCAACCACGTCAGCGAATTCAAATCGCGTGTTGAAGAGAGGCTCAGTCCTCGTTTAAAATTTGAATGAATGTAATTAAATGTTTTAGGCTATTGAGCTGTGAAGTCATGCCTTTGCGCAGGTTGTAGGTAGATAGGCCTTTAATGCTCTAAAGGCAGAGATCTAGATCCGATCTGCAGACTAGACAACCATTGAATGTAATTGAATAGGGTAGTTGAGGTTTGGAGGGAAGAGCTCGAAGAGGCCCCTCTTGTAAAAGATCAATTTGGATCTCATTTTTGAGTTAGTCATAGTAGTTGAAGAGAGTTGTAAGATAAGAGAAGGATTCGAGACCTTATTACAGGCCATTCTTAGGAACACCTTGTAAAAATAGGTATTTTCCATTTAATACAAACAACAGCTTTTCCTGCATATTTCCTATGTTGAATGAATGTCTGTGTGTGTTCAATTTATGTTGTAGATGTATTCTAGACATTTGCAGGGAGTTGTTTGATTTTCAGGCTTGAGAGGTTCTTTGTGGTTTCATGCTAGGAGGGCGTGACAGAGTACTGCGGTCTCTGAATACTAGTGCATAGATGCACTTCTGAACTCTGCAGAGTCAGACAAAGACGTGCCAGGTGGGCACAGAAACTGGAATCAACAATTTAGAGGAATACCTTTTGAGGTTGTTGAACACCTTGGAGGAAAGGTTGTGTATGAGAAAACATAGTTGCAGACAGAATCTCTAAGGAGTTATGTGAAGCTCTGTCAGGAGGGCATTGAGCCAGTGCAAGGAGTGCACAGGAGAAGAACTCTGCTGTGAGTTCAGATTGGAGAACAAGGATCACTAAGGATTTTGAGAACAGGGGACAAAATTTCTGAATGTTTTGTAAGAATATACTCTGCCAGGTGGGAATTAAGTAGGTGTGCAGACAGACACAAGAGGAGAAAAGAACTCCTTGAGTTCTGGAATTAGTAGAAGAGTCCAAGAAGAAGGATCTTCGCAGGGTTGTTGAACACCCTGAAACTCTCAGCAAAAGGTTTCTTGAGCAGAGGGATAACCAGGAGGGAATTTGAATTCTCCATCTGAGGGAGAAAGGAAAAAGAGGACTTAGCTCCTTAGAAATCTGAGTTCATGAGTAAGCTCAGAAGGGATAGCACCTCGCGTGTGTAGAGACTCTTTAAGGAGTGCAGGAGTCATGGAAACCTCTTAAGTTTCCATGGAGCTCGAAGCTACAGGAAAGCTCAGGACATATAACACCTTGTGTACGCAGAGGTTTTGCAAGAAGCGCAGAACCTGAAGAATCCTTTGAGGATTCGAGAGTAAAGCTCAGGAGGAATAGTGCTTTCGGTGCATGGAGCCATAGCTGCAAGGAGTGCAGAGGCTACATAACTCCTTGAAGAGTTCAGAGTTTTTAAAGCTCAGGAGGAGTGGCATTTTTGTACGTGCAAGCGAGACTCAAGGCGAATAGCTCTCAGGGAAAAGAATTCAAATTTAAGGCCTTAGACATTTGGCATTCTTCCAAGTATTAGAAGAAAGCACAGAAGCTCAGGAGGGCGCACAACATCCGTCAGATTAGGCTGAGGAGAAGAGATCTGGACCATTGGTTTTCCACGTCTAGGAAGCAGCAGAGAAGTGCATAGGTGAGAGGATTTGAATTGTTAGATCTTGAGCGAAGAACTCGACAGCCGTTGGATCTGTTGAGAGATACCCGAGGTTTAAACCCTCGTAGGCAGAGGCGAAGTCCCGAGATAGCGAAGGAATCTGAGTCGTTCGTCGAAAGAAGGACATGTGTCGCGAGATCACCCATCTCAGGGAATCGGACATCGGAGGTCTGAAGGAGAAGGTTTTCAAGTCATGAGTGGTGAAGTGGCAAGAAGATCGAGACCGTCCATAAGAGAAGGACAGGTGTCAGAGATCAGAGGATCTCACAAACTCGGAGGTTCGCCGGGTGAGAGCCCAAAGGTTGGGCACTCCAAGTCATGAGTAGCGAAGTGGCAAGAAGATCTGGACCGTCCATCTGAGGAGGACAGGTGTCAGAGATCAAAGGATCTCACGAACTCGAAGGTTCACTGGGTGAGAGCCCAAATTTTGGGTGCTCAAGGTTGTGAGAAGCGAAGTCGTGAAGTGCCGAGGTTGCACCTAAGAGACACGTGGCAGAACCACACGGTGGGTTCGGGAAGTGGACTGGCGGAAACACGTCAGAAATTCGAAGGAGTCAACACCTCGTTGACCTCTCGCGTCTCGGGAACTTGGGAGAAAAGGGAATGAAGGTTCGAGCCTTCGATTCACGAAGTCACGAGTAGAAAGAACGAGAGGAGAAAGGTCAAATCTCACCTCTTGGGAGTTTTGGAAAGAAGGTCCCAAGGTCGGACCTTTAAACTCGCAAAGGCGTGAGAGGTGAAAGGTACTAGTGCTTAGCCTAGCCGGTGGTCATGCAAGGAGGGTGTTGAAAAAGGGAGAGATGTACCCATTTCACGATCTTGGTTATCGCAGGATCGCAGAGGAATATTCGGAGGTCACGACTCGCGAACTTGCGAGATACGAGAAAGGACCAGTGGGTTGATAAATTGCAGATTCCAGCGAGGAGTCGAAAGAGCCTAACTGGCTCGTAGGGGTTAAAGAACGATCCTATGAGCGGATCTCAGTCCCGAGGGGCCGATAGGTCCTGCACCAAGTGGGATCAGAGCGAGACTTCATCTGTAGATTTCAAGTGAAGCGAAGAGGAGAAGAAGACAGTAAGGAGGACTGTAGGAGAAGATGGAACACTCAGGATTTTGGAGTGACAACAATAGGTGTTATCGTACTAATCGATAGGTGCAGACGCTAACAGATCTCCCTAGATCCACCTGGATCTAGAACAAAACAGGACAGGACATGACTCTTTCCCTAAGTTTTGACCATTGAATTAGCTAGTAGGAAGGAACAAGTAACATACCTTAATATCGCTTCCCAAGGTCTCTGTTGCTCCCGCTTCGCTCCGGTGCTCTCGTGAGGTCAAGACCAAGACAACACAAAGCAACCAAAGTGAAGATAGCAAAATATATTCAACTGTCAACTTATGTGTATGATCAAGGAATTACACAATAAAGTGAGAATAACTTTATGGGAAGGGACATGCCACTGTATCATATTAATTGAAAGTAAAGATTGCAACCTGATCACCTTGATGTTGCAAGCTTCCTTTCAATGGCTCTTAGCTCCAACACACACACACTTTCTCAATCCTTGTATGAAGAAGATCAAATCCTCTTGATAGACTTGCTAAAGTCTCCAAGCTATTGTTCAAGCTAAGTCCTTCACACAATTCTTTCACCAATTCTCCAATGAATCTTGCTTAACCTTTTCCATGATAATTCCCTCAATATATAGGAGAGAATGAGATAGTTACTTGGATAAGAATGATCCCACAATATCAGGGAATCCAATACAAGGATAACCATTCGAATGCCAACCCATTCTTCTATAAGATTCCCTTCTAGAACCATCGAGAATTCATCTTTTCCTATGCTTTAGGACGATTTCCCACCCTAGCTATTCAACACAGTGAGAGAAGTTCACACCCTGGCTTAAGGCAGCCTGCGAGAATGGGTCATTCTCGCACCCTAATATATTAGTAGCCTGTGAACCTTCTTCAAAAATGAGTTTTCTGTGAAGAGATGAAAGTAACTTTTCTCAGGAGAAAGTTCTTATGAAGAGCCTGAGTACACCATCATTAATACACCATCATGATGACCAAAATCATGGGTAAAAACAGGCTTGCCAGTAGGGAAAATAGACAGCGAGATGTATAAAAGACGGTGTAAGTTGTTAAAATGGTGGTTGAGGCCTGCTGAAAACCTCAACAGACCAGAGAAAAGGGTTCAGATATGTGAGCCAGAGACTGGGAGAAATCTCAGCGATGTTGAGGATGAAATGGGATCAGATGAAGATCTCAAGCACTACCATGAGGTAAGAGAGGAAATTCCCAATTGCCAGGTGGGAAAAGAGCTGAGATTGTTGCGGGATCTCATAGACTGTCATGACGCCAGCCGTGGAATTTCAAATTGCTAGGTGGGAAATGGTTCAAGATCGTTGTGGGATCTTATAGACTGCCAAGAGGGCAGCGAAAAGTTTCCAATTTTCCAGGTGGGCAAGGGAACAGAGATGGGATCAGCTGATTCCATAGACTGCCAGGAGGGCAGCAGGAAAATCCCATATTTCCAAGTGGGCAGGGATGAGCAGAACAAACTATATGAGGGTCTCACAAACTCAGAGGTGAGTTTGAATTAGCCTGAGAAGTTGACAGAGTAGATGAGCTCAGAGGTGAGTTTGGATCAGCAGATGCAGCTGACAGAGGAGGAAGATCGGAGAAATATTCTGATGATTGGGGGAATCAAAATATTCCTACCATTTGCCCAAGGCGAGGAAGAAATCTGTGTTGCAGATGCAGCAACAGCAGACGCATGATAGTCAGTTGAGACTGTTAGGAAGGAAGCATTGGAGTAGATCTGGGAAGCTGCCCAAGCAGAAGAAGAGAATGATAATTATGAGGAGTGGCTCAATATTTTCAGCCAGGAAGATGAAAATAAAGAAGCTGCAGGACTGAAACTGACAACAGAAGAAGAAGCTGAAGAGCAGGCAGATAGATTACTCACTCCATGGGAGATGGAGCTGGAGATGTTGGAGGATTGGCTGAACAATCCAAAGCCAGCAAGAGAATTGGCAGAAGTTGAGCTGTCAGTGAAGATGACTAAACAACAGGTCAATCAAGAGAAGACTGCAGAGATGAACTTTGTATCAGGGTGGCAAGTTAAGGCCACAGAAGAAGATGAAGATGAGGAAAGCATGGGAGATCATAGTGATCTACCCAATTGTAGAAAATTTTTGCCGTTGAGGAGACTGCATCAACAGGGCTAGCCACTGGAGTGGCTAGATGAAGTGATAGAGAAGATCAGAAGGCTGATGGTAGAGTCAGAAGAAACTGACAGCAAGGAGAAGATGATCAAAGAAGAAGAAGAAGCAGCAGCAGCAGCGCAGCAACAACAGGAGCAGGGTGATGGAGCAGATGAACAACTCCAGAAATTTGTTTGGGATCCAAGAGGATTTCCAAAGCTGAGATGGGAAGCTCATGAGTATGAGCTCATGAATTTTTCATCTGAGGAGTATGATGCAGGAGCATCTCTCCACGTTAGAAAGCCAGCCAACCAGCCACGTTAGCGAATTCAAATCGTGTGTTGAAGAGAGGCACAATCCGCATTTAAAATTTGAATGAATGTAATTAAATGTTTTAGGCTGTTGAGCCATGAAGCCGTGCCTTTGCGCACACTGTAGGTAGATATGCCTTTAATGCTTTGAAGGCTGAGATCTATATCCAATCTATGGACTAGACAACCATTGAATGTAATTGAATAGGGTAGTTGAGGTTTGGAGGGAAGAGCTCAAAGAGCCCCCTCTTGTAAAAGATCAATTTGGATATCATTTTTGAGTTAGTCATAGTAGTTGAAGACGGTTGTAAGAGAAGAGAAGGAGCCGAGACCTTGTTACAGGCCGTGCCCAGGAACACCTTGTAAAAATAGGCATTTTCCATTTAATACAAACAACAATTTTTCCTGCATATTTCCTGTGTTGAATGAATGTCTGTGTGTGTTCAATTTATGTTGTAGATGTATGCTAGACATTTGCAGGGAGTTGTTTGATTTTCAGGCTTGAGAGGTTCTTTGTGGTTTCATGCCAGGAGGGCGTGATAGAGCACTGTAGTCTCTGAATACCAGTGCATAGATGCACTTCTGAACTCTGCGGAGTCAGACAAAGATGTGTCAGTTGGGCACAGAAACTAGAATCAAAAATTAAGAGGAAGACCTTTTGAGGTTGTTGAACACCTTAGAGGCAAGGCTGTGTATGAGAAAACACAGTTGTAAACAGACTCTCTGAGGAGTTCTGTAAATCTCTTCCAGGAGGGCATCGAGCCAATGAAAGGAGTGCATAGGAGAATAAATCTGTTGTGAGTTCAGATTGGAGAACAAGGATCACTAAGGATTCTGAGAACAGGGGACAGAACTGTTAAATGTTTTGTAAGAAGATACTCTACCAGGTGGGCATTGAGTAGGTGTGCAGACAGACACAAGAGGAGAAAAGAACTCCTTGAGTTCTAGAATTAGTAGAAGAGTCTAAGAAGAAGGATCTTCGCAAGGTTGTTGAACACCCTGAAACTCTCAGCAAAAGGTTTCTTGAGCAGAGGGATAACCAGGAGGGTGGTTGAATTCTCCATCTGAGGGAGAAAGGAAAAAAAGGACTTAGTTCCTTAGAAATTTGAGTTCATGAGTAATCTTAGAAGGGATAGCACCTCGTGCGTGTAGAGACTCTGCAAGGATTGCAGGAGTCGTGGAAACCTCTTAAGTTTCCTTGGAGGTAGAAGCTACAGGAAAGCTTAGGACGGATAACACCTTGTGTACGCAGAGGTTCTGCAAGAAGCGCAGAATCCGAAGAATCCTTTGAGGATTTGAGAGTAAATCTCAGGAGAAATAGTGCTTTCGGTGCACGGAGCCACAGCTGCAAGGAGTGCAAAGGCTACAGAACTCCTTGAAGAGTTCAGAGTTTTTAAAGCTCAGGAGGAGTGGTGCTTTTCTATGTGCAAGCGAGACTCAAGTGAAAGAGCTCATAGGGAAAATAATTCAAAGTTAAGGCCTTAGATATTTGGAATTGTTCCAAGTGTTACAAGAAAGCGCAGAATCTCAGGAGGGCGCACAACAACCGTCAGATCAGGCTGAGGAGAAGAGATCTGGGCCGTTGGTTTTCTACATCCAGGAAGCAGCAGAGAAGCGCATAAGCTAGAGGATCTGAACTGTCAGATCTTGAGTGAAGAACTCAACAGCCGTTGTATCTGTTGAGAGCTACCCGAGGTTTAAACCCTCGCAAGCGGAGGCGAAGTCCCGAGATAGCGAAGGAATCTGAGCCGTTCGACGGAATAAGGTCACGTGTCGCGAGATCACCTGTCTCGGGGACTCGGACATCGGAGGTCCGAAGGAGAAGTTTTTCAAGTCGTGAGTGGTGAAGTGGCGAGAAGATCAGGACCGTCCATCTGAGGAGGACAGGTGTCAGAGATCAGAGGATCTCATGAACTCATAGGTTCACTGGGTGAGAGCCCAAATGTTGGGCACTCCAAGTCACGAGTGGTGAAGTGCCGAGAAGATCGGGATCGTCCATTTGAGGAGGAAAAGTGTCAGAGATTAGAGGATCTCACGAACTTGGAGGTTCACCGGGTGAGAGCCAAAATTTTGGGTGCTCAAGGTTGCGAGAAGCAAAGTCGCGAAGTGTCGAGGTTGCACCTAAGAGACATGTGGCAGAACCACACAGTGGGCCTGGGAAGTGGACTGGTGGACACACATCAAATATTCCGAGGAGTCAACACCTCGTTGACCTCTCGTTTCTCGGGAACTCGAGAGAAAAGGGAATGAAGGTTCAAGCCTTCGACTCACGAAGTCACAAGTAGCGAGAACGAGAGGAGAAAGCTAAAATCTCGCCTCTCAGGAGTTCGGGAAAGAAGGTGCTAAGGTCAGACCTTTGAACTCACGAAGGCATGAGAGGCAAAAGGTGCTAGTGCTTAGCCTAGCCGGAGGTCACGCAAGGAGGGCACTGACAAAGGGAGAACTGTATCCATTTCGCGATCTTAGTTATCATGGGATCGCAGAGGAAGAGTCGGAGGTCACGACTCGCGAACTTGTGATATTGCGAGCTGCGAGAAAAGACCAGTGGGTTGATAAATTGCAGATTCCAGCGAGGATTCGAAAGAGTTGATCCAGCTCGGAGGGGTTAAAGAATGATCCTGTGAGAATATCTCGGTCCCGAGGGGCCGATAGGTTCTGCAGCAACACCACTCCACGAGCATCGCCTGTGTTCCTCAACTTTGTCTACAAGTGAACTATTCTCGATATACTATCCCCACCACAAACATGTGAATATAAGGGAAAATGATGGATGGTATAAGGAGGGTGGATGGAAGGAAACGTTGAGGATGAAACTCAGAGAAGAATGCAAAAGGCTTGGATTACAAGGGAGAAAATTTTGCAGAGTTCTCTTGCCTCTTGTTTGATATATCCAAATGAACCCCCTAGGGCCCTTTTTATATGAGAAAATGATGGTTAATTCATTTCAAGAAGGCCTACAGGAGGTAAAAATGGTTGAAAAACCTAAGATAGCATGTAAACTCCTCCAGAAAACATGGATTTTATATTTTTTACAGCTTTTTAGAGTACACACGTGTTTTTAGTTATGAAGCTAGCGTATGTACTCTGGATTTTAGGCATGCAACTAGTGTTTGTATGCACTATGAATATGCAACATGGTGTGTATAGCATACAAAAACCTGTTTTTTTTTAGAAGAACTCTAGAAAAAAGGGTTCGCATATGTGTGAGTGAGTAGGCCAAGATAAAAAATGCATAGTGGTGGAATTTTAAGTTATAACACATATATTCGTGCGGGGGGTTTTAATGTTATAACTATATTACCATATAGTTTCAAAAAAAAACATTGTAATATATTGCATGCTCGACAAGGTTTGACCCTATGACCTGCCATATATCATTCCAACGTTTTAACCACCGCGCCCAAAGCGCCCTTTGTTATGAAGATTCCAATGTTATTACATTTAAGTTGATGCAAATTTTGTGCCAAGGTCGAGACATGGTTTCGAACGACCTATCCTATTTAATGGGCATAGATCTCGAGACACATAGTATAGGAGTATGAGAATGCATAGATTTTTGTGTAGGTTACAGATAGTGCATTGAGATGCATGCCAAGGAGAGCAAGCATAATGGGTTTGTCTTGATTTGCATGTCATAGAGCACCATGTCCAAACATAGGCTTATTTATACTTATTTTTCTTAGTTTCTCGAGAGGAGAATGATGGTGATATTATTTTGTGCTAAGATGTTGTCTATGGAAATATTAGTTCAGATTGTCATGTATGAGAGCCATAATCAATCGTTTGGTGTGTAAAGATGGTCATATTGAGCCAGTTCAGAATATGGTTGTGTTTATACTCATGTTTATAACAAATTCAAGAGGAATTCAATGGTAACCTATATTTATGGGTTTGAGTAGCAGAATTGAAGAGTGACTTCAAATTTGGCTTTGCAATTACATTTTCATTGTAATTTTTGACATTTGAAATTAATGAAGAGCATCCTCATTGTTAAAGGGGACTCAGAGATGTAACCTAGGAGAGGTGAAATACATCATCAAATATTGTTTTATTTAGTTCTTTTATTCATTTTTTGTGTCATATCACATAATTCTGCAAAAATTATTATCGTTTCATGAAGTTTTGGATAAGTAAAATATTCACATGTGTTATGAAAATCTGTCAAATATGATCAAGAATTATTCTAAATCAAGTTAGATGTTGAATGTGTGTTTAAATAATAATTTGGCATCTAAGTATTTTCAGATCATGTTGTCAAGTATCCCAAGTGGTGAGTGTCACATTCAAAACAGTCATAAAGAACTTGAACAAATTGTGTCCAGGCCATGTATCATTTATAATCCTTCTTATACCATTTCCACCACTGCCAACATTTGACGTCCAAACACAAGACCTCGACTTTTAGTTTCTATAGGTCGTTGGTAATGCCATGGATGGAGAAATAGTTTTCCATTTGGGTAACCCACCCCAAGGGTTTAGTCCCATCAAATTTGTTCATGTCAACATCTAGAAAACAATGCCATGAATTGTAATCCTGAAAGTGTGGGTGGGGATTATCATGGATTGCATTTTTTGGTCAAATGATCCGTCGTTGGTTAGTTCAACGTTTGGATCGAGTACCCTAAGATTCAAGTGTGCACATAACAATTTCAACAAGTTTCCATGTGATTTCAATATTTCATTCGTAATGTTGAGTGTAGCCTCAATACTTGCAACCTTATTATCTAGATCTTTTCATTGAGAAAGTTGGTCCTATTGTTGGTTCTCTAATTTCACCATGTTTCAAGTATGAACCATGGGATTACCAAAGAGTTTTTGAAAGTTTTATTTTCTACTTATCTCACTACAATCAATGGATTGAAATGATTATGTTTAGGTATACCCTGAATAACTGTATTGTCGAGTCCACACAAAAATGGTTACTTGAGAGGGAGATACAAGCAATCAACATGATGCTAGGAATATTTTGAGATAGGTCTCCTAGAATGGTGTCAGAAGAACCTACACTCTAGCCTGCATTTTTTTTTACTAAAATTAAAAGGTGTGTTAGCTCAGGAAATAACTTTGATACCACTTGCAGTGTTCCTTAACCCTTAAAATTGAAACACAACCAAGTATATAGAGAATAAAATTTCAATAACCAAATAAAAGAGACAAAAATATGAAACATTTAAGAGATACCCTTCTATCATTATAATATGAGGGAGACAATGTTCACTTTCCTCCTAAGGTCATGTTGATATCCCAAACAATTATTTATAAAAATAAGGGATGATTGATCCAGGTGGATATCACTGACCACCCACCTATTCCAACTGGCCCAAAATAATTTTCTGGAAACTTACTAAGTTTAGTAGTTTTTCGGTTCTCAAACTTCCAAGGCCATTTTGAGGGCCTAAAAAACATTGTTTTTGCGATTGGGCCTGTCACTGATGGAAAAAGGATTTGATTTATCCCCAAAACATAATCTCATCATCTATACCTTTCCAACAAGATATCATGCACCCCAAATAGAGATCGTATTCCAAGGTTACACCTATGGGAAGTTGATACACCAAATTACCCAAAACGGGTCCACAAAACTATTGGCTTTTCATCTTCCGAGGTTAGGGTTTTGGATTTTCATTATATTAAAAATGCCTTTGGAAACTCATTGTAACAATAATATTCTTTCAAATTTGAGTATCCATCACATCTCTTCTCATAGATAAGATGCCACCATTCTAGGGAGTCTTTCACTTTGTATTTCTATAGTTTTGTGCATTTCACTCATTAATAGAAATTGTGTATTATTGTATCTATGGGTATATGGTTACATCTCTAATATATCTCTATTATATTATTGGATATCTTATATATCTCTATACATTTATTTATTATATCTCCACTCTCATTTTGTGCCGAAAATAATCAAGATCAGTGGTATCAAAGTAGGCTACTCTTGATCATCTTTAAGTGCATGTCCTCGACGAGGTTCGAGTATAGAAAGTTGGGTATCCATCTTGTCCCTCTTGAGGATAATTTCCCTCACACGCCCAAGAAACCCTCCATGGTATAATAAAATAAAAATGACGGAGAAGAAGATTCTATCAATCTGTTTCTTAAGCAATCTCTCACTCGAGAGAGGGATGAAATGATGGAGAATTTTTGCCACATCCTTCAACGCTTTCCGCTAATAGTATGTACTTATTCATCAAGAGGACAGTTTTGAAGAACCTATCCTTTCAAGGTACAAGTAAATTTTGATATTCCCTGTTAAGAACCAAATATCAATATAGCATAGAAAAACCTCAGAAAAAGTACTCAACGCCTTGAAAAAGAGATAATTTCAGATAATAAGCCTCTTCGAGGGGGAAACCTTCTTTTACCCCACTTAAATGTTCAAGTACAAGATGATTCAAAATGAAAATGTCTCCTTGGTATATATAGGAAACTAGGAAGTATAATTACAAATAATGGCCTAAAGCCGACATAAATAAAATAACATTACTAATATAAAGTGCCCCAATTAAGGGGTAATGAGCCAATATTAGGGCTTAACATGAACCTCCCCTTGAGACAAGTGTTGTCTGCAATGCTTGAGTAACTCTGGATTCTTTTGTATAAAAGACTCATCTTCCCAAGTGGAATCTTCGACTGGTAGTTTCCTCCATTTAATGAGATACTCTGAAATAGATCTATTCCTCAGCTGGAAAATTCTTGTGTCAGTGATGGCTTCAGGCTCCAATATGATTTTTCCTTCCTCGTCAAGTTCTGGCAATATAGTTTGAACTAGGATCTTGTCTACTATAACCTTCTTTAAGCATGAAACGTGGAAAACTGGGTCTACTCGTGAATATGCAAGCAACTCCAATTTGTATGCCATAGTACCAATATTTTGCAACACCTTATAAGGCCCATAGTAATTGGTGATAATTTGTTATCCTTCTTGGCTTGCTTGAGGGACATCTGTTTGTATGGTTGTAGTCTTAAAAACACCCAATCTCCTACTTCAAAGATTCTTTCACTACGATGTTGATCTGCTTGTTGTTTCATGTGATTATGTGTCATGGTCAGGTTGTACTTTAAGATTTGGAGAAATTGTTGTTGATTCTAGATGTGATCTTCCACTGCTTGAACCTTAGATTTTTATTTTAGAGAAGAAGTGATGGAAGGAGAGTGGTATCCTTAAAGTGCCATAAATGGTGTCATTTTTGTTGCAATATGAAAGGAAGTTATACCACCATTCTGCCAAGGGTAACCATTTGAACTATTGTGTTTGTTTATCAGAGACAAAACAATGAAGCTATCCTTCCAGACATTTATTCACTATATTGGTTTGTCCATAAGATTGAGGATGGTAGGATGAGCTATGAGCCAATTGATTACCCAAACAAGAAAATAATTCTGTCCAAAAATGAACAGTGAAGATGGGATCTCTGTCACTTACAATAATCTTTGGGCTACCATGTAGCTTTTGAACTGTCTCCGTGAATGTGATGGCCACTGTACTAGCTTTGAAGGGATGAGAGAGTGCACAAAAGTGTGCGTACTTGGTCAGTCTATCAACAATCACTATGATGTCACTCTTTCCTTCAAACTTTGGTAACCTTGTGATGAAATCCATGGAAACCTCCTCCTAGCGCTGACTTGGGATGGATAATGGTTGTAAAAGACCTGGGGTCTTAATTGTTTCCACCTTATTTTGTTGTAAAACCAAACATTCTGCCACAAACCTTTGAAAATTAGTTTTAAGGCCATCCCCAAAAAAAATCTTCTTAACTCTATGGTAGGTTTTCAAAAATCCCAAGTGCCCTCCCATTGGAGAGGTGTGCAATTCCAATAGTACCTTTTTTTTGAGTTGGGAGTTCTTACATAAATATAAGCAATCTTTGTACCATAGTGAATCATTTTTCCATGTAAATGTATCTAATGCACTGGAATCCTGTTGCAACCTTTGAATGAGAGTCGACACTTTTTCGTCATTCTCCCATTCATCCCTTGCTTCTATTATCCAATCGGGTTGGATGATCAAGATAGCACAAAGAAAGGCATCAACATCTTCATCCTTTCTTGAGAGTGCATCTACCACAACATTTTTCTTCCCCTTTTTATAGACGATTTCAAAATCATAACCCAATATCTTGGTTACCCATTTTTGTTGTTCTTCTGAAGATAGTCTTTGCTCCAAGAAGTATTTAAGACTATCATGATCTATTTTGACCTTGAAGTGCCTACCTATTAGGTAAGGACGCCATTTCTTCAATGCATGTAGTATTTCCATCATTTCCTTCTCATAAATGGGTTTGTGTAAGTCCTTTCCCTTGAGTGGTCGACTTTCAAAATCCAAGGGCCTTCCTTATTGCATTAGGATAGCACCAATTGCATTTCCCAAGGCATAACATTCCACAATAAAGGTTTTTGTGAAGTCTGGAGTGGTCAAGACAAGAGCTTTAGACATCACCTCTTTAAGTTGTTCAAAAGCTTTAGTTGCCTCTGGAGTCCATGAAAATGCATCCTTCTTAGTTAGTCTTGTTAAAGGTGTTGTTATTCTTCCATAGTTTCGAACAAAGTTGCGGTAGTAACCTGTCAAACCCAAAAATCCTCTAAGATTCTTCAATGTTTTGGGAATCGGCCAATCCATCATGGCCTTAATCTTGTTAGGGTCTACCTTGACACCTTCATGAGGTACAATATGACCCAAATACTCTACCTCCTTTACTCCAAAGAAACATTTGGATGGTTTGTCATATAGTTGTTTCTCCTTTAGTAGTTGTAGGACCTTGTCAACATGTCGCACATGATCCTCCCAAGACTTGCTATAGATTAGTATATCATCAAAAAATAATAACACAAATTTTCGAAGGAAGGGCTTGAAAATGGAATTCATCAACCCTTGGAATGTGGAAGGTGCATTTGTAAG
>ML796244.1:27304-40905 GCA_009831015.1 Picea engelmannii | reverse complement strand
GGAAGTCTTAGTCATGGATCTTTCAAGCTTAAAAATGAACCCAAAAGAAAAAGTTAAAGATTTTAATCAAAGATTCCTAACGCTTAAAAATCGAATCCCTGCAGATTCTATGCCTGCTGAGAGTCTTGTAATAGCTTACTACACTAAATCTCTACATCAAAGCATAGCTATTTGGGTTAAACGTTCTAAAAAGGCAACGTTGTTAGAAGCCTTCAAAGAGGCTACTCAAATTGAAAAAGATATACTTAGTCTTAAGGACTCTTCTAGCAACAAAACTGAGACTGTTTCTTCTTCCAAAAAGAAGATTGAAATTCTCCCCAGACCTACACAAAGAAAAACACAACCTGAAAACTCTGATTTGGAAAATTTAACCAAAGTTGCACAAAAATTGTCTAATCAATTTATAGATTTAAAGAGGTCGACTGAAGAAGCTTCCTCGAGTAAAGGACCCTACAAGCCCCCTTTTCGAAAGCCTTTTCCCTCCAACCGGCCTAATCCAAACCCTGAAGGCTTGAACCTAGAAAGTTTGCAATGTGCACTTCAGACAATTCTAGAAGCCCAAGATAACTTGATGCCTCCTAAAATCCCTCAGGAGGAAGTCGAGCAGGAAACAGTTCAAGAAGAAGAGTCTTCTCCAAACATCTTTGGACACTTTTTGGATAGCATCTTCCAAGCTAACTTCGATATTGTTCACCCTTACAACACTAGGAGTAAGACAGCAAACAAACCTCCTACCGAGAACACTACAACAACCCCCCCAAAGCCATCTAAATCAGCAGAAATTAAACAAAGTAATGTCAGCCCTAAATTAGATTATGATGTTGTTGAAGATATTAAAAAATTAAGGGCTAACATTTCTATTTATGAGTTGTTGAAATTTCCATTTTTGTTACAGAAGATGTTGCAAAA
Source organism: Picea engelmannii (assembly GCA_009831015.1). NCBI lineage: Eukaryota > Viridiplantae > Streptophyta > Pinopsida > Pinales > Pinaceae > Picea > Picea engelmannii. Next base: position 39,996 of record ML796244.1, on the reverse strand, counting down.
TATTTCAGAAAATAGCAAGAGTGGTAATTCAAATGGTAACAAGGTTGTGCAAAGCAAAGTTTCGCAGAAGACTTCCACTAAAAACAATCCTGATCCTCAAGATAAAGGAAGCCTTCCTGCAACTCCTGTAAATAATAATGTAAATAATGTAGATAAAGTAGCATTAGAAAATGCGAGTAAGAAACCACAAGTTATTACTCCTAGTACTCGCAAGAATGTACCTCCTTTTCTTTTAACTTTCGAAATCTTCAACAGAAATGTGCATAATTGTATGGTTGACTTAGGAGCATCATCAAATGTGATGCCTTGGTCCGTCTTCCAAAAGATTAATGCTGAAGTGGAACCATCTTCTTTGAAAATCATACAACTTGATCGAACAAATGTTAAAGTCATAGGCGAACTAAAAAATGTATTGATTAGATTATCATCTAACCCAAAGGTTCATCAGGTTATTGATATAATTGTGGTGGATATTCCGGAAGTATATGGTCTATTTTTTAGCAGGGACTGGTCGGAGCAGCTACATGGTTACTTCGCAACGGACTGGTCTCACTTATGGCTTCCAGAAAACAGTAAGCCTAACAAGATCAGAGTGAATCGTGAGCGTTACCTAAAGTTCACAGTCATGGATTTGAACGAACCAAATGAACCATACGCACCTCCTGTTGATTCACCTGAAGTCCAAGGAATGGACACCTTCTTCGGAAATTTCATGGCTGACGTTTCACCTATCAACAATCCACAACAGCAGTCCGAGATCATAGCATACGTGCAACCAACAAATTCTATGCAACAATCCCATGAACCCGATGGAAATCAAATTTGGTCTCTATATTTCGACGGTTCCAAATCTAAAGAAGGAGCTGGTGCAGGCTGCATCATAATTGATCTGGCAGGTAATAAGACATTATTGTCTTGTAGACTAGAATTTGAGTGTACGAATAATACTGCAGAATATGAGGCTTTATTGCAAGGTCTCAGAAAAGCCTTGGACATGGACATTCAAAATCTGGTTGTATTCGACGACTCTGAAATAGTGGTTAGGCAGGTAAGAGATTCTATACACTGTCTTTCCCCGCATCTCAAAAGTTACCAGTCTGAGGTATGGAGTTTGATGAACAAATTTTCTGCATTTAATATAAATTCCATTCCTAGATCAAATAATGCTGAAGCAGATCTACTAGCTAATGTTGCCTCTAAACTTCTTCCTGTAGAAGGCTTATCCCCAAATGCATTCTCCGTGGAGCTGTTGTTTCGGCCATCTGTCCTTGACAATATCACAAATTGGAGAGTATTTGACGATGATCAGCAGATCATTAACTTTCTACACATGGAAGAAACCTTTCAAGGCGCAGTGATAGATGAACGCACACACGACGACAATTTGCACGACTTTACGGTAATACCTAATCCGAAATCTCCTGAAGCTCTATCGGACATGGTAAATTTCATACCCAAATCTGTTGTTAGATTAGAAAAGTTTTATGATTTTGAAGATAAATTTAAAAAGACGGTCAATTGCAAAACCAATAGTTCCTCATTGTCTTATGAAAAAGTCAATTTAGGGACTAGTGAAAATCCTCAGTGTATCAACTTAGGCTTGGGATGTTCTAAGCAAGAAAAAACTGCTTTTGTTAAATTATTCAAAGAATTCAAGGATGTCTTTGCATGGACTTACAATGATCTTAAAACATTTGATCCTAATATTATACAGCATGTCATCCCGATGAAGCCCCAAACCTTACCCTTCCAACAGAAACAGAGGAAAATGCATCCTAAATTAGAACCGACCGTTCAAAAAGAATTGAATAAACTCCTAAGTGCTAAAATAATTTTTCCTGTTAGACACACTCAGTGGGTATCCAACCTTGTCCCAGTGCAGAAGAAAAACGGGGAAATCTGACTCTGTGTCGATTTCCGAAACCTCAACAAAGCGTCTGACAAAGACAATTATCCTGTCCCGCCCATGGAATAGATTCTTCAACAAGTATCTGGTTCCGAGAGGCTATCTTCACTGGATGGCTTCTCTGGATATAACCAAATCTTGATGTCTCCGCTAGACCAACTAAAAACTACCTTCCGTACCCTGTGGGGCACTTATGCTTATCGCAAAATGCCCTTTGGATTGATTAACGCTGGAGCTACCTTTCAGAGAGCAATGGACATTGCTTTTAGAGGCTTAATCAATCAATCTATAGTAGTTTCCTTAGATGATGTGACCGTTTATTCTAAAAACAAAGACGATCATCTAGCTCACTTACGAGTCGTTCTGCTCCGATGTCGTAAATACGGCATATCATTGAACCCCAAGAAGTCCATCTTTGCAGTAGAACATGGTAAATTACTAGGATTCATTGTGTCAAGTGATGGGATGATTATTGACCCTGAGAGGACTCAAGTCATCACCAAACTTCCCCCACCTACATCCAAGAAATCCATGCAGTCTTTCCTAGGCTAGATTAATTTCGTGAGAAGGTTTGTCCCCAGTTTCTCCGAAATGGTTAGGCCTCTCCAGAACCTGATTAAGAAAGACACCCAATATCACTGTGGACTCACAGAAAACCAAGATTTTAATGCCATAAAGAAGGCCATAATATACGCTCCGTCTCTCATGAGCCCTGATTTCTCTCGAGATTTTGCACTCTATACTTTTGCCTCTGATCGTTCCTATGCCGCAGTTCTAACTCAGAAGAATTCTGAGAACAACAAAGTACCCATTGCCTTTATGAGCTCTGCTTTCAAAGGTGCTGAACTTAACTACCCAACAGTCGATCGGCAAGCCTACGCTGTTTTCAAGGCAGTTAAGCATTTTCGGTCTTAGCTTTTGAAGTCAAGGATAAAGGTCATTGTTCCCTACCCTGCTGTAAGGAATTTGTTAGTGCAAAAGGAGTTAGGAGAGAAGAGAGCCAACTGGGTCACCTCCTTGCAGGAGTATGACTTAGAGATCACCCCAGCACAGATTGTGAGAGGCCAAGGATTGTGTAAGTTGGTTGTTGATTCAGAAATAGGACAACGAGAAGATAGTGATATGTCAAACCTAGAGCAACCCGATCAAGGTTTGATTTTTTGCACGCAAAACCTCGTAAGTCCTTGGTATGACGATATTAGATTTTGTCTTGAACACGGATCAACACCCCATCACCTTGACTCCGCCAAGAGAAGAGCGTTGATACTAAAGTCCGCCTCCTTTCATCTAGTTAACGGTATACTATTTCGTCAGAATTTTGAGGGCGTACTGATGCGTTGTCTTGAAAAAGACGAAGGAGAGAAAGTCTTGCTTGAGTTGCATGCAGGAGAAGCTGGTGGTCACTTCGGTGGTGACACTACTGCTCATAAGGTTTTAATTGCTGGTTACTACTGGCCCACGCTTTTTAAGGACACCCATGCCTTGTGTCGTAAATGTATCATCTGTCAGAAAGCATCAGGGCGGTTGCAAAAACCAGCCTTCCCCTTGCAACTTGTCACGGTAGATTCTCCTTTCCAGCAATGGGGCCTTGATATCATAGGTCCTATTAACCCTCCGTCCTCACAACAGCACAAGTATATTGTGACAGCCACAGATTACTTTACTCGATGGTCTGAAGCCGCCGCGCTAAGAATTGTTAACACAAGTCAGGTGATTGCTTTTCTAAACTCGAATGTCATCACTCGTTTCGGTATCCCTGATTGTCTAGTCTTTGATAACGCTTCATACTTTTCTTCTCTAGAGATGAGTGAGTTCTCTTTAGAGAAAGGAATAAAGCTGAAGTATTCTGCTAGTTACTACCCCTAGGGCAACGGCTTAGCAGAATCGAAGAACAAGAACTTGATCAAAATTATCAAGAGAACCGTGGCTGAAAATCACAAGAACTGGCACAATGCACTACTGAATGCACTGTGGGCTGATAGGGTAACACCCAAAGCCGCTATAGGTAACTCCCCCTTTTTCCTCAAATATGGCAAAGAAGCCATTCTTCCACCTCACATTTTTCTTCCTTCACTTCAATTGTCACAAAAAGTCCAAGAAGAAGATTGTCCCCCTTTAGAAAGCCGCATTAACGCTTTGATGAAGTTAGAAGAAGTAAGAACCCAAGCTAAGCGCAAATTAGACCAACATCAACAATTGATTAAAAGATGGTTCGATTCTAATTCTGCTTTTGATAGGAATTTTGAGGTAGGTGATCTCGTCTTAAAGTGGGACAAACCACACAAAGGAAAGGGCGAGCACACCAAGTTTCAAAACTTATGGCATGGGCCATTTTTAATTGCTAAAAAGTTGGGTCCTAGTTCCTTTCGATTACAGAATCTTGAAGGGCAGCTTGACACCTATCCGGTGAATGGCCAAGCCCTGAAAAGATACTTTGCTTGATAACTACCCTTGTATATTATGTAAATATTTGTTTGGTTTGCATTTTTTTTCATTTGCTTCTTGTTTTGATTTTGATTTGGATTGATCAGTTTTTGGTGTTTTTTGAAAAAAAAGCATACCTGTGCACTAAGCCATTCAGACAAAGACCACAAAAAAATTTCTGCGCTGAAATAACTTCTAAAAATTGGTACAAACATTAGTGATATATTTCTGAAATTGATATTTATGTTGGAAAATTTTGTTGTTTGAAAGAAGTTTACTGATTTCAATCTCTGAGCAAAGTTTGTCATGATCATCTATTATCTTTTCACGCTGTCCCTTTTCCGTAAAGGAGTGACTCAAAAAGATGTCTCCTTGTCATGGGAAGTTGTTTTTATAAATAAAACATTTCTGGAGCTGAATAAAGGACAGCGTTTAAAAAAAAAAAAATTCTGATGAGGTCTAAAAAATATGTTAAAATATCAAGATTTTTAGCGTCACCCCGCTCAGCTATATATCTACAAAAGAAAACAAAATAAAATTTGAATAGGAGCTATGGGAAGTGCTTGTAAACCCACCGGGATGTTGAACAGGTCCGCTGGCAGCGGGTAAATGCATGCATGGCACCAAGACAACTTCGTCGGGGTACTGAACAGGCCTACTGGCAGCGAAGCAATGTCGGGTACATGAAAATCTATAAAAAATTATAAGAAACCTCTTTAATGTCCTTTATACTAATCTAGAACTTCTTGACAGGATACAGATGTCGGAGTGGGTTAAATGGCAACCCTGTCGAGGCTATGGACACCTGATAGAAGCAGTCGCCATGCCAACAGTATTGAAGATTTTATCATTAATATCGTGACTTTTTGATCTTAAGACTGTTATTAGTTTTCATCTTTTAAAACATCGTTGGAAAAGATGGTAAATGATGATGTTTGTACGATTTTCTGGTTGTTGTTTAGAATTGAAATTTTCTTTGCTGTCCCAATCTGAATTTATTTCTTCTGACAGAGATAACTGCTTCTACCAGTGTGTCGCCATTGTTGGCAGCCAATACAATTTTTTCTATTGCCCTATAAGCTGCCTACACCTATGTCTTCTGAACTTCAAATTGTCGTCGCATTTTTGCAAATAAACGATATTTTCATTTCCTGCGACACTTGCAAATTGGTCTTCATTTAGTTTTCACGACTGCAAGCGTGAAAACTTCTCCATCGTTCTTTGAACTATCATGATCTTTTATTGATATTTTGAGTGGCACTTACCTTTGGTTTATCATTAAGTGGCTGTAAGGATTTTCGAACTATGCCTATTCTTACTTTGATTGCGCAACTTGATTTTATTAAACTGGTAAGGCATTGAGCATGAACATTTATGTTTTTGAAACTTGCCTAGTCATTGAGTTACATGAGGGTCATAGTCTATTTTTGTTTTTATATATAATATGATCCTTATGTTAAATTTTTACATAACCCTTGCCTTGTCAATTTTATGAAATCGATTGTCACAATGTTTGAAAACTTTTTGATTAACACATTTATGCAATGGCGCATATTTAATTTTTGGTTTTTGATTTTACGTTGAATGACAATGGTTTGAGATTATACATTGGTATGTCATCCACCGTTTGTTTTTTATGGTTGGCCGAGTGATAAGGTTTAAATTATGTTATGATTGATTGAACAGAGGTTGTACTATGCCATTACTATTATGCATGGCGGCGAATAATCCCACCACCTTCGCACGTGCCCATAAATGCTTCCCCCTTTGATCGTTCATAGTGGTTAAACCGAATGACTCTGCTCCTGTGTGCTGGTGTTTCCAAACCAAACCCTTACCATGTTCTTATGCCATGGCTCCTGTTGTCCGAGATGAACCAAATGGTAGCCAGGCTTTGTTGATGTTCGACAGTGCCCACAGTGACCTTCAGGAATTTGGATGGCTCTCGTTCATACAAAAGTTTGATGGTTTTAAACCTTGCGTTGCTCGGCAATTTTCTTTAACATTTGATGGTTGTCGGGCCAAGGTCGGGGATGTTCAATTGGAAATTAACGAGCAATTTCTCAGTTTAGCTACCGGTTTGCTTGTCACTGGACAACAATGGTCCAATAATTGCAAAGTGGAAGGGGTCCATTGGACACTGCTCTTCCATTCACATAAGGTTATCTCCTGTGACAAAGGTTTGCCTTCGAATATGCTCAAGCAACATTGGCACGATTTGTTGATGATAATCAAACAGTTTATCACTTGCGAGGGTCGGTATGGGTTTGTTTTCTTACATCACCTTCGTTTACTTATGGTTTTCATCGACTATGAGCTTAATATGCCTTATTACTTGCATAGGAGCCTGTTTAAAATGTCTAAGAGATACAAAAGGAACCATGTTGATAGCAGCCTTTTTCACTTCGGGCTGGTTAAAATTATTGTTGTTTTTCATTTGGGGTTACACGGAGACTGTTGGAACGATTTCCTGATTCGTAATGATTTTGAGGATTCAAATCCACCACAGGTTGACAAACCTGTGGTGAGCGAGGGTAAGTCTGTACCCCTGGTACCCTACACTATTCTATTACCTAAACCCTCACCCAACTCACCTATCGACCTACCCCACTCTGTGACCAAGGATGTCGAAACTGTTAAGCCCATGGCTAAAAGGCCTAAAGCGAAACCTACTGCAAACTCCAAAGGCAAGAAGAATGCCCGTTTAATCTCTCGGATGGCGAGGAACAAGCCGAGACCTCCTGTCAACCCTGACCCTATCATTTTGAGTGGAGATTCTGACTCGGAACTGGAATGTTACCTGGCAAGTGAGTATACCTATTCCAAAGTTCTATGTGCCAAACCCTCGTTTGACTTCGTGTCGAACCTACCACCTTGCTTGCAAAACGACCCTAACTACCCAGGCATAAAGCTGACTTGTCCAAACCCCAGTCCTTCATCAAAACCCTCTCCTGCTTTGCCTAAGTCTACAGTGCCACCGTGTGATCAGTGCAGCTCGTGGTTAGAAAGGTATTATCTTGACGTGCCAATGCTACAGTCCAGAATTCGTTCTTTGGAGGATCAAGTTGCACAGCTCACCAGTCAAAAGGCTAAGTTGCAAGCCGCTGATAAGAAACAGAGGACAATAGGTTCTATTTTTTTTAAGAATGTGGAGTCGGCTACAGCGGTTGTGAATTCAAAATTGGCATGATTATAGCAGCATCACTGGTATGTATTATCACTTGTTTATATAATGAATTTGAATTCCGTTTTGGATTGGTTCTGTCTACAGCGTGGATTTGATCTGTTACACGATATACATTATGTACATAGTTTTGTTTTAATTAAATATTAGTTTGTTTTCCCATTTTAGTTTCGATTAGATTTTTCATCAATTTGATTGATTTTGGTATGGATTTGATTGGTTTAATTTAGTTAAAATGAATGCTTTGTTGTCAATGGAAATTGTTGTATCTATTATCCACAAGAAGTTGTTTCCCATATTCGATTTTGAACACAATCGTAGGTTGTTTAGATTTCATTATACGCTATGATTGTGATATGGTTAACTGTTTTGACCTTCGATCAATAGGAATACAATTCGGATTATTCTCAATATGATCCTGTTAAAATATATCCAAATCAATTCGTAACGGTTACGTGAAAAACCCAGCCGATTACTTCATATTGGTTTACTGTTAACTTGACCCTGTTATCAATTGGATTCGTATTTGCGATGGATGTGCTGTTTCAATTGGATTCGTCAAACGAGATTGAATTCATGATTTGTTTCTATTTTAAACCTAGTCGCGATTTGTTTGGAATTGATTTCGTGCAAATTCAATTGAAGCTTATATGCACATTTTACCAATTATCACTTATGGCAATTCTATCGTGATTGTGGTCAAAGCCGAATCAATCTAGTTATGATTTTGTATGAATTGATTCACGTATCTGTCTGAATTAATCCACATGTGGTGCGAACCGTTTGAGCCATAACAATTATAATAATGGAAAAACAATCCTATTTTGATCTAATCGTATCTCATGTTTGGAAAAAACACAACGTTGCATATGATTCGCTTGATTGCACTGATTTCGAATTGGATGTTAAATGAATAGTAAAATTGTTTGGTTCTGATTTTGTTTACCTGACTATAATGGCAATCGAAACAGAGCATGCTTGTCTCTCTATTTTGGTTATTGGATTTTGATCCTATTTGATTTTAATTTGATATGGAACAGTCTTGTTGCTGTTTGGCCTAATTTTATGGTAAAAGTAAACAGAGTATCCTTACCCCTGTTTCGATTAAATCACTTTTGATTATGTTGTATATTGAAGGATAAAATCATTTGAATCATTAGTGATTCATTTTTTAATGTTTATTGAAAGAAAATTGGATTTGATTCTTTTACAAAGATTTGATTTGATTTCTATTCTGATCCTGTATGCTATTTTAGACTAGCTACAGAATCAGATGATTCTGTAGCTAAGTCTGTAGGATCAATTTTTTATTGTTTTATGAATAAAAATGTCTTTCTAACTGGTTATTTTTGGTCTGTTGCAGATCAATTCGAAATGGCAGTGGATTTGATGAGCAGTTAGGGGATATTTCAAAGATTTCACTTGCATTTTAGTTTCCTAGTTTAGTTGATTTTGGGATATCTCCCAGATTATGTAAAACAGTTTGATCTTATCCACAAGGAGGTTTTACCCTGTGGAGAAACTTATATATACTTATTATTTTTATAATAATGATATCCTCATTTTTGGGAGAACAAGAATATGGAGTTTTAATACAGACTGAAGCAGAATTTGGTGTTTTGTCACAGCTATAGCTTCTCATTATATCAATATTTTGTTTTATGTTGTGTATATCAATTTGTATCTGGTTAATGACTACTTTAGCTATCTTAATCATGTGCAAATGATATAATTTAATCACTGTAATTCATATATGTTTTCTTCCAAGCATATAAAGAACATAGCAATTGTTTAGTTCAGTTTGTGAATGACAGGTTTATCTTCTTCATGAGTTGAATTATCAAATATAAGTTTTTGCATAACATGTTTCCCTTATTGCAGAGATTTATAAATCTTATAATTGTTATGATTTTTTATGTCTTGTTTGTCCTGTAAACCAACTCAAAGAGCAGCACAGCCTATCGTTTACGAGAAGCTTAGGGATTAACCAGTGCGAGTTTCCTTCCTCCGACCAGCTTCAAAGTCATCATACACAGGACAAATTAGGAGCGTTTCCAGGTCAGTTTGCCATTTATTTTGTTAGTATATATGTTAGTATATAGTTAGATATGTATGTTTAATATATTAGATTGTTTAATTTCAGTAAGTCTTATTTCTTATTTATAAAAAATCAAAAAACATATCTCGCTGTCTTAGGGCAGGAATCAAATGAGTTTTACAGGTTTTATTCAAATTTGCATCTTGTAGATATTGTATATTTGTGAATAAGTTGTAATTCAATTAGTAATTAGACATTTAATTGTTAGAGTTAGTGTAATAGTAATTAGTAGATTGTATATAATAGTTAGAATAGTTTATATTTAGTTTTAGTTTAATTTAGTAGTTTGTTTTAATTAGATTAGTGTATTAGTTTGTTTGTTTTTAGTTAATTTGTTTGGTTAGTTTTAGTTAGTTTAATTTGTTTTATTAGTTTTAGTTAGTTTAATTTGTTTTATTTGTTTTAGTTAGATTAGTTATTTAGATTAGTTTTCTCTTTGGTTCTCTTAAAGACCTTAGAGCGGCCAACGGAGCCGCTAAACCTGTCAGGGTGGTCCATTCCAAACGGCTTGGGTTATTTAGACAACCCCGGACCGGTTCCACTCTCTCAGTTGACGGAAGGACAATTTCGCCCTTCAACATGCCCCTTTTTCAATAATTTTGTCATGTCATTAGAGCTTATCACCTTACCGGGTTTCCCTGTGATACCTCTTAAGTCAATTTCTTTTCCTTCCAATGAAAATTTCATGAAAAGTTCTTGAAAATTAAAAGCCATTGTTCCTAATGATTGTAACCATTGGATTCCTAGTACAATATCTGCACAACCCATGAGTATAGAAATCATTGGACTATTCATTACATATTCCCTCATGGTAAGATTGATCTTATTTCATTTTCCTGAGCAATTGATAGTTCCACCATCTGCAATCATTACTTGAAACTCTGGTGTTGGATATACAAAGCAATTGAGAGCTTTGGCTAATTTATAGTGAATAAAATTATGAGTACTACCAGAATCAATTAGGACTATTACCTTTTTCTTTTTGATGTATCCTTCTATCTTGAGGGTTTGAGGAGTGATAATTCCAGCCAATGCATTACACGATATCGTGGGAGTCAACTCTGCAGATGAAATTGCTTCTACGTTTTTATCTTGAGATGGTTCTTGTTCTTGTTCTTCTTCCTCTTCACAATCTATGTAGAATAATTTCTTCTCACCACACATATGTCCCTTACTATACTTGTTGTCACGATTAAAGAATAAACATTTTGCTTTTCTTTCCTCCAATTGTTGAGGTGTCAACCTTGTAGGTTGAGGTGTTTTACAATAAGGAGCATTGTTCTCTCTATAGATGTTAGGATTGGTCCTGCTAGTAGCCATAGCCATATTTTTACTTTCAACATTTCTTGCCACCTTAAATGCATTCTCCAATGATTTGGGTTCCCAAAGGTGAACCTCATATTGAATGTTATCCTTTAAAGTTCCTATGAATACATCAATCAATTGCTCATCTGGAATATCGGTTAACTTTATATTCAATCTTTGGAAGTTCTCAATGTGCTCGGTAACTGAACTCTTTTTCTTGAGATTTATCAATTGGCTAAAGAAGGTATTTCTCCTTGTATCCTCATAGTGTGTTATCATTTGTTCCATGAAAATTGTCCAAGTGACGAGTGATTTGTGAGAACAAATCCTCGATACCATACAAATTGATTATGTTCTAAATATAAAGAAGCAAACTGTACCTTTTTTGTATGTGGCACATTATGGAGATCAAAGAATTGCTCCATCTGAAGTATCCATGTGATTGGGTCCTTGCCATCAAACTTCCTCATATCAATCTTAGGAAAGTGGTTGGTCTTCAAACCAAAATTGGAGTTTCTCCATTCTTGATTCACCTTCCTTGTGTCCCCATCAAGAATTTCATGGGATGCATTTTCACTTTCAGGTGTCTTCTCAGTTATGAAAATTTTCAATACTTCCATGATCTCCCCTTTTAAACCCTCCATCATCTCTTGTAGTTCATCTTTTGTTACTATCTTATTTTGTAAATCATTTATGTCCCTACGCATTTCTTCACCTTCATCAAGATTCCAAGTAGTATTGTCTAGAGGCTTATTTGGTGTAGAAGTTCCTTTATTGGGTGGCATGTTGGCCAAGTATCACTTTTGAACCTTGATTTTGAGGTGGTTCTGCTAGACAATATTTCTTCTATTGTATCTCCCAAGTTTCGACCCTTCTGGGTATGAATTTTTATTTTTAATGTAGTTCTCTGATATTTATTCTCTCCAATGCCACAGGTCTTATCAAAATTGGATGTGCCAAGCGGAATTTATGGTAACCTCCCCAAAACTTGCAGATTTTTTGCCTTTCCAGGAGATCTCACTGGTATAGCGTGCCCCACACAAAATAATTGATATAAAATTATAAAACTCGCACCAAAAATACTACAGACTGTCCCCAATCCAATGAAACTATTCTCACTCAATTTGGATACTCTAGGAAGAGGTTATGATTGTTTTACCTAGAACACCTTCTTGAGACTAGTCAGATACCCTATCTTACACAGGGTGTATATACAAATTTAAGTTGACCCAGAAGTTGAACTTTTTACCACATATACCTTACTAATTTCTATAAATAGCCTCTGGATTTCAGGGTCCGAAACGTTACAAAAACATTTTTATAGAGAACATTATGCAATGACTCATTTTAGGATGATTCTAGAACCCTATCCTATACAGGTTGTATCTCTGAAATTGTAAGGCCTCAGGAACTGAATTTTGAACCCAACGTACCTTGATCTGTCTACTAAATATCCTCCAAGTCGTTCCTTATGAAACATTGTATAAAAAATTTTATAGTGGAAATTCCAAGGTGTCTCAGATGTAGCAGTGAAACCCCAAGACCTTGAGCTCTGACACCATATGTTAAGAACCAAATATCAATATAGCATAGAAAAACCTCAGAAAAAGTACTCAACGCCTTGAAAAAGAGATAATTTCATATAATAAGCCTCTTTGGGGGGGAAACCTCCTTTTACCCCACTTAAATGTTCAAGTACAAGATGATTCAAAATGAAAATGTCTCCTTGGTATATATAGGAGACTAGGAGGTATAATTACAACTAATGGCCTAAA
>ML796244.1:6823-27254 GCA_009831015.1 Picea engelmannii | reverse complement strand
TCACAATTTTTTTGATAGGGAAAAGATCACTTTCGCACTCCTTAAGGATATCCCCCATATCAAACATTGGTGGGAAACTTATTGGGCTAAAAGTTCCACAGAGGAGTATGTAATATATGGGGTTGAGCCCACTTAGGATTTTCTTTTGGATGCATTCAAGGAACAATATTACCTTGTTGGTAACTATGATGAACAATACATGAGATAGACCAAAACGTGGAAAGAGAGGGGCCAAACAGTGTCGGAGTTCACAAATAATTTCCATACCTTGCACACCAAACTAGGTATCAAAGACTCTGAGTGGCATCTGGTTCTGAAATACCATGGGGCTCTGCATAGGTACATCCAAACCAAAATGGATTTCCTAGACATCTCATCACTAGGAGCTGGTTATCGATATGATGTCAAAATCGAGAAAAAATTTAGGCACGACAACAAATGAGAGTTCATCTCTGCAAATCCTAAACAACCAAAGTATGATAAAGATGGCCCTAACAAACACCCTCTCGAAAAATAGTCCAAGCCACAAGAAAATAAAGTTCATGGGAAGATGAAGAAGGACACTAGAATGTGGTGTGATTTCAAGAGAATCCCCTAGCACAACACCAAAAAATGTCGCTCAAAATAGTCTTTGGTGGTCGACATCAAAGAAAAGGAGTTGAACCATGATTAAGAATTTGATTAAGAAAATATTGGTAGAAGACAAATCATCGACATAGACCCCATTGATATTGTCACGACGACAAGAATTCAACCAAAAGAACCAACAAATCTTGAAGAGGAGGATCTCCTTTTTTATTCAAATATGTGGGTGAAAGGGGCCCCGCTGCATTCTATTTTTGATATAGGAATTTAGAATCACCTCATCTCAGCAGAGGTCATCAAAAAGTTGGGATTGTAGACAACACCACACCCGCAACCATACAACATCTAGTGGCTTCACTAGGGATGAGATCTTCGTGTCAACCATCAATGTCAATTGTCATACGACATTCGTCCCTTCAAGGATCAGGTATTATGTAATGTTTCCCCATTGAATTTCTATGATTTTCTTTTTGGCCATCCATATATGCGGAAGAACCTTTTTATTTATGAGTCTCAACCCGTAGTGTCATTGTTACTCTGGGGGTTCATCTCTACAGGATACCATAGGTATTTCTGACTACTGTCCCACCTAAATAGTGTTGAAAGGTAGTATCTCATACTACAAAATTCATCTTTTTCACAATCTCTTCAAAAGGTGAACAGAAGGACACTACAACCACTGCAACCTCGGTCCAAGCATGTTTTATCCAATAGAAACAGGTCGACAAGATTGTAGCAAAGCGCAAATATTTTTTCTGCACACACTCATCTTAGGTATCCCGACTAGTTAAAAATGTCCAACCCTTCCAACATTAGGTTCTTGACAGCCTTCCATGAACTAAGCAACACAACTTCTCTAGCAAGGCAAGCAACTCACCAAGGTTAAGATTTAGAAAATGCTTCCCCATATCCCCTGGGAAATCAACACAATGGATATTATTTCCTCCTAAGGAGGGAGGATTTCTCCACGTGGATAGTTGTGGCCAACAACCTATTCCAACTGGCTCAAAATAGTTTTCTTGCAACTTACTAGTTTTAGTAGTTTTTCAATTCCCAAACTTCCGGGGCGATTTTGAGGGCTTAAAAGATTTTTTTTTCTCGATCAATAACCTTAATATAGACAAGTGGTTTGATTGATCCCCCAAAATGAATCTCCTCATCGATACCTTTCCAATGAGCTAGCATGCGCCCCAAACTAAGATTGTATGCCAAAGTTACGCACCCGGAAAGTTGATACACCAAACTAACCAAAACGAGGTCCACAACACTGTTGGCTTTTCATCTTCCAGGGTTAGGGTTTTGGATTTTATTTATGTTAAAAATTCCTTTGGAGCATAATTGTAACAATAATCTTCTTGGGAATGTGAGTATCCATCACATCTCTTCTCAGAGATAAGTTGCTACCATTCTAGTGAGTCTTTCACTCTATATTTCTACAGTTTTGTACATTTCGCTCATTAATAGAAATAGTGTATTAATGTATCTATGTGTTTATGGTTATATATCTTATATATCTATGTTATATTATTGGATATTTTATATATCTTTGTACATTTCTTTATTATATCTCTGCTCTCATTTCATTCCAAAAATAATTTGGATCATTGGTATCAAAGCAGGTTACTCTTGATTGTTTTTTAGTGCATGTCCCCAGTGAGGTCCGAGTATATAAAGTTGGGTCTCAAGCTTGTATTTATTGAGGAAAATAGTTCTCGCACACCTAATAAACCCTCCATGGTGGAAGAAAAGAAAAATGATGGAGCAGAAGATTCTATCAATCTATTGCTTGAGAACGCTCTCACACAACAAAGGGATGAAATGATGTAGAATTATTCCCACATCCTTCAACACCTACCGATAACTGCAAGCACGTCTTCATTAAGAGACCACTTTGGAGGACCCTCTCCTTTAAAGGTACAATTCAATTTTTATATTCATGTATTTGAAGGTTAGATAGATGCGGATTCCCTACAAAGAATGGTTAAATCTGCTAGAAGGTTATTTCTCTGTTCACAATTTGTCCGACAGGTAAGAGATCCCCTTCACACTTTTTAAGGCTCTCCCCTGGGTCAAAAATTGGTGGGAAGCTTACTGGGAGAAAATTTCCACAGAGGAGTCTGGAATATTACCTTGTTGGTAACTATAATGACCACATGAGAGGGGCCAAATAGTGTCAAAGTTCAAAAATAATTTCCATACCTTGTGCACCAAGATGGGTATCAAAGACTCTGATTGGAATATGGTTCTGAAATATCATGGGGCTATGAATAGGTACATACAAACTAAAATGGATTTCCTATACATCTCATCACTGGGATTTTCCTATCGATATGTTGTCAAAATCAAGAACAAATGTAGGAATTATTGTTCCAGAGTTTATACTTAAGGCTTTAAAATATAAAGTCTGGGAATCTAAAAAAGGTAGAGAGAGTTAAGGTATAAAATGCGTCAGTTACTAAAGAGAAAAGCTATGGTTGGTTTCTTAACTGTCTCTGTCTAGCTTCCCAGTGTTCTTGGATGCTTATATCCTGTTCAATTGCTACCCATGAACGTTCTAATTCAACCCGGGTGTTTGTTGTTTGTAAAATAGTGTTAAATAATTTTAAAGAAATTCTTGTCTGATCTAAAAGGCCGAGTTGTATATTGGGTTGTGTTGTAACAGGTACAATCATGAGGGATAATGGTTAAAAAATCTATTACTTTGTTTTCAAGTTTTGTTATTTCTATTTCAGATTATAAGAGAAAATTTCCCAAACTTAAATTAATAATATAACAGTTTCAGAGGTCGTTTCCCGTTCCTGAGTCAAATTCAAAAAACATGAAAGCGATGGGAGAAAAACATAAAGCTGTTTAAACAATGCCAGGCATCAATCATGGAGGAATCTCACTTTGCAACGGGAGAAGAAGAAACACAAGAGATCTCTAATGAAGAATAAAAATATAGCAATCTAAATAATCTACAGGTCTTGAGCCTACTAATAGCAAGAAAAGAGGAAAAACTATAAAAAATTAGATAACCAAATAACTCTTAACGACAGTAGATGTTGTACTAAATTGCAGTTAAACATTCATCAAAGATATATAAGGGAAAGATGTTGAAAATGAAAGTAAATATGAACACATAACTCAGGGTCGACAGAATCTGGAATCTCCATTTTGTTTTCTCATTTATCACTATAAATGAAGAAAACTTCTCTAGCACAATCAGCCGCAAAAAAGACTTTTCTCAGTCTTATGAAATTATATTTATACAAAGTCACCAATTCTTGACGGTTGGTGATTTTCTAACTCCTAGGGGCTAACGGTTACAAAAGTGCAAACTTGAACCGTTTGCATGGTTATCTTTTATTTCTCTATCAGCTTGATAATATGAGCCTACAATATCATACTTCATTGCTTCTTTGAAATATATCCTTTTGGTCTGAGACATTCAATACATGTTTCTAGAAAATGCACTAAAAATCTAGGAGGCTCTAGTATATCCTTTTCCTCGAATAGATAAATTTCCTTTGAATTTTTGGAACTCGGTCTTCAATCCCTTTGTCAGCAAACTTAACTGATTGCAAATTTAAATTTGGCTTCACCAACCACCTGTCTATTTGGGTAACATCAATCTTTTTTAATTGCGAAGTTTCAATCTGAATTTCATTCAAGTTCTCTTTGAGTTTCAGTTGATGTCTTACAGTATTGATCTATCCTAGTAGCCCATGACAATTGTCTTTTCTGATGCCTAATGATCCTTTATCTAGCAAATCGAAGGTCTCTTTGCAATCATCCTTGACTTCCTTGGACATTTTCTTACTTCCGACTATGTTGGCCTCCCATACTTTAAGCATGATATCATCCCTGATCTGCTTTACGAAAGACAACCTTGGATTTTTTGATACCTCTTGTTTTGCTGAAAGTACAACTGCCTTTTGAAAAGTAGCCCAGGCTTCTTTAGCCTCTTTTTGTTTGAAAACAATGTTATCGAAAGATTGACTTACTTCTCGGAAATAGTCCTGAATAACCTCTACTTTAGAAATCAATCTTTGTTGCTTTGTTTCTATCTTCATATGCACCTCCAGTGCCTGGGCTTGAAAAACTTATAAATCTATCACCTAATTTTGAATAGAATTCAACCTATCCTACAACTGCCTCACT
This sequence comes from Picea engelmannii, assembly GCA_009831015.1. NCBI lineage: Eukaryota > Viridiplantae > Streptophyta > Pinopsida > Pinales > Pinaceae > Picea > Picea engelmannii. The sequence continues at coordinate 22,526 of ML796244.1, read as the reverse complement.
AATTCTTCTTGCTAGATGACTTTCCCTTGACTGGCTTGCATATTCTTATACATCTCATCTAAACTAGACTTGAGTAGTTGAATCTCTTGTTTTTTAGCAGCTCTGGCTTGTTCCAATCCGTTATTTATTTCATTTGTGATATTTTTATTTTTGTTCCTTATTTGTCTTTGCAACTAGGTTATCATTTGATTCCTTTTATTAATACTTGCTTTCAAGTTATCAACTAAAAACAAATTGGTCGTTGCAAAAGCTCCTAAAGAGACTGCTACCTCTGTATATAAATCCTCTTCTTCAAGATTTTCTCCATCCACAAGTACTATGTGTTTTTTTACCATTGCACCCTCTCTCAAGTGCATCTCTTTCTTTACCACGACCTTTCTTTTCTTACTAAAAAAGTAATTAGTGAGAGGTATTTCTTCAATCGGGATTGGCGTAAGATCACTTACATACATAACTTCAAGATGGGGAGTCCCAAAGGTTGACTGTAAAGGAGTCAATGTTGCAATAGGGTTGCCTAACTCTGTGAGTTGTGTTCCTTCTACTGTTTTGGGAATATCGGCAGGAATAGTTGACGATGAAGGAGGAATTGTTTGATATTATTTTAAAGGAGTCTCGGATTTGGAATTTGTTTCAGAACCTGGATTCTCTATCTGTGAATTTTCTAGTCTTTGTGGATAATTTTCAGGATTCTTTGGGTTCTCCTCTGTAGTCCCTTTATCTTGAGATTTTGATTCGAAACCTGGAGGTATCTCTTCTTGTTCTGAAGGAGAGGTTATTTATTCCCCTTGTAGTGTTTTTGGAAACCCACTTTGTCTGTGCTTCTGGAAAGAATGAAAGTTGGTCTGCAGGTCAGGGGGTAACGCCTAGACTCTCTCTAATATATCCTCATATGCTCTGGATCCTTTGAATATGTCATCACAAGGGGAGTCTTCATGCTCAAACATTTTCATGTTGTAATGAGCTAGATGATTTCCCACAATTTGGTATGGTTCGTTCTTTCTGAGTTCAAGATCTACCGGCTTAATGCCTTGTAATGTTGCGGCTTCCACTTTAGAATGGCCAAGATTAAGCAATGAAAAATTCCCAATCTGTACAGGAAAAACTAGCCAGAATGTCTTCTGAGCTGCTTTTAACTCTGTACCAATGCCTCTTGTTATTATCTGGTATGCCACTTCTCTACACACCAGTCTGTCAGGGATAAATTTAGGGAGATCATGTGGGGGAATTGAATGACCGAAGACTCTAACATAAGAGAAATTCTCTTCGATAAACCAATCAACAACTGTTTTGAATTTTCTCATGATTTTCTTTGAAATCCGAGGGGGTGGGTATCCATAAAATATTTGATGCATAGGTATCACTACATAGTGACAGATCTTGTAAAAGTAATCTTTTTCTTTCTCTTCCCATAATTGCGAGTGATAGATATGGATGGGTTCTGCATAGGTTGAATTCTAGTTCCAATTCATCAAAGGGAAAGGGGTCATATAATAGATAGCATCCATAATATATGAATACATATAAAAATACGTAGGTTGTCCCTTTGAATTTTCCGTTTGGTACTCTGCAATCTCCTTGGTTAGGTTATATGATAAAATATTATCCCATTTGAAAGTGTAACCCTCGACTACCTCGTGTATGATTGGCACCCATTCCGCAGGGAAATGGGTAGGGATTTTCCTCCCAAATAGTCTACATAACATCAATGCTATATAAATTGTGTATTCATTTAACGATGTTGTGGCATAAATTCCATGGGTATCAACTCTAAATTTTGTTGGGATTCCCCACCATTCTTTGATTATATCTGGATATGTTTGGTCAAATTCTGTACACTCCTTTATTTGAAATTCTTCTACGAATTCGGCATTATAAATGTATTTAGAAATAGGGGATAACTTGTACATTACTTGAATATGTTCTAGTTTGAATGAGACAACGATGACCTTTTGATGGTTCATGATACTCCTGGTCTGCACATAGGTGTTCATCAGAGCCCAGTTTATCATGTCGTTGTATGGCATGAGTTTCGGTTGTGTGGCTATTTTATGGAGCTCGGCCTCTTCTATATATTTGAGTTTATTTTCGGTCTTTTGTTTCTGAAATCGTTGGGGCAATTCCTAATCTCATGCTCCAAGATTTCAAAAATCTGCATCCAGGACTGGACCGAATCTACAGCATGTGGTGTAGTATCAGATATAACATCCGAATTCGGACTTGAGATTTCACCGGCATCATCATTCATTTTTTGCATTTTCCTGGGTGCCATGATACCTGTGATAAGAAGTGAGTAGTTGTTACAGACAAGAAGGCGTAATATTTCTCACATACAACTTACTAATTTATTGAAAGTGAGAAAGAAATTTGAATTAGAAATATTTATTCGGCTTTATCTTGTCTTAATTAGACTGTGCTTCCTACCATTCATAAATTCATTTGCCTTAATGAGGAGAGTACGTCTAGAGATACACTTCTTACACTATAAGATATTTCAATAATTTATAATAAGTGCTCCCAAATATCGGCGATTCAAAACTGGGATTTTGAAAGGAATGTCTTCGAAAACTCCCTAATAGCGAAACACAAAAAGTCATTTAATATCATTAACCCTGTTTTAATGTTAATTTAATTATGCTTAAGTGCTTAATACTTTCAGGATTTCGAGCTTTGGGGGTGTTTGAGTGTGAAAGAGTGATAACTCTTTGATTTTCTGAAATGCGACTGATTAACAATTTTTTAAGTATGTTTAAAATTTAAATAATCACGATTAAAAAGGGATTTCGTAAAAGAGCGCATCAGGAATTTAAACTATTGTTTAAGTTGATATGGATGAAAAAGAAAATACGAAAGGCTTAGAAATTCGTTAAACGCTTTTAATTATTTCTTTTAATTCAATTTAATTTCTTTTAAACAATCACTTTTCGAGACTTCGATATCGGGACTTTGGAGTTGTTATTTAAAAATCATACTTTGTGAATAGCCGAACCTCGAAACCCAAAACTATTGAAAGAATTTTTAGAACTAAGGGAAGCTCCATAACCAAAGAAAAATTGAGTTTAAGGTTAAAAGAAGAAATAATAAACTTTGTTTCAACATAGGTTCCATCTAGGGATCTCGTCTCCTTGCGGAACGAGAAGAACATGTAGACCAAGTGCCTTCATTGGGTAAATGGAGTCATTAATGTAGCTCTGAGAAACACATTTTGGAGAAAAATCAAAATGGGACTTTAAGACTTCAACCTTATATTGAAAACTCTTCAAAACTAAAACATCCTGTGATCTCGAGTTAGGCTCACACTATATTTCCTTCTCTAAAACTGACCTCAGATTTGTGTAAGATAATCGAAACAAAATTAACCATTCTAGTAGGTTTTATCTAATTCTATTCGCATCAAGGTAAAGTAATTCTAATGTTTCAAATTAGGGGATCCCATAAGATTATAATGTAGATCCATCTGAAAGATGAACAATTACGAGAGCATCTTGTAATTCATGTATAACAGCCTATCGGATATGTAGACATTGCTTCACTGCCAGCGAGCCTGTTCAGTACCCTGGTGAAGTTATCATATTTCCTACATTGAATTTCCTTTCACCACTTCCATTGTTTTCTAGCATTTAAATGTTGAGATGAGGGAAATCATATAACGAATTTCCTTTCTTCATCTCTTTTGGACTAGATGGTGGCAATCAATAATGAATTTCCTTTCACCATATGTCTGTATAATTTTATTTTATTTTTAAATATGAAGTGGGGGCAATAAATTAGTATGTAATATACTCGGGAAAATATCTGCTTAAAATTTAACAACAGAGGCCTGTCAACTCACTTTAATTTCTCTGGACTAATCCTCTTCTGGCCTTCAAACATCTTTTTCTTCAAGGAAATTCTTAAGGGAATTCTTATTGATATTTTTCATGGATTTTCCTTGAGCGAAACCAATCATTTTATTCCTGTTAGAATGACTATGGAAGTTAGGATTGACCTAGACATACTTCCAGTTCAGCTAAAGTTAGAGGAACTATAAACTTTTACCTATTCTCATTTTGAAGGTTAGTTTATGAGTTTCCAAAATTAAGGTGATACCCTTTCTTCTCTTAAGAAGCTTATGGGAATATCATCAAGGAAACAGATGAAGAGGTGACTTAATCATGGACATGGGAAAAGTTATGGGTTTTAGATATTCTATTGAAGACACAACTTCTCTTAACAAGCTATTCAACTCTTGAAACCTTTCCCTAAAATCTTTTATTTCTTATATATATATATATATATATATATATATATATATATATATATATATATATATATATATTGTAATTTTTAGTGAACGTGAGATTACTGTCTTACTCATTTACGTCTCCTGGAATATTTTAACTTGAGTTTTTAAGATAGAAATTCGTACCTTAGTAGTTTTTTATACTTATAGCCAAATAGACTGTCATTCTATTACCTTTGCCAGTAGACATTCAATGTGAGTATCCATGCACGTCACCTTTTCGATGTTTCTAGTCCTTTGGCTTATCAACGGGTCACCTAAAATAAGATAATCATGATAGCTATCAGGAACTCTAGTACATTGGAAACCTTCTTAATGCATTTTTTTACCTATTTTGTATATATATATAAATATATATATTAAAAGACCTTTTATATTTACAGTAAAAATAAGGACTTACCGAAATAAAGGTAACTATGAACAAAATATGAAAACAAACCGGTATGTACAATGAGAGTTCGGAAACATATTACTCCATGAAGATCTTAAGGTATCGTCCATTGACAAGGGCGGTAAGAATTGTTCCATCGAGGTTTTCCAATAAAAATGCATTCTTTCCCTCGGAGGCTGCAATTTTGAATGGTATGAACCAGATCTGATCAAACTTACCATGCTTCCCAGTATCCTCTTTTCTGGCTTCCCATTTTAGAACCAAATCATCGGGGAGAAATTCCCTATCTTTATCTTTTCGGTCAAATAAAGCTTTCATATTATATTGATACTTTTGTAGCTTTTCATCTACTTCTACCCTATTTTGTTGAACTTCAATCGGTTGATTTATCCTCCTGGTAATGTCATTTGGTTCTTCTTGTGAGTCTTTCCAGAGTTTCATTACCAGCAACGCTAGATTTATTGGTAGAATGACATCGGCACCATATACCATCTGAAATGGAGACATTCCGATTGACCATTTTGTACCTATCATGTTAGCCCACAAAGCGTACTTTAAATGCACATCCCATGCTTTCTTATTTCCGTTTTGTTAGATGACTTAACTAACCCATTTCCCTATGGATAGTAAGACGTGGAGTGTCCTAGCACAGTATTATATTTTTGGCAAAATCTTATCATGGCCACGGACTTGAAGGCCTAAGCATTATCAGTCACTATTTTTTGGGGACATCCAAATCATGATAGGATATTCTCCTCCAGAAATTTGATCACCACTGCATCAGTGGCATTTCATGTAGGAATAGCTTCCACCCATTTAGTGAAATAGTACGTTGCAGTCAAAATCCATTTGTGTTGAGCGCTCGAGTGTGGATGGATTTCTCCAATAAACTCAAGACCCCGTTGCTGAAATGGAGCTTCAGTTTTAACTAGCACTAAAGGTAATGTCGGGACTTTCTTCTTTCCTGTAAACAACTGACAAGGATTAAAAGTTCGGACTTTAGTGCTTACATCAGTGAATAATTTCGGCCAATAATATCTGGCTCTTATAATTTTATAAGTTGTTTCTCTTCAAGCATGGTGTCCTCCACACACTCCCTCATGGAACTCATTTATAACCTTTTCGGTTTCTACTAAGCATCTCAGTAGGAAACCCAAGGGGTCCTTCCAATATAACTTACCATCTATAATACAATATTTTAAAGCATGCAATTTCAATGTCCTAGCCTTACATGGGGATAATTCGTTGGGGCACTGAAGGGTTAGTAAATAAGAAACAATATCGTGGTACCAAACTGAAGAAGAGAATTTGGGTAGAATTTATGTTGTGGACACAACAACATTGAGTTCCTCTGTCTCAAAAATTCCTTCATTTTCTTGCATATGGTCTATTCTGAGTGCTTTCAAATTTGATTCAGCTATTAATTTAGCCAAACCCTGACCTTTAATAAGCTTATTTGGTTTAAATTCTAGGCCGAATTCCTGGATTTTGGCTAACCATCTGCCTCTCCTTCCATCACTATCAGGCTGAACTAGTATATCCTTAACAGAACTTGTAGGCACATAAGCAATGATATTTGAGTGCAGTACGTAAGTTCTGAAGGCCTTGAGAGATTTCACCATTGTATAATCTTGTTTTTCCAATATGTAATATTTCAACTCAGCATCTCTCGGACTTTTACTAAAAAATTAAATAGGATACTCAAAACCCTCATCATTTTTCTGTAACAATACAGTTGCGATAGTGTGTTCAGAGGCAAAAGAAAAAATAAAAAAACTCCTTTGTATAATCTGGGCTTGCCAGAACTGGTGCTTCACTTACCACTCTCTTGATATGTTGAAATGATGCTTTGGATTCAGTTGTCCACTTCACCTCTCTGTATTTCTTAATCATATCTGTAATCAGTTTTACGATTTCAGCAAAGTTAGGGATGAATCTTCTCAAGAAATTTATTTTTCCTAAAAAAGACTGAATTTCTTTTACATTTCTAGGAATATTTATAGTATATGTTGCCTCGATCATTTTCGGTTCGATTTTGATTCCATCCATAGACACTATATGACCCAAGAGTTTACCTTCTTGCATTGCGAAATGATATTTCTTGGGATTTAGTGAAAAACCAAATTTGTGACATTTCTCGAAAGTTTTCTTGAGGTGTACTAGATGTTCTGCATCAGATTTAGAAAAAATAGTCATATCATCAAGGTAAATAAAAATAAACTTGTCTCTTTCACCCATGAAAGCGATGTCCATAGCTCGTTTGAAATTTTCCCCTACATTCATTAAACCGAAAGGCATTTTTTCATAGATAAAGGTGCCCAAAGGGGTAGTGAACGTAGTTTTTTATTTGTCATCTTGATGTACTACAATTTGATTGTACCCTGAAAATCCATAAATCATGGACATTATGTTAGCTCCAACTACTTTCTCTAAAACGTGATCCATCTTAGGTAGCGGGTAGTTGTCTTTAAGTGATGATCTGTTTAGATTCCTAAAATCCACACACAGTCTAATTTCATCGTTTTTATTTCTTACTGAGACTAAATTTGCTACCCACTCAGAGTATCTTAGTGGGACAATGATCTTGGCATCCAAGATTTTCTTCACTTCTTTCTCTATTATTGGCAGCAGTATGGGGTTTATCTTCTTGAGCTTCTGCCTAAAAGGTTTGACACCTTGTTTCAGAGGGATTTTATGTTCCATAATGGAAGTATCGTAAGTCCTTAATTCATCATAGGACCAAGCGAACACATATTTATATTGTCTGAGAAACTCGGCATACTTTATTTTTATCGCAGGCGGAAGGTATTTGGATAACTTTACCAACCTCAGATTTTCTTTGGTACCTATGTCGCAATCTTCAACTTCCTCTAGTTTAGGTTGTAGAGTGGACTTCAAAGGGATGTCATCATGATTAAATAACCTCTCTAAAGGGATAAAGCCTTTGGGAATCTGATTATTTTTTAATACAAGCATGCGATGATTTGCAATATTGTCTTGAAACTCTTGGGGATCTTAGCCTTCCTGCATGATCGAAGAGGGATCATTCTAGTTTTCTTGGTCGACATGTGTTTCGGCAAACTCATCTACCGTTTCTAAAAAAATTATGAGCTTTTCATCATCCTCAAAAACCTATCAATGTTGTATGTTATTCAGTATCAAGGACCTATGTCTCATCTCTATATGATATTTAAGTTTGAAAACTGTTGGAAATGTGAAGGTCGAGGTTGATTTATCCAGCGAATATGCTCGTTGATTTTCAGTCCTAGGGATGAAATGAACATTAACTGATGAAAATAAGTTCTCAATCAGATCCCAAGAACAACTTCTATAAGCTCTTAGCCTCAGGTGCTTAGCCTGGTATTGGCGATTGATTTGTTTTATGATCAGTTCAGCATCACCATAGACTTCTAAGTTTTTGATCTTTATTTTTCTGGCAGCTTCTAATCCTAGGACTAGAGCCTCATATTCACAAATGTTGTTAGTATAATCAATGTCCCATTGTAGTTTATAAGAAAATGATATAATGAATTCATCATCGGGTGCTACCAAAAGAACTACAGCTCCTTCTCCTTCACAAGATGAAGTGCCATCAAAAAACATTTTCCAAACTCCTAAACTATATACATATTTATTTATTTTTTCTTGTTTTTCCTTTTTCTTTTCTATACAACATTTCTTCTATACATACATCAATATCATCATCAACTGATAGAATACAATTCCCTAGATCCTGATCAGCAATATAAACAGGATAGTTATTTGGTTTAAGTGGGTCACTTACCGTAAACACCAACCTGGTTTCTCTGTACAAGCGCGTGAACTGTCCTCCAAAAATTGGGATCGTGGCATACGTCATGTCGAGTTGGAGGGATCCTCCAAGTTTGGTGCCCCAAGATATGGATAACAACATTCCATACTTTGGGGGTATATCAGCAACAACCACATCCATTAGAACGCTCTTCACAGGTATATGTGCAAGATTAACTACTAAATCTTTTATCATACATATACATTTGACTTTTCTCGAATCAAACGAATACAGATCTCCATAGGGTTGATTGATTTCGAGACCAATTTTATCCATAATGTCTTTAGGAATTACATTGTGAGAGGCTCCATAATCCAACATGCAATTATGGAACAGGTGATCATGCACAGTTAGTGTGATATAGAATGGGGCAACGGTATCTCTAGCACCTTCGAAATGTGGACCGAAAATTATATTAGGCTTGTCATCTTCTAGATTTATCACATCAACTTGACTTTCAGTATCTGAAAAATTAATTATTTTGGCAATTTGCTTTCTATATATTGGATTTTTTTCCAGTTCGACAAGAGGTATAGGGATTTTGATTTTATTAATTTCATTTTCTAGACTGAAATTTCCCATTGTTCTATCAAATTTTGTGGTTTGCACTTCTATCCCTTTCTTTTCAGTTTTATTTTTTTGTGAGGTTTTTGTTTCGGCCACAGGATCCTTTGTTTGCCTTGTGTTGATGATTGATGTTTATGTGGGTTTTGCCTTAGTAGGCTATGTACCAGTAGTGTTGGTTTTAACAGTCTGCTTTTCAGTATCTTTTGGAACTACCTCATCTGTTTCCCCCCTTGGCAAGATTTTCTTCGCTCGGGTGGTTGTGACGTTCCTGTCTCTAGGCCTTAGATTGTACTTCTGGTGGAGTTCGACCATTATGTCATCAATGATTCCTTGATAGGTTGAATCTTATGTAATCTCGTTGTTCTTGTTATTTTTAGATCTGTACTCTGTTTTTAATGATTTTTCATAATCTTGTCTTATTAAATAAGGTTGTTGACAATCATCGCCAAGATTATTTATGTATCATCCTAATTCCTAAAAATATTCCATGTCTTTTCCTCCTATAAAGTTTTCACTTTTAAAGGGGGCTTGGATTTTTTTATCCCCATTCTTAATTTGTCTTTGTTGTGTTTGAGGGTTAAGATTCCTTCTGAAATCCTTTCTAGGGAGATGATCATTCTTTGATTGATCCAATTCCATTCTTGAGATCTTATTCGACAATTCTTTAATTATCCTTGTCGTGTCATACATCTTGTCTTCAGAAGACCTACCTGATCCAGAGGGTCCCGCTTGGTCTCTGTATCATCTGGTTTCCCTATTTCCTATTTCAAACTTTGTTTTAAGCTTACCTGATGCTATCATATTTGACTCAATTTCTAATGCAACATCCTGCATCTTGGTGAGGTCTATTGATCTTCTTTCCCTCAATAATAGAGAGAAATCAAGATCGAAAGCTCCAACAAAAGTTACCTTCGCTACAAGTAGGGAAAGTTTAACCTCAGCTAGAATTTTATTATATGTTTTATTAAATATTTGGGTAAACTCGAGAACCGATTAGAAATTTTTCTTTCTCAGAGCCCGAAACTCGGTTAGATAGTAGAGATGGTCTTTCCTTTCTCCCCATTGTCTTATAAAAGCAATTTCCATCTCATCGTATGACCCTATCAATCCTGCTTCTAGACCTCGGAACCAAGTTCTCACATGTCCTTCAAAGGTTTTAACTAAGAGTCTTGAATAAACATCCCCATGTTCAATACCAAGGATGTTAGCAAATTTATCAAAGAAATTGATATGTTCGACAGCAGTCAAATCTCCCTCCCCGGTGAATTTCGGTAGATTTTTCATATTATTTTTAGGTAGGTCATGGAGGGGAACTGGAAGTACTAGAGGGGTGTATCTAGCGGCTACCTTAGAAAAAATACTAGGAGGGTGAGTTGGTCCATGACCACCTCCTCCTCCTCCTACACCTCTGGCACCACCTGCTCCGACCACAGCCATTGAAAATTTAAGAGATGAAACTTGGATTATAAAGAGGAATTTTAAAGGGGTATAGTAACCCTTCTGTTGGGGCTGAATAGGGTGAGATGGTTTCAGTAAATTGGTCATCAAGGGATAGAAAACTTGAAAAATAAGGGCTTGGAAATCGTGGATTGGTTTCTTCGGACTCACAGGGTGAATATACAGGAGAATCGGCAGGAGTCGAGTCAAGGTATATAGTATATTCATCAGAGCTCTGAGAGATGGGAATCTGAACTTCAGGAAGTGAAGAAAGTTCAATCTAGGCGGGGAGTGAGATATATATTTTACTTTTATAGGTGAAAGAAATAGTTGGGAAAGTCTCAGTTTTAAATTCGGGTAAGACCAATCCAAGTTCTAGGGTTTCAATTCGATTGGTGGATACTTCTCCACAAGGGAGTGGGGTATTTGACCTTTCAAGTAGATTCTTAGCATTCGACTGTGTAAATTTAGGTTGATAAACCTTATTTGTTGACGAAGCAGTCTGTTTAAGGTATCTTCTTGATTTCAAAATTTTTTATGGATTGGATACAGGCAAAGTCTGTTTGTCATATGGATTCTTCCTAGTATTCTTTTGGTTAAAATCTAGTCTATTAATCGTGGAGTCGCCAAGTGAAAGATGAAAGTAGCCTTATAAAGTTTTCAATCTTTGTTCACTACCAAAGAAAGAAAATATTAATGTCGTTATTCCCAGGGAAAATAGTTTCGTTTCTTCGTTCCCCGGCAATGGCACCAAAAATATGTTGTTCTAGAGTTTATACTTAAGGCTTTAAGATATAAATTCTAGGTATCCGAAAAAGGTACAGAGAGTTAAGGTATAAAATATGTCAGTTAATAAAGACAAAATCTATGGTTGGTTTCTTAACTGTCTCTGTCTAACTTCGCAGTGTTCCTCGATGCTTATATCTCATTCAATTGCTTCCCATGAACGTTCTAATTCAACCCAAGTGTTTCTTGTCTATAAAATAGTGTTAAAAAAGTTCAAAGAAATTCTAGTCTGATCTGAAAGTCCGGGTTCTATATTGAGTTGTCTTGTAACAGGTACAATCATGAGGGATAAAGGTTAAAAAATCTATTACTTTGTTTTCAAGGTTCTCTATTTATGTTTTGGATTATAAGAGAAAATTTCCCAAACTTAAATTAATAATATAACAATTTCAGAGGTCGTTTCATGTTCATGAGTCAAATTCAAAAATCATGAAAGTGATGGGAGAAAAATATAAAGTTGTTTAAACAATGTGAGGCATCAATCATGGAGGAATCTCACTTTGCAACAGGAGAATAAGAAAGACAAGAGATATCTAATAAAGAATAAAAATATAGTAATCTAAATAATATACAAGTATTGATCCTGCTAATAGCAAGCACAGAGGAAAAACTGTAAACAATTCGATAACCAAATAACTCTTAACCACAGTAGATGTTGTACTAAATTGAAGTTAAACATTCATCAAAGATATATAAGGGAAATATGTTGAAAATGAAAGTAAAGAGGAACACATAACTCAGGGTCGACAAAATCTGGAATCTTTGTTTTGTATTCTCATTTATCACTATAAATGAAGAAAACGTCTCTAGTACAATCAGCCACAAAAAAAGCCTTTTCTCAATCTTATGAAATTGTATTTATACAAAGTCACCAATTCTTGACGGTTGGTGATTTCCTAACTCCTAGGGGCTAACGGTTACACAAATGAAAACTTGAACATTTGCATGGTTATCTTTTATTTCTCTATCATCTTGATAATATGAGCCTACAATATGATAATTCATTGCTTCTTTGAAATATATCCTTCTTTTGGTACGATACATTCAATAGATTTTTCTAGAAAATGCACTAAAAATCTAGGAGGCACTGGTATATCCTTTGCCTCGAACAGATAAAGTTTCCTCTGAATTTTGAGAACTCGATCTTCAATCCCTTTTTCAGCAAACTTAACTGATTGCAAATTTAAATTTGGCTTCACCAACAACCTGTCTATTTGGGTAACATCAATCTCTTTTAATTGTGAAATTTCAAACTGAATTTCATTCAAGTTCTCTTTGAGTTTCAGTTGGTGTTTTACAATATTGATCTGTCCTAGTAGCCTAGGACAATTGTCTTTTCTGATGCCTAATGATCCTTTGTCTAGCAAACTGAATCTCTCTTTGCAATCATCCTTGACTTCCTCGGCCATTTTCTTGCTTCCGACTATGTTGGCCTCCCATACTTTAAGCATGATATCACCCCTGATGTACTCTGCGATAGACAACCTTGGAGTTTTTGATACCTCTTCTTTTTTCAAAAGTACAACTGAAAAGTATCCTGGGCTTCTTTAGCTGCTTTTTCTTTGAAAACAATGTTATCGAAAGATTGACTTACTTCTCGGAAATAGTCCTAAATAAACTCTACTTTAGAAATCAATCTTTGTTGCTCTGCTTCTATCTTCATATGCACCTCCAGTGCCTGGGATTGAAAAAATGTTAAATCTATCACCTGATTTTGAATAGAATTCAACATATCCTGCAATTGCCTCGCTAATTCTTCCTGCTGGATGACTTTCCCTTGACTTGATTACATCTTCTTACACATCTCATCTAAACTAGACTTGAGTAGTTGAATCTCCTGTTTGTCAGCAACTCTAGCTTGTTCCAGTCTGTTATTTATTTCATCTCTGGTATTTTTCTCTGTGTTCCTTATTTGGCTTTGCAACTGGGTTATCATTTGATTCCTTTACTTAAGCCTTTCTTTCAATTTATCAACTGAAAACAAATTGGTCATTATGAAAGCTCCTAAAGATCCTACTACCTCTGTAGCAAAGTCCTCTTCTTCAATATTTTCTCCATACAAAAGTACTCTGTGTTTTTTTACCATTGCACCCTCTCTCAGGTGCATCTCTTTCTTTACCACGACCTTTATTTTCTTACTGAAAAAGTAATCAGTGAGAGGCATTTCTTCAATGGGGATTGGGGTGAGATCACTTACATACATAACTTCAATATGGGGAGTCCCAAAGGTTGACTGTAAAGGATTCAATGTTGCAATAGGGTTGCCTAACTCTGTGAGTTTTGTTCCTTCTGTTGTTTTGGGAATATCGGCAGGAATAGTTGATGATGAAGGAGGAATCGTTTGATCTGATTTTAAAGGATTCTAGGATTTGGAATTTGTTTCAGACACTGGATGCTCTGGCTGTGAATTTTTTGGTCTTTGTGGAGACTTTTCAGGATTCTTTGGGTTTTCCTCTGTAGTCCCTTTATCTTGAGATTTTGATTCGAAACCTGGAGGTATCTCTTCCTATTCCGAAGGAGAGGTTATTGATTCCCCTTGTATTATTTTTGGCAACCCACTTCGTCTGTGCTTCTGGAAAGAAAGAAACTTGGTCTGCAGGTCAGGGGGTAACGCCTAGACTCTCTCTAATATATCCTCATATGCTTTGGCTCCTTTCAATATGTCATCACAGGGGGAGTCTTCATGCTCAAATGTTTTCATGTTGAAATGAGCTAGATGATTTCCCACAATTTGGTATGGGTCATTCTTTCTGAGTTCAAGATCTACCAGCTTAATTTCTTCATATGTTGTGGCTTCCACTTTAGAATGGCCAAGATTAAGCAATGAAAAATTCCCAATCTGTACAGGAAAAATTGGCCAGAATTTCTTATGAGCTGCTTTTAACTCTGTACCAATGCCTCCTGTTATTATCTGGTATGCCACTTCTCTGCACACCAGTCTGTCAGGGATAAATTTAGGGAGAGCATGGGGGGGAATTGAACAACCGAAGACTCTAACATAAGAGAAATTCTCTTTGATAAACTAATCAACAACTATTTTGAGGTTTCCCATGATTTTCTCTGAAATCCGAGGGGGTGGGTATCCATACAATATTTGATGCACGGGTATCACTACACGGTGACAGATATCATAAAAGAAATCTTTTTCTTTCTCTTCCCATAACTAAGAGTGATAGATATGGATGGGTTCTACACAGGTTGAATTCCAATTCCAATTCATCAATGGGAAAGGGGTCATATAACAAATAGCATCCATAATATATGTAGACATATAAAAAGACATAGGTTGTCCCTTTGACTTTTTCATTTAGTACTCTGCAATCTCCTTGGTTATATTATCTGATAAACTCTTATCCTAGTTGAAAGTGTAACCCTCGACTACCTCGTGTATGATTGGCACCCATTCCGCGGGGAAATGGGGAGGGCTTTTCCTCCCAAATAATCTACATAACATCATTTCTATATAAACTATGTATTCATTTAATGATGTTGTGGCATAAATTCCATGGGTATCAGCTCTAAATTTCGTTGGGATTCCCCACCATTCTTTGATTATATCTAGATATGTTTGGCCAAATTCTGTACACTCCTTTCTTTGAAATTCTTCTACGAATTTGGCATTATAAATGTATTTATAAACAAGGGATAGTTTGTACAATACTTGAATATGTTCTAGTCTGAACGATCTAACGATGACCTTGTTATGGTTCATGATACTCCTAGTCTGCACATCGGTGTTCATCAGATCCCATTTTATCATGTCGTTGTATGGCGTGAGTTTCAGTTGTGTGGCTATTTTATGGAGCTCAGCCTCTGCTATATCTCTGAGTTTATTCGAACCTGAGCTTTCATCGGCATCATCATTATGTTTTTTGCATTTTTGTGGGTTCCATGATACCTGTGATAAGAAGCGAGTAGCTGTTACAGAGAAGAAGGCATAAGATTTATCAGATACAACTTACTAATTTACTGAAAGTGAGAAAAAAATTTGAATTAAAAATCTTTATTCACCTTTAGCCTATCTTAATTAGACTGTGCTTCCTATGGTTCATAAATTCATTTTCCTTAATGAGGATATTACGTCTAGAGATATGTGTTGGTCACTATAATTGCTTAATTGATTCAAACAATCAAGTGATACATAAATTATCAACCCAGAGAAGTCTTTTGTTTCAAAGATAACCACGCACTATATATGCTCAATTCCAAAAGCAACTTAGTGTTGTAGTAAAGAAACTTATACTAATCACACTTGCTTGAATAAACTGAAGTTCTGAATTAAATCACAAGAAAGTAATTTCCCTATTGCAAATCTTTAAAGATTAATCTAAGAATCCTGGATTACATTAAAATAACACTTGCAATGGGAAAGAACAACTATTCTGCAATCAGAGAACAGGACCCTTACTCTCAACAGAGACTTCAGTACTAA
>ML796243.1:434315-457064 GCA_009831015.1 Picea engelmannii | reverse complement strand
TCTCCTAGCCCCCTTGTACCATGCACAACAAATAAAGAAAATAATATTCAAGATCCAAGCATAAATGTTGCTTCAACAGAAGCTATAGGAGTTGGTGCATCAGCAGTTCATAAGAAGAAGGATCTGGCTTCTACGAAAGTGCATGTTGATAAGAAAAAGCTCGATGAAAGGAAGAAAAGTCTTAAAAGATTGTAGAACTTTAGGCCTTTTTATCAGTTATAGTCTTTTAACTGGTCATGTTACAAAGGTGAGCTAATTTATTCTGTGAAATTAAAATGCATTGATCCTTTGAGGCCAGATTGGGTTAATGATGTATTTAGAAGCTGGAAAGGCTCGGTATCAGAATATTTGGGAGCCAAAAATTGGGTGCCTGAGATCATAGTTGATGAAAACTGCTACAAGTTTGTCTGTTGGTATCTATAATTATTATTTTTGGTGCCCTCTTTTCAATAATTTTGGCTTTTGGCTACTTTTACAAGATTTCGTCCATGTAAAAATTTAGTTAGGTTGGGTTATGTAATTTTCAATGATTGTATGCAGTTTCCGAAACAAATAGTTTTGTTGGTGCTAAAATGTTAATCTGAACACCCAGGCATCACGGTAATTAATTTTTAGTGTTTGAAAAATATGTTTATTATTCATTTGTGGGAATGATGTGTATTAAGACGCTGGAAAGGCTCGGTCTCAGAATCTTTGGGAGCCCAAATTGGGTACCTGAGATCGTAGTTGATGAAAACCGCTGCAAGTTTGTTCTGTTGGTATCTATAATTATTATTTTTGGTGGCCTCTTTTCAATAATTTTGGCTTTTGGCTACTTGCACGAGATTTCGTCCATGTAAAAATTTAGATATGTCGGGTTATGTAATTTTCAATGATTGTAAGCAGTTTTCGAAACAATAGTTTTGATGGTGCGAAAATGTTACTCTGAACACCCAGGCATCACAGTAATTTTTAATGATTGAATAATATGCTTATTATTCATTTCTGTGGGAATGATGTGTGACGCTGGAAAGGCTCGGTCGCGCAGAATCTTTGGGAGCCCGAATCTTTGGGAGTAAATCCATATGCGCTGAACCTGCTCCAAATACAAAACAGAATCTGTGGATGTTTAAACTTGATATCAATTCTGGGGTATTCTGAGAGTCGAGAAGTTTTTCTCCCTTGAAGTCGCAAGCTATTTTATTCTTATCCTTTTTTCACCTGAATCGATTCATCAAGAACCAGAGCCATTTTATCCTCTATCCATTTTTTTACCTGAAGTGAGTCATCAAGAATCAGAGCTATTGCTCCTCCTGTTTTTGCTATATCTTTGAGCATAAGAACTAATCAGTTTCTCTTCCCTTATTCTATAAAGGCGCTTCCTCATGCGGTTGCAATAAATGCAATTTATCCTTTTGCTTTGGCTCCCTGTTGGTCGGTGAATAGTTCATCAGAAATGCATTGGATCAACACTACATGTGTAGTAAACCTGGAATCACTTGCACAAAATCCTTTGCCTTGCAATTCTTGTTCATAATATGATGATTCACAATATTATTCGCCCACTCAAATCAAATCAATTCTTATCTATGATTCACAATATATATATTCGCCCCACTCAAATCAATTAAGGACTGTCTGGACGAACAAATTCTGGGCAAATCCGTTCCTCGAAAACGCTCTGGGCATAATCACGACCTTAAGGTCGCGTTAGATGCGCATCGTGACGTTTTCAGGGTTTAAGGTTTGCATTGGGGATTGAATGTTTGATTTGGCTTTTGTTTCAGTATATATCACTAGTTCGATTTGGCTTAGATCAAGTTTTAAATTATGGGTAGTGTCGTTGAATGAGGGGCGTAGCCATGGCCGATCCAGGTATTCCAGGAGACCCAGGAGCCCACATAGTCCACATAGTCCGGCATTTTTGAATCTTCCTGTGATCATCTATCCCTTGGGAGTTTTACACTCTTTCCCTCGTCTCGCTTACTATTCTTGTCCAGCTACGTATTTTACTGTGCGCTCTGTTTTTTTATTATCTCTTTTTGTCTTCTTGCACTGAGCTCTGACTTAGAGGAATCCTGCTCTGGTCTACTTTCTCTGCTTTGCTTCAGTATCTTCAGTTATCTTCCCGATACATCTCACTGTCACTCCACTGGCCCACCCTTTACCCCACTTTCTGCTGCAGTCTCTTGAGTGATTTGTGGGGGGTCGCCGGAGTCTACAACATGGCATCGCCATCATTCCCACTGGTGGAATCTTCCGATGATCCATACTGGAATCAGACGGGGCTCTTTGATAAAGTAGACGCCCTCATTTCAAACTCGTTTCACTTTCCCTCCAAATCCCTTTCTTCAAACTTTTCTGCTCCTGCCGTGACCCCTGTGGAACTGCCTGCTCCGAACACTGACAACCTTTTTTCTGCCCCCTCTGCCCCTCCCCCTTCACAAAAGCCTGCAAACAGTCGAAAAGCTTGGAAAGCAAAAAGGAAATCTGCACGCTTAGTATTGGGCGACGGTGTGGGTTTTGAGGAACTTTGTAAAATGTCTACCTGCGCCCTAGTTGGAAGGATCTCTTACAAGAGTTTGAACCCACAGCCGCTGGAGGAGTGGATCAAGATAACGTGGCTACCTCTCCTTGGTTACTCGCCGGAGGTTCAGTATCTCAAGAAAGGTTGGTTTTGTTTTCTCTGCAACTCTCCTGATGATGTATCTCTTTTACTGTTCTCGCTGTGGGTTTTTGGTGGTAGTAGCCTCATGCTCAAGCGCTGGAGGCTGGCTTTCGATCCAGATACTGACTACTTCAACCTCCGTCACCTTTGGGTGCTTCTTCCGGGACTCCCATTGCACCTCTGGAATGAAGGTGCCCTGAGAGCTATTGGAAATTCTCTGGGCAAGTTTATAGCACTGGATACTCAGTCTCTCAACAGCTCTTTTAGGACTATGGGTAAGGTGTTGGTTGAGGTCGACATTACTGCGGGACTGCCTGAAACTTTGGAGGTTGATTGGCGGGGTCGTAAACTGCTCCAGAAGTTTGACTACCTTGGGCTTCCCTTTCGTTGTAATCTCTGCAGGGAAACCGGGCATCTACGCAGATCTTGCCCTGGGAAGATCCACATTGACTCATTGGAGGATTCTGACCTTTACCTTAACCCACCCGAATATCCTGCTCCTGACCCTGCTCTTGCTCACCTAGACGTTCCATTTGACTCTTTTGCTCTTCCAAGTTCCTTCGACGAGGCCATTCCGCGAGATAGACTTCTTCAGATTTGTCCTACTCTATTTTATTCACTTACTGATTCAGAGAAAGAAGTTATAGACAATTTCTCTTGGTTCAAGTCTCCTCCGGTTTCAACTATCCCACTTCCAAAGACTTTACAGACTTCATTTCCTGTTACAGGCAATGCCTCGCTCCTGTCACCGAGTCCCCAAGCAGCTTACTCTGTCCCAGTCCCTCCTCCGCCCCCTCCCCACACTGCCCCGATCGATTCCCCTTGCCCTCCTCCTTCCAGTCAGGAACTGGAGTCCGCTTCACTACCCGCAGACAATGCCTCGTTCCTGTCACCGAGTCTCCAAGCAACTTTCTCTGTCCCGGTTCCTCCCCCGCCTCCTCCTCACACTGTTCCGATCGATTCCCCTTGCCCTCATCCTTCCAGTCAGGAACTGGAGTCCGCTTTCACGGTGCTCCCTGGACAAAATCAGGCAGCGAGAGATGGAGAATCTTATTTGGAGGAGTTAAACACTACTATACTTCCCTCTTTTCTTCCATCGAATACAGTGCAACTGCCGGGTTTCCGAGGAAAAGACCTCCTCCTGCCCATTCCTGAGGTGGGTACTTCCTCTTCAGCTCATCTGGAGAAGGAGGCAAAGACTTATGCTTGGTCGAGAGGTATCAGCTCGGAACTCTCCCCCCTCCAGACCAGAAGCTCCAGGAAAAAAAAGGAATGCTTGAACTCATTGCAAACTGACTCAGTCCCCTCTACACTTGACAGTAAGGCCCTTAGAGCACAGAAATCCTTGGCTCGCACCAAGTAATGTTAGTTCTTACTTTAAACATTCGAGGGATTGGAGGCACCCTCAAGGCTGCCTCTTTCAGAAGATTATTAGAGTGCTCAAAGCCCGATGTCTTATTTCTTCAAGAAACCCTCTCAGTTGACCACAAAGCTAGAGATTTTGTTCATCTTTTCCGTCCCTCTTGGATCTCGGCAGCTGTAAGTTCTATTGGAACCTCGGGAGGTATGCTGGTAGCTTGGGATCCCAGTCTCTATAATTTGAGACCCTACCTTACTAGTGGGGGCTTACTGATCTTGGGCCGTTGTTTAGCATCAAAGCAGAATGTCGCCTTACTTAATGTCTATGGGCCCTGCAATGACAAACAGAGCTTCTGGTCAAATTTGGATTCTATTGGTCTACTCTCCATTCCAAATCTCATCATCGGTGGTGATCTTAATTTAATACTTTCAGCGGAGGAAAGTTGGGGCGGCTCCTTCTCGTCGGGTCCTTCGGCATCTTTCTTTAAAGGGATTTTTGACTCAAACCACCTGATCGATGTTAGGCCGAGCCGTCTTTCCCCTACCTGGAGGAATGGGAGAACTGGTCCGACGACGATTGCCAGAAAATTGGACCGCTTCCTGGTTGCGGAAAACATTTTGTCAACATCGGGCTTTCCAGCTTCTTGGGTCCAGTTCCCTTTTGTTTCTGATCACGCGCCGGTACTCCTTCAGCTGTGGCTCCCTGTGCTTCACATTTCTCCTCCCTTCAAGTTTAATCAACATTGGCTCTCATCCGAGACATACTCCGACTTAGTCCATTAAATCTGGAGGGACCCTTGCTTTCTTACAGAAGACAATCCCCAACGTCGCCTTGTCTGGAAGCTAAAGGTACTCAAATCCAAATCGAAAAGTTGGTACCATGACTTAAATTTTATGCAAAATTCTAGTTTAATCAAGCTGGAAACAAATATTTCTCAGCTATTACACAACTCGTCTTTGGCTGATTTGACTTTGGAGGAATCGGCCTCACTGAAACAGTTTGAATCAGCAAGAGCCTCCCTTCTTCTTTCGGAGGAAAACAAATGGCGATTGCGCAACCGAGAGACATGGCTTAAAAGCGGCGATACCAATTCTAGGTTTTTTCATAAAGTTGCCAGCTACAACCGGGACAGGAAGTTTATTTGGTCTATTAATGATTATAGTGGTGAAACTCTTAGTGGACAGCGTGCCCTCCAGGATGAGGCAGTCGCTCATTTCAGCCGCCTATATAAAAAGTCCTCAAATCCTGATGTTCCGGGAATGGTGAAAACGGCCAATCTCTTCTCCAATTTCGTCTCTAATGTTGAGGAGGCAGATCTCATAAAACCTGTTACTCTGTCCGAGATTAAAAATATCCTACTGCACTTCAAGTCGGAGAGAAGCCTCGGACCGGATGGATGGACGACATAATTTTTTTGTTTCTTTTTTTATCTTGTTGGCTCGGACCTTCTCCAGATGGTGGAGGACTCCCGGATTTCTGGAAAGATTATAGGAAGCCTTAACTCTACTTTTATTGTCTTGATTCCAAACGAGAGCAACCCGCTCTCATTTAGTGACTACCGCCCGATCTCCCTCTGCAACCTCATCTACAAGGTGATTTCAAAAGTCATTTCAAACCGGATCAAGCCTCTTCTTGAAAGGAGTCTCTCTGCCGAGCAGTTGGGTTTCTTGCGGGTCAGAAGAATACAGGATGCCATTGGAGCTGCCCATGAATGTATACACAGCATCAAGAAGAAAAACATTAAGGCACTGGTCATGAAACTTGATCTCAAACAAGCTTTCGATTGCATAGATTGGGAGTTCTTGAAATTAATTCTCCACTTTGTGGGTTTTGGTGTTTTGTTCATCAATTGGATTATGGCCTGTGTCTCTAGCCCATCCTTTGCAGTTTTGATAAACGGCGAGGCTTCCAGTTTCTTCAAAAGTGAGAGGGGGCTCCGCCAGGGATGCCCACTCTCTCCCTACCTCTTCATATTGATTATGGAAGGGCTCAGCCTTCTTCTCTCGAAATCTTTTGTGGAACACCATATTTCTGGCATCAAGGTATCAAAACTCGTTAAAATGGTTCATCTTTTATTTGTTGATGATGTACTTCTCATGTCGAAAGCGGATTTATCGGAGTGGCTGATAATTCTAGAAGTGCTCCAGCTGTTCTGTTCTGCTTCAGGCTTAGCCATCAATTATACAAAATCTTCAGTCCACTACTGGGGTATTTCGGAGGCCGAACTTTTCACTCTCGAGAGTTCTATCCCTTTCTCCTTTGCTCACTTGAATGAGGGTTTCAAGTATCTCGGCTTCCAGTTAAGATTGGGTGTCTCCTCACCGGACGACTGGAAATGGCTGGTGGCTCAGTTTGAAAGAAGGACTAACTTCTGGTGCAACAAATATCTATCCCTGGGGGGCCGCTTCATCTTGATAAAATCGATTCTGGAAAGTCTCCCCGTTTTCTGGATGTCCCTTGAAAAAATCCCAAACAAGATTGTTACTTTTCTTCGGAGGCACATTTACAATTTCCTGTGGAATAGCAGACTAGGCCATTTGTGTTTTCATTTGTGCAACTGGAAAGCTCTGTCTAGACCACGAAGATTTGGAGGCTGGGGGCTCATGGATTTGCATACCTTCAATTCGGCCCTGCTGGCAAATTCATTTTGGAGAGCTGTTTCAGTTGATTCTATCTGGCACCGTATTATCGCCGACAAGTATTTGGGTTCTCTGCCACTCATTCGCTGGATTCGTAAGCCTTCGTTTCTGCAAAGGAATGCCTCCCCATTCTGGAAGGGGATGATTGCTTCTATACCTGTAATCCTCCATTGGCTAGTGTGGAAACCCGGAGATGGTACTGAGATCTGCATTGGAGTTGATAAAATTCTAGGCTTGGGAGACAGATCTCTCCTCTCCGCCGAGCTAAGGATGCAGCTCCAGTCCTTTAACCTTTCTCATCTTGCTTAGGTTAAATCTCAGCTGTTTAGTCGCTCCCTTCCTGACTGTTGGATGAACAGTGGTGACTTACTTCTAAATATACCACTTGCAACGGAATGGGACCACTTTGTCTCTTCTCTCAAAGGCGCGGGCGTCACTCTCTCCTCTCGTCCCGACTCTCTTTTATGGGCCGGTGGTGATGCCACGGGGATCCTTTCTGTAAAGAATTTATATACTGCCCTTCACAACCAGCGATTTGAAGCAGTGGATAATTCTTGGTTCTCCCTCCTTTGGCGTTGGGAAATTCCATTGAAGCTAAAACTATTCATTTGGCTTGCTGGCAAGGAGAAGCCACTGACTTGGGAAGCGCTACGTCGAAGGGGATGGGAGGGGCCGGGGATCTGCCCACTCTGCTACAACAATTCTGAAGACATTCATCATTTAATGGTGTTCTGTCCCTTCACACAGCCAGTGTGGACGTCGGTGCTCAACCATCTCACTTTGCAAATTCCCTGGAGTGACACCTCTCTCTCTCACAGTGACACCCGTTGGCTTGCACATTGTTCAGCGCCAAAGTTCTTACCTGCTATTGTTTGCTGGCACGTTTGGAATGCTCGAAATCGAGCCATCTTCGAATCTTGCCCTCCCTCGTTGCATTCAGTGCTTCTTAAAATATTGGCCTCTTTCCAGTGGAAGCCGATTTTGTATAAGCCACCCATTCACAAAGCCTGCGACTTCATTGCAAAGGAAGGTTACACAGTGGCATGCTTTGATGGCGCTGCCCTGCCCAATGGAGGAAGCTGTGGGGCGGGGGGTATTTTTAAATTCCATCCGTCTAGGTGTACTTTGTGGTTCCTAAATTGCGGCGTCGGCACCAATAATAAGGCAGAGCTCTTGGGCTTATGGGCCTCACTATATCTTGCTTCCTGCTGGTCTATTAGTCACCTTCATGTCCTCGGTGACTCGCGTGTGATCATCGATTGGATCTCACTAAAGTCCAAGCTCCAAACTGTCCACAATGACAGCTGGAAGGAGAAAATGATGGGGCTGTCCAATTCATTCACTGATGTCAATTTTCACCATATTCGCAGAGCGCACAATCGAGAGGCGGACGCCCTCTCGAAGAGGGCTTTAAAAGAAGAGGTTGGCCGACTTTCTATTTTCCATAGGGACAGAGGAAGAGAGAGCTCCATAACCTCTATAAATGTCTTCGAATAATGTGGGCTGGGTTGTTTCCCTGTTTGTTGTTGGATGGATTGGGTATTTTATTTTTTGCTTGCAAATTTAGCAGACCCCCTTTGGATGTTAGTTTTGTTTTGGGGTTTGCAGCTGCGTCACATTTCAAGAGCTTGAATGAGAGCAGTTTTGTCTTTGTAAAGAAATTTATACTTATATAAATTTGAGCAATTTTCTCTTGGAAAAACTCTTGTTCATAATATGATGATTCACAATATTATTCGCTCACTCAAATCAAGTCAATTCTTATCTCTGATTCACAATATATATATTCGCCCCACTCAAATCAATTCGAGACTCTCTCCTCGTGCTCTATTCACCCCACTCAAATCAAATCAATTCTCTCTCCTCATGCACCGATTTATTCACCCCACTCCACTCAAATCAAGTGAATTTTATCTCCTCCGTACCTATTTTATTCACCCCACTTACATCAAGTCAATTCTCTCTCCTCTGTAATTGCTTTCATAATAATGACACGATTTCCTAACTCACACGTCATCTTTCGTAATCTCCACGCGGGTGTGCAAGACTGCAGGAAATAGAGTATTAGTGTGTCTGAAACAACCTCTAGCAAAGAATCCCAGTCCAGCGCTCTAGTCATAACAGATCCATTGAATAAAAAAATGGATAGGGCACCTATTCCAAGATCCATCACTTCTGCCCAAATAAAAGAAACTCCCAACTCTGCCATCATTTCTTTTCCCCAAAGAAATCTTTCTAAATCCCCTTCTTGTACAAAATCTACTCCCTCATTTCCTTCATCATCCTTTTGTTTACATGCCTCACTCCAGTCTTTAGCAAGCCAAGTAGGGAAAATTCCCTTTGCAGTAAAATGTTTTGACTGTGGAGAACTAATTACCTTGTCCACTCTTTCTGCCTTCGAAGAAAATGAAAGAGTACAATTTGAACATGCAAATCATAATCCCAGGACAAACTTACCTCCATCAAATTCCATTGCTAAAGATCCATGTCCGCATCCTCAATGCTCAGATATTCCTTTTCCCCATGATTCGCATATTCTGGTTATCCAAAGTAACCATTGTACAGAAATAAACCAAAGGAAAGAAGCTTATATTCCAGAGGACATGAGAAGACCATCTGCTCCAGAAATTAAGAAATTTCTATGTCCCTTTACAAAGGCTGCAGTAAAGAGATGGTTAAATCAGAATGGATGAAAGAGATGCTAAATTGGGATTTGTTTTCCCATCCAAAAGCAAAAGAATTTGCCAAGAGGACCTCAAATGAGGAAAAGGCTAGATTAGCGCAAAATTGGAAAAATTTCATGGACAATGAAAATATATATATATGTCCTTTTATGAATGGTATCATTCACATAAAGGATTTCAGCCAGTCCATCCTTGGGTATTAATTCCCCAAAATTCTATGCCTATTTGCTATCCAGTACAGACCCTTTCTATATCTGATTTGGGAAGAGAAATCAACAAAATCAAGAAAACTATCAAGGATAGCTCAAAACAAAAGAAAGAGCAAGAAGAAATCCTTCAAGTTGAACATCAGAAGTTTCATGTCTTAATTGAATTGAAAATTCAAGATCTACATTTCAAATTAAAGACATTAATAGATACTGGTTCAGAGTTGAATATGCTAAATAAGCATGTTATCCCTGTGTCTCTCTGGCAGAAGACTCAAGCTTTGGTTGTGGGATTAGGGAACATCCCAAATGATATTTCATTCCAGGTTCCAGAAGCAATCCTTTGTTTCCAAGATTATTACTTAAAGATGAAATTCCTTTTAGCAGATATTCCTATTGCTTGTATCATTGGCACTCCTTTCCTTACAGGCGTATCACCTCATGGATCTACAATGGTGACTCCAGAAAAGCCAGGATATTTTTTCACAATTTCTTCTCCTCAAGGTAGAACAAAAATTAAACTACCTTTTGTATCTACCCCTAGAATCTCAGATGATGTCCAGCTCAGTTTGAGAAAAGTTGTCAAAATAGAAGAACTAAAGCAGTTCCAGACAGGGGTTAGAATCAAAGATCAACTAAAGAAGAGAGATATTCAAGAAAAAATTCTCTTATTAAAACAAGAATTCATTGAATCAGTCTGCTCAGAAAACCCTACGGCTTTCTGGAAACAAAAGAAGCATGAAGTTTCCCTTCCCTACAAAGAAGACTATCAGGGAAGACCTTGCAAAAGTAGGGCTATACCAATGAATGTTGAATATCATAAGCTATGTGATGAAGAAATTAAGGGCCTATTAAGCAAAGAGCTTATTAGAGAATCTACTAGTCCTTGGAACTGTTATGGGTTCTATGTAAATAAACATTCATAAAAAGTTAGAGGCATTCTCAGGCTAGTAGTGAATTACAAGCCCTTAAATAAAGTATTAGCTGATAATACATATCCAATTCCAAATAAAAGCAGTCTGGTTACTAGAATTGCAGGGGCAAAAATCTTTTCAAAGTTTGATTTAAAAACAGGATTCTGGCAAGTGGCAATTGCTGAAAAGGATAAATTTAAAACTGCCTTCAATGTTCCTGTTGGGCATTATGAGTGGAATGTAATGCCTTTTGGATTAAAGAATGCGCCTGCAAAATTCCAAAGGGTTATGGATGATACTCTTAAGCCTTACCTTGATTGGCTTATTGTTTATATTGATGATATCCTTGTTTTCTCCTCATCCATAGACCAACATTTTAAGCATCTGAAAAAGCTACTACAAATGATTAAACAGGTTGGCCTAGTCTTATCAAAGAAAAAGATTGAGCTTTTTCAGACACAAATAAAATTCCTTGGTCATACTATTGACAATGGCCAAATTACTCTGCAAACTCATGCTGTTGAATTTGCAGATAAGTTTCCTGACAAGATTCTTGATAAAACACAACTCCAAAGGTTTCTAGGAAGCTTAAATTATATAATCCATTTCTATAAGAAGTGTGCCCAAGACAAAAATCTCCTAAATGATAGGTTGAAGAAAGAGCCTAGTCCCTGGACAGAAGCTCATACTCAAGCTGTGAGAAACATTAAAGAAAAAACCAAGAATCTTCCATTTCTGCATATCTCTGATGACGATCTCCCTAAGATTGTAGAAACAGATGCAAGCAATATTGGTTGGGGAGCAGTATTAAAGCAAGTCGGAGATAAAGGAAAAGAAGAGGTCATTCAGTTCGCCTCTGGGTTATGGCAGGTAGCAGAAAATAATTATTCCGCTTTAGAAAAAGAAATCAAAGCTGCTTTAAATGCCATACACAAATTTGAAATTTATTTGATCTATAAAAAATTTCTTCTAAGGACTGATGTTGCAGCAATGAACAAAGTCCTTAACAAAGATTTGAAAAGTCCTGGAGATTCTAAGTTTGCTAGGTGGCAGGCTCTATTCAATAATTTTGATTTTTCTATAGATCATATCAAAGGATCAAATAATTCTATTCCAGATTTCTTAAGTAGAGAACACCTGCAAAATCTTTGTTTATTAATTTCTGTGCAGTTAAGAAATGGTGTTGAAACATTGGTTGATATTCCTGATTCTTTGAGATGGGAATCGTATTCATCAGATTGGGTTCCTCATTGGGAATTAAGGAGCACGAAGATTTTATCCCAAACGACTCAGGTTCCATATTCAAATCTAGTTCATGAGGTAAGAGGAAGAAGAACATCAAATGTTTTTGCCCCCATGGTTATCCAAATGAGTGAAATGGCAGTCCAAGCACAACATGCCCTAACCAGTTTATTTCATGATATTACCTTAATATGGGATATAAGAGATGATCAAGATAATAGTCAGCAATACTTCTGCTTAAACAGACCTCGGTTATTGTCTCAGTGGCCTGAAAGAAATCCTGACATTATTTTTCCAGAGACAAGTTTTAATTATCATGAATATAGAAAACTATGGTGGGATTTTTGTCAGCAAGAAGACTCCCTTATTCTGGTTAAGTTTGGGAGTGTGAATACTGCAACTTCAGGAAGGCCTCCACTTTGGCTAGCTGATTGGTGGAAAGACTTCGGTCTAAATAAAGGGGCAATAGATCCTCATATCTTAAGATCATTTACTCCCCTTTCTGTTGTTCGAGATTTGTTCTTACAAGGCCCTAATGATGGAGAGATTCTACGACTTTTCATCCTTAACCATTTTCAATGGGTAATCAAAACAAGAACTATTCTCCAAATGATAAATGGATTACCTTTCATAGCCAGAAAGATTTATACCAAAAATTGGGATACTTTGCATTATCCTGAAAGATTTTCTGATTTCATTGAAAATGATTAAGAGACTCATTAAGATTCATGTCTAGATGGCCGACAGTGGTGCTATCCGGGTTCCATGGGTTGCCGTCATCAAACTCCACTTTGCACATAGTACCGTCTTATCAAATAAAAAGAGAATCTTGGGAACTCGGAGCACTTCTCCGACTTTTGGTGAGGTTTGACCCACATTCCCAAAGTACTCTACTTTATGTCACAAGTCGTTTGTCCTCTGGTCGGGGAATCTTGCATGACAACCCCGTCAGAATTACTATTTGATCTACTTTCAGTTGATAGGAAATAAAGTTTATGATTTGGTCGGAGATTCTTGTATGAATACATCCGCCAAATCCATAAAGCAGGATTTAGTGGTCGACATGTAGGACCACAAGTCTAGTCGAGTCTTGGCTTCATGATGACTCTTCCTTCACAAATTTGTATATAAGAAGGATGGGAGTTCATTCTTGGGCATCCGAATTGTGAGTTAGTCAGTCTGAGTCTCTAAGCTTCCCTTCTGTCTGAAGCTTCGCGTCTTTCTTAAGTCTAGAGTCTGTAAGTAAGTTTTGTGAGCGAAGAGCAGTCTGCTCTAAGTTTGTGCATCTGGCACAAATATTGTAATACCCGAGTTATTTGCTTTAATTAATATAATATCAAAGTCTTCTGCATATGTGTTCAGAACTCTGAAGTTTTTCTATTTGTCTTTATATTATGCACTCATTGTGATATTGCTTATTTGCCTATATTTGCAATCGATGTTCCTTGGTACTGTCTGATATAGTTCGCTCATCCAGATAATAAGGTTCACTGGTAGTCGGTATAAAGGGACGGCCGAGCACTGGTAGTAAGTCCCGCTAAGGCAAGGAGGCCACAAAAGGGAAGTTGTAGGTGTGGAGGGTCCACGAAAAGCCGGCTATAGGGTTCACATAAAACTGCAAAAGCCTGATGGACTTCGGGTGGTGGGGTTCATAGTTCGGACAGAGTAAAGCGGTTAACCCAACGATATTGTTCCTGCCGAGAGTAGCAGAGACTAGAAGACCAGATAACGAGAGGAGATAGTGCATGAGATAGAGGGCAAGAAGTCAAGCTTCATACTCTTACAGAGGAGGCCTCTGACAAAGCTGTTCATTTGGAGCAGTTTTACAAATGGTATCGAATAGCTATATCAGATCTAAGAGAGTCTGATATCATACCCGGGTTGAAAAGAAGGTCATGGCTCTGATACCATTTGTAAAACTGCTCCAAATGAACAACTTTGTCAGAGGCCTCCTCTATAAGAGTATGAAGCTTGACTTCTTGCCCTCTGTCTCATGCACTATCTCCTCTCGCTATCTGGTCTTCTAGTCTCTGCTACTCTCGACATGACCAATATCGTCGGGTTAACTGCTTTACTATGTCCGAACTATGAATCCCACCACCCGAAGTCCATCAGGCTTTTGCAGTTTTATGTGAACCCTATAGCCGGCTTTCCGTGGACCCTCCGCACCTACAAATGCCCTTTCTCGGCCTCCTTGCCTTAGCAGGACTTACTACCAATGCTTGGCCGTCCCTTTATACCGACTACCAGCGAACCTTATTATCTGGATGAGCGAACTATATCAGACAGTACCAAGGAACATCGATTGCAGATATAGGCAAATAAGCGAGATCACAATGAGTGCATAATATAAAGACAAATAGAAAAACTTCAGAGTTCTGAACACATATGTGGAAGACTTTGATATTATATTAATCAGAGCAAATAACTCGGGTATTACAATATTTGTGCCAAATACACAGACTTAGAGCAGACTGCTCTTCGCTCACAAAAATTACTTACAGACTCTAGACTTAAGAAAGACGCGAAGCTTCAGATAGAAGGGAAGCTTAGAGACTCAGACTGACTAACTCACAATTCAGATGCCCAAGAATGAACTGCCATCCTTCTTATATACAAATTTGTGAAGGAAGAGTCATCATGAAGCCAAGACTCGACTAGACTTGTGGTCCTACATGTCGACCACTAAATCCTACTTTATGGATTTGGCGGATGTATTCATGCAAGAATCTCCGACCAAATCATAAACTTTATTTCCTATCAACCGAAAGTAGATCAAATAGTAATTCCGACGGGGTTGTCATGCAAGATTCCCGGCCAGAGGACAAATGACTTGTGACATAAAGTAGAGTACCTTGGGAATGTGGGTCAAACCTCACCAAAAGTCGGAGAAGTGCTCCGAGTTCCCAAGATTCTCTTTTTATTTGATAAGACAGTACTATGTACAAAGTGGAGTTTGGTGACGACAATCCACGGAACTCGGATAGCACCACTGTCGGCCATCTAGACATGAATCTTAATGAGTCTCTTAATCATTTTCAATGAAATCAGAAAATCTTTCAGGATAATGCAGAGTATCCCAATTTTTGGTATAAATCTTTCTGGCTATGAAAGGTAATCCATTTATCATTTGGAGAATAGTTCTTGTTTTGATTACCCATTGAAAATGGTTAAGGATGAAAAGTCGTAGAATCTCTCCATCATTAGGGCCTTGTAAGAACAAATCTCGAACAACAGAAAGGGGAGTAAATGATCTTAAGATATGAGGATCTATTGCCCCTTTATTTAGACCGAAGTCTTTCCACCAATCAGCTAGCCAAAGTGGAGGCCTTCCTGAAGTTGCAGTATTCACACTCCCAAACTTAACCAGAATAAGGGAGTCTTCTTGCTGACAAAAATCCCACCATAGTTTTCTATATTCATGATAATTAAAACTTGTCTCTGGAAAAATAATGTCAGGATTTCTTTCAGGCCACTGAGACAATAACCGAGGTCTGTTTAAGCAGAAGTATTGCTGACTATTATCTTGATCATCTCTTATATCCCATATTAAGGTAATATCATGAAATAAACTGGTTAGGGCATGTTGTGCTTGGACTGCCATTTCACTCATTTGGATAACCATGGGGGCAAAAACATTTGATGTTCTTCTTCCTCTTACCTCATGAACTAGATTTGAATATGGAACCTGAGTCGTTTGGGATAAAATCTTCGTGCTCCTTAATTCCCAATGAGGAACCCAATCTGATGAATACGATTCCCATCTCAAAGAATCAGGAATATCAACCAATGTTTCAACACCATTTCTTAACTGCACAGAAATTAATAAACAAAGATTTTGCAGGTGTTCTCTACTTAAGAAATCTGGAATAGAATTATTTGATCCTTTGATATGATCTATAGAAAAATCAAAATTATTGAATAGAGCCTGCCACCTAGCAAACTTAGAATCTCCAGGACTTTTCAAATCTTTGTTAAGGACTTTGTTCATTGCTGCAACATCAGTCCTTAGAAGAAATTTTTTATAGATCAAATAAATTTCAAATTTGTGTATGGCATTTAAAGCAGCTTTGATTTCTTTTTCTAAAGCGGAATAATTATTTTCTGCTACCTGCCATAACCCAGAGGCGAACTGAATGACCTCTTCTTTTCCTTTATCTCCGACTTGCTTTAATACTGCTCCCCAACCAATATTGCTTGCATCTGTTTCTACAATCTTAGGGAGATCGTCATCAGAGATATGCAGAAATGGAAGATTCTTGGTTTTTTCTTTAATGTTTCTCACAGCTTGAGTATGAGCTTCTGTCCAGGGACTAGGCTCTTTCTTCAACCTATCATTTAGGAGATTTTTGTCTTGGGCACACTTCTTATAGAAATGGATTATATAATTTAAGCTTCCTAGAAACCTTTGGAGTTGTGTTTTATCAAGAATCTTGTCAGGAAACTTATCTGCAAATTCAACAGCATGAGTTTGCAGAGTAATTTGGCCATTGTCAATAGTATGACCAAGGAATTTTATTTGTGTCTGAAAAAGCTCAATCTTTTTCTTTGATAAGACTAGGCCAACCTGTTTAATCATTTGTAGTAGCTTTTTCAGATGCTTAAAATGTTGGTCTATGGATGAGGAGAAAACAAGGATATCATCAATATAAACAATAAGCCAATCAAGGTAAGGCTTAAGAGTATCATCCATAACCCTTTGGAATTTTGCAGGCGCATTCTTTAATCCAAAAGGCATTACATTCCACTCATAATGCCCAACAGGAACATTGAAGGCAGTTTTAAATTTATCCTTTTCAGCAATTGCCACTTGCCAGAATCCTGTTTTTAAATCAAACTTTGAAAAGATTTTTGCCCCTGCAATTCTAGTAACCAGACTGCTTTTATTTGGAATTGGATATGTATTATCAGCTAATACTTTATTTAAGGGCTTGTAATTCACTACTAGCCTGAGAATGCCTCTAACTTTTTATGAATGTTTATTTACATAGAACCCATAACAGTTCCAAGGACTAGTAGATTCTCTAATAAGCTCTTTGCTTAATAGGCCCTTAATTTCTTCATCACATAGCTTATGATATTCAACATTCATTGGTATAGCCCTACTTTTGCAAGGTCTTCCCTGATAGTCTTCTTTGTAGGGAAGGGAAACTTCATGCTTCTTTTGTTTCCAGAAAGCCGTAGGGTTTTCTGAGCAGACTGATTCAATGAATTCTTGTTTTAATAAGAGAATTTTTTCTTGAATATCTCTCTTCTTTAGTTGATCTTTGATTCTAACCCCTGTCTGGAACTGCTTTAGTTCTTCTATTTTGACAACTTTTCTCAAACTCAGCTGGACATCATTTGAGATTCTAGGGGTAGATACAAAAGGTAGTTTAATTTTTGTTCTACCTTGAGGAGAAGAAATTGTAAAAAAATATCCTGGCTTTTCTGGGGTCACCATTGTAGATCCATGAGGTGATACGGCTGCAAGGAAAGGAGTCCCAAGGATACAAGCAATAGGAATATCTGCTAAAAGGAATTTCATCTTTAAGCAATAATCTTGGAAACAAAGGATTTCTTCTGGAACCTGGAATGAAATATCATTTGGGATGTTCCCTAATCCCACAACCAAAGCTTGAGTCTTCTGCCAGAGAGACATAGGGATAACATGCTTATTTAGCATATTCAAGTCTGAACCAGTATCTATTAATGTCTTTAATTTGAAATGTAGATCTTGAATTTTCAGTTCAATTAAGACATGAAACTTCTGATGTTCAACTTGAAGGATTTCTTCTTGCTCTTTCTTCTGTTTTGAGCTATCCTTGATAGTTTTCTTGATTTTGTTGATTTCTCTTCCCAAATCAGATATAGAAAGGGTCTGTACTGGATAGAAAATAGGCATAGACTTTTGGGGAATTAATACCCAAGGATGGACTGGCTGAAATCCTTTATGCGAATGATACCATTCATAAAAGGACATATATATATATTTTCATTGTCCATGAAATTTTTCCAATTTTGCGCTAATCTAGCCTTTTCCTCATTTGAGGTCCTCTTGGAAAATTCTTTTGCTTTTGGATGGGAAAACAAATCTCAATTTAGCATCTCTTTCATCCATTCTGATTTAACCATCTCTTTACTGCAACCTTTGTAAAGGGACAAAAATTTCTTAATTTCTGGAGCAGATGGTCTTCTCATGTCCTCTGGAATATAAGCTTCTTTCCTTTGGTTTATTCCTGTACAATGGTTACTTTGGATAACCAGAATATGCGAATCACGGGGAAAAGGAATGTCTGAGCATTGAGGATGCGTACATGGATCTTTAGCAGTGGAATTTGGTGGAGGTAAGTTTGTCCTGGGATTATGATTTGCATGTTCAAATTGTACTCTTTCATTTTCTTCGAAGGTAGAAAGAGTGGACAAGGTAATTAGTTCTCCACAGTCAAAGCATTTTACTGCAAAGGGAATTTTCCCTACTTGGCTTGCTAAAGATTGGAGTGAGGCATGTAAACAAAAGGATGATGAAGGAAATGAGGGAGTAGATTTTGTATAAGAAGGGGATTTAGAAAGATTTCTTTGGGGAAAAGAAATGATGGCAGAGTTCAGAGTTTCTTTTATTTGGGTAGAAGTGATGGATCGTGGAATAGGTGCCCTAGGGGTATCAATAATCCAATCATTAGGGAAAGATAGATTTTCCCATTTTATTAAGCAATGTTCCATTTTTTGATTCAGTGGATCTGTTATGACTAGAGTGCTGGACTGGGATTCTTTGCTAAGGGTGTGCAAGACTGCAGGAAATAGAGTATTGGTGTGTCTGAAACAACTTCTAGCTTGGATAGATATATTTGTCCTAGTAGGAAACATGTCAAACCCAATTGTTCTGATCTGTAGCTTTAAAATATTTGCAATATTTTCATCGAAGGTATAAACAGAGAAATTTGGATAACAGTCAAAATAAACAGGCCCGTTTGAAAGGGGGGAAACTATTCCACCTATCAGGGAATCAGTGAACTTATTATGAGTTAAGTCTCTTACTGTACATAAAACATAGGAATCTATTCCTCTATGTACTAGTGGACTTATTCCAATTCTTATGCATCCAAAATGAAGATAATTTGTTCCATGTTTCCTGGCTTCCTTTTGGACTTCTTTAGGATTGATTAGGGAAATAGTTTGACTGATATCACTGTTCTGTTGTATTCTGCTTACAGATTCTTTTACAATTACTCTGGTCACAGCTTTCAGATGGAACATATTCAAATCTTGGTACACTTTGCTAGGAGAAATAGGAGGCAATTTCCATGCAGCTTGGGGGTTAGATTCTACTTCTTCTATGCTGGCATGGTTTATGCTTTAAGATCTATTGAAAGCAAACATTGATTCTAAACTATTTACAGGGTCAGAACCAGAGGTACTTTGTTCTTCAACATTTCTGACTTCTCTGAAAGATACTGACCTAGAATCCATTATGGTAGATATTACTATTTTTGCACAGAAAAGAAAGGCTTTTAGTCTTGTATCTTCCCTAAAGAAGATTAGACAGGCTCTTGGCCGACTGCTCAGGCAAAAACTAGAAAATCTTTTAGGAGGTCGTAGTAGTAGAAACTGTGCCTTTAAACATCCCAAGACTACTGATACAGCCTCAAAGATGTGTTTCAAGAGTGGAAACCCTGCCTTTAAAGGGCCCGAGACTCTTGATACGGCACTGGATTCTTTAAACAACACTTAACAAACAAAACAGAGTGAATAGCTATATCAGATCTAAGAGAGTCTGATATCATACCTAGGTTGAAAAGAAGGTCATGGCTCTGATACCATTTGTAAAACTGCTCCAAATGAATAGCTTTGTCAGAGGCCTCCTCTGTACAATTTTGTGAATAAAGGAGAAATCATTAATATTAATGATACATTAAGTTTTTCACACATTTCCTCAACTCATATAAAGATGAAATTTATTCTAAGAAACATTACTTTATGCAAATAGATCGAACTCTAAACAGTTTACCATGCAAAAATATATTTGGAGCATGTTATAATTTATCTTCCACATGGATATTCCCTTAGAAAAATATTATGGCTTCAACTTCCACATAATCCACACCTAGAAAGTAAAAAACCAGATGCAACTAATGAACAAAATCCTCTGGGGAATTGTAAAAGGTATTGAGAAATCACCAACAAATCCAAATAAATTATTGGAATGGCAGAGCATAGATGATAAATAAAAACATATTATTGGCCTTGCTATCTCAAACTCAGAATTGCATCATATAGATTTGGAAAAATCATCCAATGTAATATGGGATATTCTAAATAAGATATTTGAAGCATAAGCCGTGAATGCAAAGTTTTCTTTGAAGCTATAGTTATTCAGTTTTAAGATGCCAATTGAAGTCACTATGTCTAGCCACATAAATAATATGAGAGCTATTCTCAAACAACTAGTAGAATTCAATGCTATGGTAGATGAAGAGGATGCCAAAGCCATTATGTTAAACAATATACCATCTAAATACAACAATGTTATTTTTACTCTAAGTTGATTTCCTTCTCAAACTCTAGAAGATATTATTGTTTCTCTCTAAGTTGAAGAAAAGAGAACCCTTGCAGGGCATATAGAAGGTGATACTCAACCTAAGATGGAATTATACTCAAGAAAAAATTGTATTGGATCAACTAAAGACAAAGGGGAGATGGAATGTTACTATTTCAAGAAAATGGGTCACTTAGCTTAGAATTGTAGATTTTGAGTCAATGATGTTCTCAAGGAAAAATTCAAAGACATATTACATGTAGCTAATGAAACCATTGTTAAAGATCCACTAGATGTTGACAATGGTCATGATATTACTAAAGAAAGGGAATTCTATGCATTTTAAGGATCCGAGACTTAGAAGATGGGAAGGGATCTAGTGTAGATATAGCTAAGCATGGATGGTTTCTCAGATAGTTCATGAGTTTGTGAATCTTGGGAATTATACCCTTATGAGGGTCACGAGACAACTTGATGGAGCATTGTGGTGTAGCTCAACATGGATGGTTGTCCAATAATTTGGAAGTTAGGTGAGGTGGAATCTAGGAACTTGAGAATTCATCTCAAGAGATACACCTTTAAGAGGGTTATAAGGTAGCTTGATGGAGATTTACCTGGTTCAAGAACTATTGTCCAACGAAGAAGCTTATGAAGAATGTTTGGTTTTGATGCTTTAGTTTTTAGTCATAATGTTTTATCTTTAGTTAGTATGTGTTTATTTCAATATTGTAAGCCTTAATATGGTGTGTGAGCAAGGAAAATTTTAAGGATCCACACTTATAATAAACTATAGAAACCTTGGCGAATCTTACTAATTATTAAAATGCAAACTATAAAATGTTTGACGATATTTTTGTAAAAATATTCAAATTTTATCCTAAAGAATTTGGGTGAATTATTTTAGAAAAAAATGGAAATTTGTGAATATTTTTTTGGGAAAAAATATGGAAAATTAGCCCATGGGAAAAATTGGAGTAGACATTTTTGGGAGAATGCAACAAACAAGGAATATTGGACCAAGAAGGAGAGCATGCCATATTTTAAGGAAAAGCAACGTGCATGACAAGATTTGCGGAAATCCGACGTAAATGTGGACAAACCTAGCCATGTTAGGGTTAGTGTTTTGGAGTCATATTTCAAAGGTTTAACCCAAATTTGTAATATAAATAGAAGAAGTCTAAGGTATAATGAGGCATCTATCTAGGTATCAAATCCATATGTTAGAGTGTGTGAGAAACAAGTCTTTTTTGGAGAGTCTTTTTGAGTTTTTGAGTCTTGGTATTGGTGAGAGTTGTGGAGCTCGGATGGAGTAAGTCTGGAGATGTAGCTGAGGGTCAGGTCATAATCTGTGGAGCTTGGTGCAATCTTGGTACACCTCACTACTCTCAAATATCTGATGATGTTATGTGCGCAATGCTTTTTGATGAATAAGAAAAGAAGAAGAAGATCTCTGTGGACATAGCCCCAGGGGGGGTGAACCATGGTAAAACCTTGTGTGCAATGTGTTTGAATGCTTTACTCTTTTTGCAATCATGATGGAATAATTAATGAATGGTTTCACTTACAATGCACACTAGAATGGATATGCAGAATAAATGTTATGAATGAATGAAGATGATGAATATTGGAATGGAATACATGGTTAAGTAGGAATAAGAATTAAGACAAAACATCCCCCAAACCCTTCCATGACTGCAAACACCTGCGTCCTGCAGTCACCCATAAACCATCTCAGGTGAGACTGTGTTGTGCACTATGTGCGCAGTGTAGCCTTCTGGTTTACCAGAAGGGATGATGGTGATAAGGGTTTTATTGGAGAACTAAGGTAGAACCTGGGTCATCCCACACGTCCAACATTGAATTTAGGAAATATTTTGACATTGTCCCTAGGAACAACTTTTGGAATAGGAAAGAAGAGATAAAGTTTCCCTCCGGGCTAAGAGTTGTTGTGGTAAAGTTGTATGAGAATGTTATTTCCAATTTTAGGAGCATTGAGGGTTGGTCAGAAGAAATTAA
Source organism: Picea engelmannii (assembly GCA_009831015.1). Taxonomy (NCBI): domain Eukaryota; kingdom Viridiplantae; phylum Streptophyta; class Pinopsida; order Pinales; family Pinaceae; genus Picea; species Picea engelmannii. The sequence continues at coordinate 434,841 of ML796243.1, read as the reverse complement.
CTACAATATAGGAGTCAATCAACGTTGTCCCCTATTCCCTACCCTTTTTTGCATTTATACTGACAAGTTGGAAGCTTGTCTAGCAGTTGCAGGTTGTGTTGGACCAACTCTTTCTAGTATAGTCATCATACTTCTTTTTTATGCCGATGATATTGTTCTTAAGGAAAGGAATCACTATGACCTTAATAAGCATCTTAGCATCCTCAAGGATTTATGCTCTAGTACAAGAATGATTGTGGACACTAACAAAACAAAGGTTATGATAATTAACTCCAACAAGATCACCTATGATACTTCCATATATGACAACAATTCCTTGGAGGAAGTGCCTTCATACAAGTACTTGAAATTTATATTCCTCACAAGCTCACTTGGAACTATAGCATTGTGAAAAGTATAAATGAAGGGTGTAAAGCTTATTATGAGCTTGAAAATAATTGTAAATTAACAGACCTTTGAGTATGGGATAAGATAAAGCTCCTCTTTGAAACTCTTGTCACTCATGTTATCTTGTATGGATGTGAAG